>JAJEKB010000052.1:324145-406640 GCA_022393335.1 Macrotrachela quadricornifera | reverse complement strand
TTTTTTTGTTTTGGTGTAGTTTTATCTTTCATAACTTACGAATGACTAAGTTCATTAAATTCAAATCTAGGTGGATAACCATTTTGTATAGCACGTGCTATAATTGGTGCTCGAATTACACATTTAATGTATTGTTTATCATAGACGCGACATCGTTCGATAAGTTGAAGTACACCTGGTGCAGCTGAAAAAGACATTTTTGAATTTTTTTTTTGTTTTTTTTAAATCTTTTATATATATATATTTATAAAGAAAAAAGAGAGAAAAAAAATGATATCAATGTGAGAATAATATTATATTTTTACCTTTAACAATAATATCAGCACGAGTGCCTTTATGTTGTTCGCCGTTTGTATAACATAATAAATGAAAAAGTCCAACATAATTTTTTAATTCAAGTTGAATATCAATTGCTGTTTTATTTAATATATTTGTAGATATTTTGATTTCATTAGGTGAAATTATTTTTGAAATATTTACTTCTAATGGTGAATTATTTGCATCATAATTAATACATACGAAATTGGTAATACTTGTTGAATTTATAATAACTAAACTAGGTACTAAGAAACAATCAGAAATTTAATTCAATATATATATATATATATGAAGAAAAACTTTATACTTAGTTCAATGTTAGATGAACGAAATTTGCTTGTATTATTTTGAGCATAACAAATATTTATTGAAGTATATAGGATAAAAATAAATAATACTTGGTTGTGTTTCTTGTGGCTGGACAACATTCGTTATGGTAAAGAAAGCAAACAACAAAGTATTTTATGATACATTCTGCTCATTTTTCTGCGACTAAAAAAAAGACGCATAAACAAATGTCTTCGTTATTTTAAAAGGGAAGTAATATTCAAATGAAAGATCGACGTTACTTTCTTAACAAACAAAAAAAAAGCTTCATGCGTACAAAGAATTATATAAATAATTCAAATAGATCAAAGTAAATATTAAAAACTAATTTTATTAATTGTATATCTTAAAATTTATCATATTGTTTAGTTTTGATGATTTTATTATCAACAATTCGTTTCTATGTTGACGTTAAAATCGTATTTTATCGCCGAAAATATTATGCGTCATGCTGTATAGCATTATATTTGAATATTACAAGTAAAGAAAAGAAGAAAAAAAAAATTGCGTACTTATTTATATGTGAAAAAGAAAAAGTTTGATAAAAGGTATTTGTAAGAAGACAAATACTTCAACTAGTAACATAGGACATTAAAGGAAAGTAAAGAAAAAATGTAGTTTTTTTTTCTTCGAATATATAAGTACAATCAATAATGATATCTATCTATTTAATTTCTTGTCATATAAAAAAAAAAAAATTTTATCTGCAATATGATAATACAATATTAATATATTAAACTAATCTAATACAGAAAAAAAAGATTATTGGCTAATCTATTCTAATTAAATAATAATTTATATTTAATTACGTTACCTTTTATTTTATTTCAAGGAAAAAAAAAAATTTTTATTTATGTAAATTTTAGAGAAAATACAAAGCAAAAAAGTAATGACAAGTTAAAATATCGAAACTGAAAGAAAACGGTAAACCATGTGGTGATAAGAAATCAAAATAATGCTTTCACATAAACCGAATCTTATAAAACAAAAAAAAACAAAAAGAGAAAAACATTTCATTTCACTTCTCTAAAAGTTACTTTTAACGAGAGAAAAAAGAAAAACAATTACTTCCGAGAAAATGTCTAGACTATATCTTATACTTTTTTTTCCCATTATTCTGCGTTACAATTACACTTGTCATGCTCAACGGATGCGTAAATAATTTACGTTTCAAGTAAAAAATAAAAATTTATAATCATTGTGAAACTTGCGTTTTTTTTTCTTTTTATTCGACGTAAAACATCAATAGAGCATTGTTGTTCAAATAAATTTTGTCATTGAAATAGTATTTCTTTTTTTTTTTCACACATTCAAAAAAAAGAAAAGAGAAAATTTCTTTACTTTTATTTATTTAAAAAAAATTTATACATCAAAGAAAAAACCAAACTATGTTGACATTTTAAATGTTAATACACACGTATATAATGAGAATATATTTTATGAAATTCTTTTAAAAATTAAGTATAAAAAGAAGAAAAATTTGAAAAGAATATGAAATTATCTAGGATAGTCTTAAAGACGTATAACTAGAGAATTCTATTAGATGAATATTAGTATTTAAATAGATATTTTTTCGTCTAATCCCATTTGAATTTCATTTTGTTATTAATCTTTAAAAAGAATTATCATTAAAAATTAATAAATAAATCATTGAAATACTCACAATATGATAATTAAAAATAATAAAGAACCAATAATTAGAAGAATAATCTTTGTCATAGAAAATATTATAAAATATTGAAAAGAAAAATATTCGGCAATTTTAAAGTATTATATTTACGATATTCAATATCATTATTGTATCAAATGACATACGATGACAATGAAAGCATAGTTGATATCAAATATTAGAACGTAAATCAGATGTATGAATAATTATTTGATTAAAATATATTTCGGAAAACAAGAAAATTATCAATATTTTCAGGGTACATACATATGAATAATTTATATTTAAAAAAATTCGATTAACTATGGACGATGTTCAATAAAACGAAAGAAATATTTTAATCTATTATTAATCATTTATACGATTATTGATGCTCGAATTATACGCTCAATATATTCTTCATAATATACAATACAAAGTTTTATACGTACAAGTAAACCAGATAATTTTAAAAAATATATAATGATAGACAGATATACGAATATGGTAATTGCCGTTTTCTGCGAATTATAATATTTGAACCAATACCACTATCGATTTTTCCAATGGATCAATATAATCAAATGGTTACATAATTATTTCAATACTAGTATTATTAAGACAATTAATAGATATCTGTATATATTCGAAAGAAATATTAGATGATAGAAAAATGTTAAAACCACAATAATCATACTTTTCTTTTATATATATAAATTTTTTTTTGTACTTGCTGAATTTAATATTACAAGATTAGATTCTATAAAAACCAGAAAAAATATTTTAAATTATATCAAAATAATAGTTTAACTTTTTACGGTTGGATATTCGCAAAATGCCGTACTCCCTTAGGAAAAATGTTACTTTTAGAGCGCGCCTCATCATAAAAAGTTAATCTTACTCACATGAATATTTGAAAAAGTACAGTTGTCTAATTTAAACGGCAGAAGTATACATAAGAAAATAATAATCAATATCACCATTTGGAAGTAATTCAACAGATAGGTATGTATTTCTTTCTTTAATACAATGTAACAAATATAAATATGCCATATGATAGAAAATTCCAACAATAAGCAGTGTCATAATGCTTGTTACTATTTGCAATGAAAAATGAAGCCATTTTATTCAGTAAAGGAAGGAAGTTTTTTTTTCTAATAAAAACAATAGATTGTTTTATTAAGTTACACAACGACATAAATAAAAGCATAAGACGTAAGAGTAATGTCATACTTCCGCGTGTGTAAAATGTGTAAACAGCATCGAAGGCATTTTATATAAAGAATAAACAATAGATGTTAAAAGAAAGGTTTTATTAACATTGGCGAAAAAATAAGAAAATCATAAAAAAACAAAGTTACACTTATCATGTCTACAATAAGAGACAGACAAATACAAGATACATTGTAATATAAAGTATCAACAATTAAATAAATGAATCAAAAATTTCCCACTAAATGAACAGATAAATATTGTAATAAAATAATAAAAAGTTCCATGTAATGATAAATTAAAAGCAGACATCTTATTTTCAAAATTCAATCTTTTTTTAAACATAAGAGATGTTACCAATAATGATCGAATTTCATCGATTCCAGAACTTTGAGTGAATCTTTTTCAATTAAATTCTGAAAATTTTGTACTAGCTGTAATTCCTTATTTCAGAGAGTAAGTTGTGACCATACTATGATGTGTGAAAGCGAGAATAAGAAATAATATTTCCAGGAAATTTTGGAAATTCCTTCAAATTTCTGAATTACAAGAAATTCTAAGTAATTCAATTAAGACTGAATTCCGGATATTCCGAAAAATATTGAAACTTAATAAATATTGAGAAAATCTATTATATTGAACGATGATCGAGTTTTGAAATCGAATGGAGATGATTTTTCAATGTTCAACATATTATAGAATAAAATATATCTTTAAATTTAAACGAATATAAATAGTGAAATAATACGCATAATTCGTATTTATATAATTAATAACTAATTGAAAAATAATTTAAACAATGTTCATTTTTACGAAGTAAACATTGATGATAAATATTTTACATCAACTTATCAGTAAGCAATATATTTCTACTATCAAATATTTTAACCAATTGTATATGGATATAGGTATAAATCTCGCTTGATCACTGTAGTGTCTGTTTTTAGAATGACTATAGAGAATCAAGGAAATGTGAAGGTAACAAACCTATTAAATATTGAATATTGTAAACCTCATGTGTTGTCGATTGATAAAAAATATTTATTTTTATTACGTCACATTTGACATGTGTTCACAAAATTTAAAAAAAGCATAAAGGTTGAAATCGAAATATTTTCTTTATGAGAACGGAAACGTGGAAATGGAAATAGCGCTAAATATTGATATTATCCGAATTTTTTACCTTATTTTCATATAGTTTTATCTTTATACAATTAATTAATTGTATCTTCAAACATACTTTTATTTTTAATTTAAACTCATGTTACATTATACAAACGTAAGTTCGCAAGAGGTTGAGGGTATGGTTGTGATGCTTCTTCTTAAATGTAAAAAATGAAACGTATGGAGCTTTGGACAATCTTGTACGTGAGGATAAAAGCTGCCGGTATCGGTAGTTACAGAATTTTTAAAACATGTCAACTGTCTCTCCTAAAATCAAAAAAAAGGCGTCAAGTTTTCAATTCTTTAAATTATTTTTTCATCAATGTATTCTCTACCACTATTTTATAGAAACGATAATCACGAATAATCGTTTTGCAAAACAATATCTAGTAAAACAAATACATATCGAAAATTATAATAATGTAAAAATGAAATATTAATTTGTTCATACCATTGACAAATTCGAATGATTATCTCATCAGTAAGTTTTATAAAACTGTTGTAGGACGTACAGAATTTCAATATATATATATTTTGTTATATGATTTCCAACACATGATATATTGACACAAGATTGATATCGAATTTTTATTCATGTTACTTTTTTTTTTCTTTGATCATGACAATAAAACATGCGTATATAATGAAAGAACACCAATATTGGACTTTTCTTCCTTTGGTTAAATAATAAGTCTTTGTCAGAATATGAATATCCAATATCTAGATCGATAAAGACAGAGAAATATTTATTAATATCCTTAATTCTTATTAATATTAATGCAGATAAATAATTTTATAATCATTAATATCAAGTATATGAAACTTTTTTTCTTATTTTCAAAAAATAATAAAAAGCATTTTTGTTTTTTACCTATCTTTATTCTACATATCAAGAAAGAAAAAGAACGCAAAATATTTACTGTTGAAATATATGCTATCAGTCTAGATACGCTTATCATTGATGTCTGATTAAGTTTTACAATCATTATTACTGTTTCTTCTCTCATTCTTTTTCTTTTATATTGAAACAAAACAACGTATAGACTCATATATAATGTCATACCAACATCAATATGATTTCCCTGTTAATGAAGCAGTTAAAAAATGGCGAACATTAACTGCCAATGATCGTTATCTTCTTGAACAAGAATTTCATGTTTATTTATATTTCAAATTAAAAAAATTTTATTTAAATTAAAAATTATTTTGTTTATTAGACTCTTCGAAAATTGGATACAAATCGTATAAAAATCGCAACAAATCCAATTAATAAATCAAAAAATCGTTTTACATCAGTTTATCCATGTTAAATAAAAAAAATATATTTATTAATAATTCATATTTATTATTTTTAATATAGATGATGAAGATTTTTGTCGAGTATGTTTAAAAAAAGATATAAATGATCAATCTAATGATAATTCTGATTATATTAATGCATCAATGATTCGTTGTATTCCGCCAGTATGGAGTAAAGAAGAAAAGAAAATTTTTCGAAATATTTATTTATTTATCTATTGACTATAGGATCAAATAACTGCAGAATCTAATTCAAGAGCATTTTATGCAGCTCAAGGTTACAAAAATATTTATTGAAAAAGAAATATTTACATTTTTATTTTTAGGACCAACTGAACAAACACTTGATGATTTTATACGGATGATTATTGAACAACAAATTAACGTCATTGTTATGCTTTCATTTACATACGATCCAATAACAGCTACTTTTGCAGTTAGTCTATTTATTTATTTTTTTTTTGTTTATCTTTATTAAATATTTTTCTATTAAATATAATTAGCAAGAACATGCACCATATTTTTCTGAAAAAGTTAATGCTGTTATTGAAACAAAATCTTATAGAATTCGTACAATAAATATTATTCCATCTTATCGTTATATTGGTCGACGTTTACGTATTAAATCAAAAGTAAAATTAAATCAAAATAAATCAATAATTAAATATAATTTTTTTAGTTAACAAATTCTGTACATAATTGTGAACAATACCATTATGCTCATTTTATAGATAAAGGCATACCAACTGATTGTCATTCAATGATTAGTTTAGTAATGAGATTACGTAAAGAAAATAATCAAAATCTTCGTATGCTTGTACATTGCAGGTTGAAATTATATAGTTTTTTTCTATTTAATTAAATAAATAAAGTTATTTTATTTAAAAATTTTTAGTGCAGGTATTGGTCGAACAGGTGTATTTATAGCACTTTATTATTTAATCGATGCTTTTGAACGTCATGGTATGTTAAATGTTAAACAATTAGTTGATACAATTCGTCTCTATCGACCACATCTTGTTCAAACAGTTGTATGGATTATTTAAATTATTAATAATACATATTTAATAATTAAAAGTTTATTTAGGATCAATATGAATATATATATAGATGTTTAGCTGAAGTTGCTATTCATCCATGTGCTGGTCGAACAATAGATCAATTTATTGAATATTATAATAAATTATTACCAACAGCAAATTTAGAAAACAATCCAATTTATTATGATTTTCAAGTTAGTTTTCTTTTATAATTGATGTTTCAAAAAAAATAAATTTCATTATTTGTTTTTTTTTTTATTATAACAGAATCGTACTAATCGTGTTGAATTGGATACATATTTAACAACAATAATGGCTGAAAAACATTCAGTTGATAATCGAAATAAAATATTTGTTCCTTGTAAATATCGATATTTTTATTTATATAAAGTTTTTTATTGATTTATTTAGATGATCAAAATCGTGTTATACTTCATGCACCAAGTGAATCAATGTATATTAATGCATCAACAATTACAGTAAGATTAATTTAGAATGAAAAAGAAGAGAGAAAATATTTAATAGATTGAACTATTTTCTAATTGAAAGAATGTTATTGGACCAAAAGGTACAATTTTAACTCAAGAACCAACAAGATCTACTTTACAACATTACTTTTCCATGCTTATACAAGAACATAAGATATTTATTGTTTCTGTTGAACAGGTTTATTTGTTTTTAATTAAATAAGGAATTTATTTTAAAGTTTTATAAATATTATATTGAATAATAGATGGAAAAACCAAATTATGCAGAAGTGGAATATGGTTCAAATGATATAAATAGTGTTGTTTTATCTGTTAAACCATCAAAAAATAAATTTAGTAATTATCATCGATCACATAAAATAAATATCAAATATGTATGTTAACTAAAGATATATAATTAAATAAATTTAAAAAAATTTACTCGTTGATATTTATTTTTAAAGGGTAATAATGTACGTGAATCTGATGTATTCATTTTTGAATATTTGGGTGAATGGACAAATGATAATAAGTGTATACCGAAAAATCTCGAGCAATTTGTTCGTTTTGTTGATCGATCAATTTATCATCAACGTAAAATTGATCCTACTCGACTTGGTCTTGTTGTTCATGATCGGTTAGTTTAAATTTTTAATAATCAATATCTATGTCTTATAATTCCAAGATTTTCTATATCATATCAAAATCAAAACAAAGAAGAACTTTCTCTAATATAGACATCTTCTCACATATTCAAGTTATTTTATGCCATCTTTTGATTGTAAATAAATTTCAATAAGATATTTAAAAAAAGCTGAAAAGAATTCATTCTTTCATGACTGTTTTACTAAGTGTTCAATGAAGGGCATGATATTTCAAACAAAATCAAATGAATGAATTTCTTTTAAACATTTCGACTGTGATTAAGTCTAATAATTCCTAGAATATCTTTACAGTTTTAGTCAAAACGAATGCTCCCTTGACAAAATATTCAGTTATTAAAAAATCTTTATCGAAGGATACTTGCTCAAAATATGTATGTTTATTAAACATCTGTTTTACTTGAAATTTTACGAATACTCTAAACATTATTAAACCTATTTATGAGCAAAATTTTGAATCGAAATTCATTCAATTGTTTTTTTTCCGAAATATGTGCTCGTAGTAAAATAGTTGCGCCTCGGAAATAAAACCATGAAGGAATAAACATTTATCAACTGTTTCAAGTTCCATCAAAGTTTTCTTATGGTTAAAAGATGGGTTGAAAACAGCTCGGACATATGGTGAGATTTCCTCGTAATTTAACGTTTAATACCCGTGTACATTATAATGTATAATATTTGCGAGTATCTGAATTGTTGTATAGCTCACGTATGCAAGAAAATATCGATATGCAGTTTTTCTCTACAGCATAGAGGAGATTTCGACGTAACCATTCATATAAGAGTTACAGCTCTGATGACGTTACTCAGGTAGTAAGTCTGATTAGTTTTTGAAGTATGGCCTTTAAGAAGGAGGAAGAACGATGAAGCTCTTTTTCAGTCTCCAAATATTTTTGATTTTCTGTGTTAAAATCAAGTTAGGAATGACTCTTAATGCTACTTCAAAGATCAATTTTGTCACAGCTTCCAATCAAATTTTTGCCCTGCATCCTCATTCTTCTACAAGAATGACTAAAGTACTTCTTCATCATCTCCTTGAAGAAGTATGGGTATGGGAAGAAAATGAATTTTAAGATTTTTAAAAATTTTTGATGAAAATATCTGTAATAGACAATTTAAAAGAAATTTTGCCTTTTGATTGAACAACGGTACTTAACGGGTTAATCAAGACTATTATTCAAATTGAAACAGGAAATTTCTCAGTAGAGATAAGCAGAATGAAGTTCTTTCTTAATAAACTTTATTAGTTTTTTGTTTTGCATTCAGTGATGGTGGTACAAAAGCTGCGTTTTATTGTATAGTACAAAATATATTCGATCGTTTATTAATCGACAATCGAGTATCTATTGAAAATTTTGTTACTACTATTTGTCAACAACGAATGAATGCTTTAGTATCTTTAGTAAGTATAAATTTATTTTTTTTTTATTTTTATTTCTATAATTTATATTTTTTTCTAATTAGGAACAATATCTTGCTCTTCATGAAATTGTTTGTATTTGGAATAATTTAAAAACTCGAGGTGCATTAGAATGTACTGTTAATAATGAATTTAATTAAATTTAAAATAAAATTTGAAAAAAAAATTTAAATTATTTATTTGTAATACAAATAGAATAAATATATTAAAAAATAATAAAACATTGACCACTAGCGTCTTTTTTTTCTATATCATTAATCTATTGGTTAGTTCAATTATTTTAATGAAACAAAGATCAAAGACAAAAAGAAATCAAATGTCGACAAAAGAAAAATTTACTCATAAAAATATAAAGAACTAAATGGCTGAACTTAAACGTCTTTTTGCTTCATTAGAAAATGCTGAATTAGCTTATCGTGCTCAAGTTGATGAAGAACATTCATCAATACTTAATCAATTACATGCACTTAGTGCACATAGTCATATGGTTAAACATAAGTATTTGACAACTATGAAAGATACATTTGCTGGTTAATTTTTTAAAGAATAAATTTAAATTTTACTTTAAAAAAATTTCTTTTTTTTCTCTAGCAAATCTATCTCGATATCGTGATGAAGACCTTCGTGTACGTTGTACTAATTTAATTAGTAAGAATTTTTTTATTTAAAAATAAAAGAAATTTGTAAATTAATTTTTTTTTATAATAAATTATAGAAGAAAAAACAATTCAAGTTAAATGGCCAATAATAAATAATAATGAAAAACAGAATGAAAATCTTTTAGCATTACAACAACTTAAAAATTTTGATGATAATAATAATAGTGAAATTTTATCACCACTAATTATTAATAATAATCAAGCACATTTAATTGATAATTTTCATTTAATTAAACAGCGTTATTCATCATTAGCTGATTTTAATCTATCACGTGGTAAATATTTTTTTTCTTTTTTTTCATTTTTTTTATATTAAAATATTTAAGATGGTAAACAATTACGAATTACATTTAAACCACATGATATATTTGTTGTATTCGAAACTATTACAAATGGCCGATATGGAGATAATTGGAAAAGTAAGATAATCATTTTATTACTTCAATTAAAGATATATTTTTAATATTAAAAATTTCAGACAGATTTAAAAAATAACTTATTTGTTTATATATCTAAGAGATGATAAATGAGACTGTACCTTTTTTTTTATTTTTAGTTATTGATTCAATGCCTAGTCTTCCATCACTTACTCAACTTAATACACTTATTCGACAAAGTAATAATCTTACAGCTGAACATTTATGTCTTATACGAGCATGTTTACTTAAACAACAAAAATTAAATGAATAATATTAAAATATATTCTGATTGTACAAATCTAAACAAAAACAAAAAACGATAACATTAGATGAAATGTTTTAAATCATATTTTGTGTAAATAAAATTAAAATCATATCAAATAATTACTTGTCGAAATTTTCATCAAATGAAATAGATATATTTCTGTTTAAATGATATGTAATTAATTAAGTATAAATTTAATTGTATAATAAATGAATATTTTGAAACTTATGACTACGATTAACATTAACAATAAAACATCATATATGATCATGAGTCTACTTGCTATTGTAGAATTAATTACTTGATTATTATTAATATTATTGTCAAATAAAGAGTATTTCAATTTGTAGGTTGGATACCAAGATAAGGTTAAGAAAAATACTAATACAGATAGAATATAGATAAGAAACCGATACTCATACATTATTCTAAAGATTTGATAGAGAAAACTTAAAGACGTATATTAATATTAGACACATTGAATGCATTTTTAATTAATTTTTTTTGTTTGAATCAAAATAAATAACGTATTTGCATTGTGAACTATTAGTATGAATTGAGGGCAAGTTTGAATGTTACAGATGCAAAAATTTGTACTCGTGAAATGTCCTAACTATGAATATATTATATTATAAAGATTATTTGTTTAGCTATTCCAATCTCGCGAGGATTTATTCTTGTATAAGAGCAGACTCATGATCATAAATGATGTCTTATTGCTGATAATGATTGCAATTATAAAGGCTAGAATATTCAATTATTATAAAATTAAATTTATCTTGCATTCATTATATTTTATTTAATTAGGCCATTTATCAAGTTTATACTCTCATATTTATTTCTGTTCAAGTTTAATTGTTAATAATATTTTATTATGATAATATCAGAAATTTTAATGACAATTAATCATTATTTTCGTAAAATCATATATATATTTTTAGCATTATCATTTTCTTTGTCTAGTCAAAATAATAATGTAATATATATTGATTCGGATGGAGACAAAAGTTGAAATTTTATTATGATGAACTGGATAGATTATTATTCTAATAATGCGATATGAAATAAAATTAATCCTGTTAATATTTATCAGACAATGATGTTGAACTGCTCTGACATTATTCTTATTCATAATAACGAGTGTTCCAGAGAAAATATGATTTTCAGTATTTCTATAGTATCTCCCTTAATGTTCGATTTTGTAGATCTTTTTTTTCAAAGTATTCGTCATTTAATGCCCTATAAAATGATATTTTTCGAAACACGTTTCGAATGAACAAATTAAAACAAAATTTTTTGGAAAAGCAAGTTTTTACCGAATTTTTCTTAATAGATGCGTCTAGGACTGAATAAGAATATTTTTTATGCTAATTCTTTGTCATTAAATTGGATAAAACAAATCATCCAAAAATTGTATCTTCCAATGAATTTAGAGATCGATTCTTCAATGAAAATATATTCCACTAATAAAAAAAAGGGAAAAGTTGCTCTGACCTCATTATTGTGTGAATTTAGTGCTAGGAGATTTTTCATTGTTCTGATGAAATATCTATTTGATTCCATTTATTATTATTATCATGAGATATTATCTTACATTCAATAAGTCAGCAATATTCTTCAAATAGTGCTGACAGTATGAAAATTAAATCTTTATTACAGATTGCACATTTTATTAAAACGATGAAAAAATCTCATATCACTCAATTAATGAAATACTGATGCCAGAACAACTTTTCTTTTCTTTATTAAGAAGAAATATTATTACCGAAGAATCTATTTTTAAAGTAATTGAAACATGCAATTTTAGATGACTTGTTTTATCCTCAAAAAAAGTAGCATCGAAAAATACTCGTTTTCAACCATAGATGCGTATAGTAAGAAAAATTCAATAAAATCTAATTGTAGAAAAAATCTTTAATTTGAATTATTCATTTAAACCATGTTTTGGAAAAAAATGAATCTTAATTACATAAAAAAAACTATACCATTTTATAGAGAACTAAAAAATAAATATTTTGAACAAACATCAAGAAAATTACTGAAAAACTACAATAATCGGCTGAAAAGGTACTATCAACTGCCATCATTGTATGGTCTAAAAATTTCTGCATCAACCTGACTTAAAATAAACTCAAAGTATTACAATTCATACGTATATATCATAAAATATTGCAGTACTCGAGAAAAGTACTCATGTGACTTTGAATTATACTTTCTTTTTTTTTTCATAAATTTATGTTTTTTAATTATTTAAAAAAAAAACGTATTGCGTGTGAATTTAATTTAAAAACACCTGTTCTGATCTTGTTTCATCATTGACAGCAAGAAAGAAACAAATTTGCACGAGATACATTTCGATAAAAATACAATTTTAAAATTCGTAACAGTATTGAAATTGGTTTTTGAACTAGCTTATTGTCTAGAAGATTTTAAGTAAGGAGGAAAACTCATACTTTTCTATTTTCAAATATAATACAATAATTGCTCAAAAGCATATTCAAGTGTAAAGTATGTTTTTTTCATCTTTCTTTATTATATTACGTGATAGAAAAAAAGAACATCTAGGTAGTAATTCATATTTGTAGCAAACTATTATCATCATCATACTACATCCGAAATTATTTATTATTTAAATATAGACTAATTGAACAAACCATACGTTTATTAATTTGCATTGTGATTAACATATTTCATCTAAGTAAAACTTTCTTCAGATTTAATTAATAATCAAAAGAAAATAAATACGAATTCAATATATTATTAATGAGTTTAAGATTTTTTATACTGAAGACAAATACATATAATATATTACATTGGTTACTGATTGTATAAATTTATTTTAAAGAAGACTTAATCAAATATTTTGTTAAACAACAGTATTATTACGCCCCTTTTCGTATATTTCACCAAGCACTTATATGTCTTTCTATTATGACGCACAATGTATAGCATATAGTATAAAGGACAAGAAGAGAAAATAGCTTCATAAACCAATAAGAAATTAGAGTAAGAGTGAGCGCATATAGACTAAAAGCATAAAAGGAAAAGAGGCATGTTCTTTGTCGTTATTGCCTACATTGCGGAGAATAAAAGAGAAAATCCAAAATACAAACAGAATAGAGAATCTGGAAAGAAAAAGAAAAAAAAATTACACCGAGCGAGCGAGCGAGAGAGAGAGAAAAAGAAAGGCATGCGGAAGATAAAAAGCAACAATCATTCAAAGCACACATGACAGACTCAACAGTAATGGCGTCGAATGACGATGACGAACCACTTTTAAATACAATTATAGAAGATTCAACAAACAGTAATCGTCGATGTCCAACATGTCAAGGAACAGGTTTAGTAACAACATCTCCTGGTCTAGTTGCTCTAATCCCTCTTGATGATGTTCGTCTTAAAAGACGACATACACTTTTATGGATTGTATTAACAATTATTTTTTGTACACTTATCGCTTCAGCTGTTATTGCAACAATTCTACCTCGTTCTGTACATTTATCGATTAAAAATCCAGTTGTCATTGATGCTACTAATGATACATTTCGAAATACAACTAGTTTTCATCTTAAATTTATACATCAAACAAAGATACAGTCAGATAACTGGGTACCAATTAATTTAATTAATTTAACAACATCAGTAGAATATCAACTTGTACCAATGGGTCCTGAAGCACAAAAAATTTATAATCATCAAATGTATTTAAGACCATTAGGTACAATGGAATCAAATCTTACTGTACAACTTAATTTTGATACGAATACAATGCCTTATCGTGCATGTCAAGGAATATTTCGACAAATGCTTATGTTTAAATTACAAACAATATTAACTTATGCAGATTTTCTTCTTGGTAGAATTCAAACAGCAAATAATGTTTCTTATCAATATGTATTATGTCATAGAGGTGAATGGAAACCTAATGAAAATATTGAAGGAAATATAACAAAAAATGTTTGAAGAAAATTTAATATATATTTATTACTAACATAAGAGACAAGAAAATGATTATTTTTTAAAATTATTGTTTTATTAACTGACTCATTATTTTTCAAAATATATTTTTCTTGTTTGACTTTTTTGTTTTTATATAGATGAAAAAAAGTGAAGATGAATATTCTTCATAAAATAGATAGAAAAAAAAAACATTTTATTTTATTCTTGAAAATAATTTTTGTTTTTCAATATTTTCTCTTTAAATATTTCTGATCATGTTACGCAACATGTAAAAAATTTTATCTGTAATATATAAATAATAATACACATTATATTATAATTAAAAAATTGAAATAAAAAAAAAATTATTAATAAACAGCAGTTATATTACATATTGCCTTGGTAAAACCAAGTGTTCAATGTCTATCATTTCTAATGCAGATCATAAAACTATCTTGACATATAACAAAACTTGACCTAATTAATTCAGAAATTTTCTAAAGCTACATATTCATTGAAGCAGATACGCACGAATTGGTGCATTTAATCATCCGTGACAATACGTAATTAATACAAGGATAAGAAAAAGTACATAGTTTCTGTCAGCCTTCACTTTGAAATACAATCTTATAATGAAAGTATTACCAAATAATCATACTTTGAAATATACATTTATATTTTTATTCGAATTTTTTTTTTAATAAAGTTTATTATACTGTACGATGCTTCTCATACTATAGTTGTAGTAGACAATATTCAAACAGGTGACAATTAATTTAAATGCATGAAATAAAATTTTTTTCTTATCAAATTTAGCAGCATATTGAGGATTTAAAAAACAATAAATAATAAAAAATTTCTTATCATTATTTTAATTAGCATTGTTCATCTGCTTTTTACTTCATCGGTTTAATCGAAGTAATCATTAATTATATACAAAACTATTGAGTAGTTTTAATCATTTCTTTTGATGACATTACAGCTCATGTATATATTGATATACAGAATATTGTTACATAATAAAATCGATTAGACTGTGATCCATTTATCATAAATCACTGAATATTATTTATGAACAATGAAAATTATTTTATTCAGCAACCAATTAAGATTATTTAAAAAAATAATATTTATTGTTGGTAACTACACTCGTCATCATATTTTATCATGAAATGATAATGTTGATTTTGTAAGTATTAATTTATATTTGCTTGATTATATACATTTCTCTCCATTAAAAACTTTAATGTATTTTTAGAATGATAAATATTTTTAATAAATTTTAGATTTATGATAAATTATATTTTCATTAAATATCATAAGCAGGTCTACGAAATTAACCAGAACCTTTTATTGATATTTTCTATTTTTATGAAAATTTGACTTAAATATGACAAGTAAATTACAATAGTAACTAGAACAATGTTCGTTCTAGAAATATATAATATGTTTCTACTTATAAAATTTGATTGCCAATAAGTTTTGTCTGAACTTCTTAAACTTAAGTATCATTTATACATAAGTAATTTATAAGTTCATTTTTGAATTATTTCGATAAACATCAATAGACAAATTGTATTGTGTCAAAAACTACTGACATAAATACGACCAACCAATGACATTTATAGACAACCGTGTATGGCTGTATTAATTCTGTCTCCATCATTCTATAAATGGCATCTTCTTTAAAAGTCTATCGAATTGTGCAAATTACTGCAATGCACAATAACATAAACATTCCAAAACATATTATTCATTTTAAAAATATAGAACAAAATTATTTGATAGTTCCTACATTAAGGAATAAAACATACTTGTTATAGTAAATATAAGATTTACACATTGATTTGTTGATATTCTGATGGAAGGAAATCACCAGCATAAATAGGATAATATATTATATAATAAACAGAAAATAATATCAATAATAGAACAAAGAATGAAGACTTTAGATGATTATAAGAACTTTGTGTAGCAATAAGAATGTATGATACTTATAGAATGAATTAAATATATTAATGACTAAAGTACATGCTACTTTGTAAAGATTTTTAACTACACCATATTCAAATTAGTGAAAATTTTTCAAGACTCAAACCACCTGACTAGTTTTTTATATTTGATAGCAATAAAAAGAACATCATCATGCCATATAATTTAAATATTTACACAATCTCACCTTGAAATATATTGTATATGAGAGATGTTTTCTTTTAAAATATTACCGTTTTTTGCCAGCTGCCATAAATACACTATAATAAAACGATATAATGAATTCTAATTAGGATGACATATTAGATGAATATATTCTTTAAGATTGATAACATATTTTCGTTTTTTAATAAAATATTTTATTATATAAGACTACTAAAAGGCGCTTATATATTCATTATAGAATATGCATAGATGGGAACTGTATTGTCACATCATTTGGGTTTCTCATCACTATTTCAGCGTAAATCAAAAGCACGTGTTAAACATGGTCATCAAACAATAGAAGAAGAATCAGTACTAAATGATAGTACTCATACATCAATAAATGATAATAATAATATTCCTTCAAATGGTATACATTTCATCGAAGAACTTGTACCTGAACGATATTTAGTTTTACTTACCGAACAGATGGCTGAAATGCTCTTTTGTTTAATGAATTATAATGAAACATCATTAATAATATCTGAAAGTGAATCTGATCATCGAACAGTATTAAGTATGAATATTGGTAGTGATAATATATCAACATCGATTATGTCACCAAGTTCAAATCCTAATAGTGGTCGATCTTCATTTCAATTAGAATCAGCACATCGATCATGTGTTAAATGTAAAATGAAAATGTTAACTATTGAAGAATTTCGTGAATTACATGATGCATTTCAGCGAGTCGATAATGATCATGATAATTTTCTTACAAGAGATGAAATACGAACAACATTAAATTATCTATTTGAACTTACTGAATATGATATCAAAGAGATTATTTCAGTATTTGATACAAATAAAGATGATCGAATATCACTTGAAGAATATATAGGTATGAGGGGTTATTTTGATAATATTAAATTATTATATTTATATTTCAGAAGAAATGAAACATCGATTATTACATGAATTTACTCGTGAAGAAATAAAAATAGCTTTTGATCAAGCTGATATACAACAAAATGGTCATTTACGTGTAGATGAACTTAGGAAAGCTATTGGTTATTTAAACTTACATTTACCTAATCGACAAATAGTTGAAAGTAATTATGATTTATATTTTATTTTAAAAAATAAATAATCATTAAATTACTTTAGTTGTTAATGGTTGTATGAAAAATGAAGTAATTGATTCTATTGATTTTGTATCTTTTACAAATATTGTGAAGGCATTACATCGCCGTGAACCTATTACATTACAAAAGTTTAAACCAGTTCATCATATAACATATATGACAACAACTTCATAGTCTGTATATTATTGAAATATTAAAATTAAATCTAATAGTACAATTTTTCTCTTGTTTTGTTATCGTTTAGATAATGATAATCTTATTTTATAAATCTATCTAATTTATAAAAGTTAATATTTCTAATACTGATTTTCTACCATTTAATCTATTTTAAATTTTTATCTCTGAATTTGAATGATATACAATACAATGAAATGTCTTATTCAATTAAAATAATTCGAGCTGATATTTTTCTGTTACTAATACTAATAGAATAGGGAAAAAAATATATAGATGCTGTAATAAGTTTTCATTATGAGATTTTCTATCTTATTTTTAATTTAGTTTTAATAATAAATACACTGTTCAAATACTGTGTATGAAAAATTACTAACAATCTCATCATTTTTTTCTATCCATTAATTATTTTATTTGTCTAAGTTGATTATTCTTTCCTATATTTTATTTTTTTTCAAAATAAATTGATTGAAAATTATGATCAATTATATAATTTAAAATTAGATTTATATTTGAAATCGATTAATATCAGATTCTATTGCAAATTAAAATAAAATAATTTGCTAGAAAATATGTTTTTACTCGATTTTAATTATGACTATATAAAGATTTTAAAAACTTGATTAGAAATTTTTTACATCTTTAAAACATGTATATAAATGAAAAATGTTTACTTTTTGTTATATCAATAAGAGTTCTTCATCATCATCATATACACTAAAAACAACCATTTATAACGAATAATGATAATGTATTCTGCGCATTTTTATGATCAATTGGCAATGTTGTTTGTGAGTTATTTTACTGTACGTGAAAAATTACATAAGTACGTTGTCATTATAATGATACGACTATCACAATGATTCAAATATGTATCGTTGATATAGGATTTCTATACGATGAGCTACAGTTCAATAACAGTAACTGATAAAATTTATACAGCCTAAAGAAACTAATGGGAAAGCATATTACCTCTAGTTAATGTTTATTTTTATTATTCAATACACTATTATATCTTTATCTTTCATAAGTGTTTATAAGATTTAAAAACATAACAAATAATTTCACTTTTTTCAAAATGTCAAAGCTTAGTTTTATACTTGAAGATGATTTTCAGTAATAATGCTACTACTAATTAAATATAATCTCACCGCTCCAGATGATGCTCATAATTATACGTGATAATTGATAACTTTTAAACAATTTATGAAATATTCATATATCTTCTATCTTATTACAAATAAGCGAATATATATTACATCAATAGTGAGTGCTTTATAAAGATAATTTCCAAAGCATAAAAACTTTTTCATCATTTTTTTTATGATTATATATTCATGCATAGATTTTACTTTTGTTGTAGTAGTTATATGTAAAACATATATAATGCATAATACTATGAATTCATGGAATCCTTATTCTCGTTCATATCTATTACTTCATATATGACACAAAAAAAAAATAATAAAACTAAACAACAGTAGATATAGAATATCTAACTAGATACTTGTAAAAACAATTGTCACATAGTAATTTAATTAGAATAAACCTGATCCTTGTATTTACCACAAAAATTATCGGAGAATTAAAATGAACAATGTAAATAAATTTTTAATAAATTTAGCTGTTTAAATAGGTCCTTGAACTGATGAATATTGAAAAATATAATCAACGAATAGTAGGAAGTATTGAAGCATATCACAATAACTAGAATAACTAGGACGTGATAAAACATTAGATAAGACAACACAGAAAAAAAATGAGTAGAACTGCTAATATAAATGAACGAACAAAAATGAAACTAATTATAATTATAAATAAAAAGGAAAGAAAAATATTGTATTTCATGCATATAACTTCACCACAAAAGATAATTTAATATATACCAATACTAAATGTTGATAGGCAGAATTAATTATTGTCAATCATAATATAATTTGGTATAGTATCAATTCTTTTCATTGTATTCATCATGTTTGTTGAATAATTATCTAGCTATTTAAAAATACCTTTTCTTAAATTGATTTTCATAGACATCTTTAACAATCGATACCTTGTTATTCGCGGTTAATAATCAAGCAAAAATAAATCGTTAAATAAAAAGTTTCATAAAATAACGAAAATTTGCTATTTGATAGAATGAAATGAACGTTTTTACCAATAGATCTTTGAAGCAATATTTGAGAATATTGATTATGTTATCTAAAATTTCTCTTTCATTTTTTCGCTCATTTAATTTAGTATATTTCGTTTTATAAGAAATTTAATTTAATAATTAGCTAAATCATCCATATTAGTAATAAACTCATATTCGAAACAAAAAAAATTATATTTAAAGTTATCTATTCATGATAATATGCTTGATAGTTTGTTTCATAACGGATATAACATAGAAACGCTTAACTTTTCCTTTTTTCTCGTATTTTAAAATATAATTAGAAATTTCTGAATCAAAAGCATGACATTTTTAAAAGGAAACATTGAGAATAAAATAAAATATCATGACTCATTTCTCAATTATTTTTATCATTTGATCGTTATGTGCTCTCTATATGAGAAAAAAAATATATATGTATTTTTCCTACAATACGAGAAAAGGGAAGAAGAGAAAGGAAGATACTCTACAAAACACTCACATCTTCAATATCATTAACTTGTAGAAAAGATTTCTACCAGTATTTATTTGTACTCTGGAACGGCAAAAATTATACTTAGAAACTTTTGATACTTGCATTATACAAGTACTATAAATTGGAAATACCAATATAATATTATTACATCTGTAAATCTTTAATACAGCTTTCAATTCTTATGACGTTTATTTTAGGCGAGATTTTGTCAGGTTATCAAGTATTGTTCAATAGAATCATTTTATGACAAAAGCTAACATATGCATTTTTTTTATATTAATCGATTGCTCATACAAAACTGATCATGAAAAATGTTTTAGACTTCTATGATGCTATTTGAGGAAGTTGCAAGCTTTGAAACATCAGAGAAGTCTGGAAAACAAGGAGAAAATATTATTTGATAAAGTTTCAAAAAAGATGAGGAAACACTATTCTATGACATGAATTCGTGCCTTTTTTCCTACATATTCAGCAGATTTTAAGTAGAAAAATGAGAATTTCATCAAAATTAATATCATATTTTGAATTAACATTAAAAATTAAGTCAATTCATGTGTGTCCCAGGATTTTTCACATTTTTCTTTCATCACAAAATTTATCTCTACTCTCCCTCAGGATTTCGCGATTCACCGAAGAAAATTAGGGAATCTTTTCACAAGAAAACAACCTTACCAAAATTTTTGGAACATACATGAGTTGGCTTTGTTCTTAACGCTAATTCAGAATATGATATTAGTTTTGACAGAATTCTCATTTTTCTACTTGAAATCTGCTAAATATGTGGAAAATATGTAGGAAAAAAGACATGAATTCATGTCATAGAATAGTGTTTCCTCATTTTTTTTGAAACTTTTTTTCTCAGAAATTTTATCAAATAATATTTTCTCCTTGTTTTCCAGACTTCTCTCATGTTTCAAAGCTTGCAACTTCCTCAAATAGCATCACAGAAGTCTAAAACATTTTTTATGATCAGTTTTGTATGAGCAATCGATTAATATAAAAAAAAAAGTATATGCTAGCTTTTATGATAGAATCGCAATGCTCGATAGGCATATGAAACCTCTCTTAAACATATCCTTTACTAAATGTAATTATGTTAGGTATTGTCAACAATGTATTTTTATAAAATTACCCATATTGAATTTTATAGTTTGATTAGTATCTATCACGTTATATCAGATAAGACACATTAAAATGATTACCATATTACCTGTCTCATGTTCTAAACCAAACGAAGCATTTCTTGCAAAACGACTTATGAAATGATGAGATAATAATCCTCGGTGCATGCTAAATAGCTCTGTATTTGTGTGGTATATGACGTTATGATTTGTATACTATGTATCTTAACTTAAAACAAAATTGAATGAAATTTTTTCAATATAGATATCTTTGAAATGATGTTCACAATGACGAGCTAAAAGATATTGTGAATCTTTTTTTCACATAAATTCTTGGTAAGTTATGATAATTAATAGTAGTTTCGCCTAAAACTTGAAAACAACGAACAATTTTGGTTGATTATAAACAGTATAAAAATGATTTAATTTGTTCACTCAAAGCCTTAATCATCTATTAATAATCAGTGTTATCCTGTTTTTAGATTCATGTTTGTAGAATCGTCTATAGTAGTTTCAATTTCTCCATTGTTACAGTTCACAAATAATGGTATCACGCTACTTTCTCCTTTTTCCTCTTTCTTTCTCTAAATTGATACAAAAAATGAATATACAAATATTTTTTTCTCACATGGAGGGCGTACAATAACAGAACGATAAAAATGGCAAATAATCATGATTAATATATTTTCTCTATTAATAATTGACTCCTATAATTTTATATTCTATCCTTGTAAATTAAACTAATGATCAGTGTATTTTTGCCGTTGCTCTTGCAAAATATAACATTCTTTATACTATCTCGATGAATAAATTAGAATATTGATTATAATATCGTTTTTTGTGTAAGCAATATCATGTGTGTATATGCAGGCATACAGAAAAAAGAATCACACAATGGTAAAAAAAAAAGAAATGCGCAGTGAAGCAAAACGATGAATGCATGTGCTTGCATTTACACGAGAATACTGACAGTAGTCACACCATGTTTGAAGGATACTATGGCCGTCGTCGCTTAAAAACTACAGTAGCGATAATCATTGGCTTTCTAATTTTGTTGGTACTTTTGTATCGACGGCAAAGTAAGATTTTAATTATTTAGATTTTTATATAAATAAGATCTTAATCGTACGAATATTTTCTCTAGAACAAGTGCGTGAATCAATTCAAATAGTGCAAGCTCCTGTAGTACCACAAAAAACTCCGTCACCACCAATAGCTCCAATCAAAAAATCACAAGGTGTTATGTCTGCAATTGAATTTACTAATTCACCTTATTTATCCTTTCGTTCATATCCTACTAAGTTTGTACCAATTATAGTTTTATCTAAAGCATCTAATATTGAAGTGCGTGATGCTATACGACGTACATGGGGTTTTTATAGACCATATCGTGGTAATACAATACGAATAAAAATATTTTTTCTTATTGGCACCGATGATTTTATGACACAACGTATACGTATGGAACAAATTGTTTTTGATGATGTCATACAAGTAACTGTACCAGATATGTATTCATTTAGCGCTTATAAAGAACTTTCTGCTTTAATGTGGATACGAAGTTATCTACCGGACATACCATATTATCTTAAAACTGAAGATGATGTTATTATTAATATGAACGTTCTTGTTGATCAATTCTTACCAGCTATTGAAGCTGTTGCTACTCAACAACATATTATTGGATGGTTTGGAGCTGAGCATACTGTACAACGAGGTACTTATCAAAGATTTGTTGATGCTATGATGCCAGCTTTATCTGGTGAGTTATACTATGCAATGAGTTTATTATATGCTGTGACAGCAACCGGTGCTGATCGTATGATTGATGCATTAAGCCATGTAGAACTTATTGAATATCCAGGTGATCCATTTGTTACTGGCATTCTTCGAGATGCTGCAGGTGTTCAAATCACTAATCTGGCAAAATCTAATGAAAATTTTAAATATGAATTAGCTAATGGAGCATGTAAAGGTGCATTTGAAAGAAATCCTACTTTATTAATATGCACATCATCATTGCATGTTGGTTCAACTCGTTCTATGCCTGAATATTTTGACGCTTGGGGTGTATTAATTGGAGAAAAACAAGGATAAACTGAAAGAGATGTTTATTAATCGTAAAATAGAGAAATTTGAGAGAATATATATGAATAGATCTAATAAAAAAAAAATATCAACAATATTAAAATAAAACATGTTATGAATTGTTTGTTTTAAATCGGTTCTTTTACTTATTCATAAAATGAATTTCATCTAAAAAAATATTAAGAATAAGGAAAAATTTAAATATAAATAATCTTTTTCAAAAAAAATAATAAAATTCAACATATATATACGTATATTTAATACGTAATTGAACGGCAGAGGTCGCACATGTGTGATAAAGTAATCAATTGTTAAGATTTTCAAATGATCCAACAGAAGCACGTACTTTGTTCGTTTTAATGTTTTTTTGAAACAACTATCTGAATCATCATTATTACTTATTTATCGAAGAATCAATTGTTCGTTTAGTCTTTTCTGTGATCACAAAAACATTTTATATGGCATCAGCTGCTGCTTCGACTATCCGTCGTATTCCACCACCACGTATCTATGGTATACGATAATCTTATAGAACATGCGGTTTTTTCTTTATTTTTGTATTTATCTTTTTTTTGTTATTATAGCTTCTGTCAATCGACGTCGATCAACAAACGAAGTCAAACAAACTTTAGTCTATGACAATGATCATGATCATGAAAAGTAAATTTAATAAGATTTTATTTCAAAATTATTCAAAATATTTTTCTATTTAGATGTCTTATTGAAGAGAATGAATTACGTGAACTTAATCGACGTCAATTATTACGAATTGAATTATTGGAACGTGATTATCGACAATTAGATGATGATATGATTCAATTACAAAATGAACGTGATCTTTTATTACAACAAAAACGAATGTAAATTAAAATAAATTTTTAAAAGAAAAATAAAATTAATTTTTAATCATCTTTTATTTTATATAGATTAGAAGAAGAACTTGATCGTTCATCTCATCATGCATCAGCTAATGTTGATTTTCATGTTTATACACAAAAACTTGAAAGTGAATGTCGTGATCTAAAATGTCAATTAACTATGCGTGAAAAAGAAAAATTTGAAACAAATGAAATTATTTCAGATTTAGAAGTACAAGTGAGTGTATTTAACATACGATTTGTTCAGATAAGAAAAAAAAAACAAATCTTTGTAAAACGAAATCAATTACAACTAATTAACAACATCTCATATGTCATCAAAACTTCCCAGTTAATATCTCATTCTAAATCTAACGAGTGATGCACAAAGAATTATACTACTTATATTTTTGAAATTTGAACACTTGTTTTAATAAAAGATAGTGCTTGAAATTCTCTGCAAAACTATATATGACTAGATTAAAAACTGTTTTAGAATTTGGAAAACAATAAAAAAAAAAGACATAAAATGCTGTAAAAAGTAACGAATTGAGCATAATGAATGACTACACTTTGCATTCCATTTTTTCATTACTTCCTCCTACTGAAGAACAAAATATACCAAAAGATGCAGCATGAAAAGTTCTACAATTATCAAAAAATAAAAAAAGTCAATTCATATCGTATCAAAAAAAATACAATCCTTTCGTTGTCGCAATTTGATTGCTCCAAATTTTATTCTTTTATAAACAAAAAGTACAATTATAAAATCAGCGATCTTATATAATTTGTAGATCTTTTTACATTGCATCTTATGGTATATTTTATTTTTCGAATAGAACGAAGTAAGTGATGAAAAAGTGAAAATCGAATCGGAACTATTGTTTATTCCCAATTCATTAGTTTCTGCACCGGTTTGCATATCTTTACTTTTTATCTTATATCAAATATAATGTTTTCCAATAATGATCCAAAAGATATGACCTTACTTTGTTCATCTCATTTTGTATTTTATTAGTTAAAATTTTACTCTTTAAAACTTAATATTATTTTCAAGTTGAAAAATATCAAATGTTTATACAATTTTTCTTTTAGATCCAACAAGCACGTAATCGACAAGAAGAATGGCGAGATGCATATAATGAACTTGAAACAATGTTAGCCACAGAAACAGTATATTTATCGAAAAATTTTATTATATTTTATTAGTTGTTTTTCTTAGGAAAATCGTCAATGTCTTGAAATCCAATTAAAAGAAGCTAATCTTCGTCAAAAAGAAGTTGATTTAAAATAAAATATTTCTTTCATTTTTTTTAAATATTTATATATCTTAATAATATTTAGAATGAAAATCAGATTCATCGTTTACAAAATGATTTAGATGAAATTATTTTAACAAAACAAGAGATTATTAAATCAAATTATGTTTTAGTTCAAAATGCTGAATCACTTCGTGAACAACTTCGAACGTTTGTAGAAAATTAGATTGGATGTATATATATACAAGCATATTTTAATTCTTATTATTAGAGCTCGAACACAAGCAGCGGAATTTCGAATTATTTCTTCTTCATCAAGTATATCTATTGATAATCTTGATGAATCTTTACCATGTCTTGTATATGAAAATGACGATGATGATGATGATCATGATACTCCTGATTGTGAAAATCTAAATAATAATCAATTTAGAAATTGTCAATCATCATTATTTAGTGAAATAAATTCTTTAGTATGTTCAATTTATATTGATATAACTCATTTAGAAAATTAAATTTTTAAGGAAACAATGTCAAATGAAACTATTACAAAATGTCTTAATGGTACAATGAATGATATTGAAATTGATTTACTTTTAGCAAAAACAACAACATTTTCATCATCAATATCTATACTTAATCAATTAGTTAATATTCTTTGTTTTTCTTTTGTTTTTTTGTTTATTTAATTTGATTAGATGAATGAAGTAAAATATTTTCATGGATTTTTTCTTGAACAACAAAAAAATACTTGTCTTTTTGAAAAAGAACAAGAACATTTATCAAATATGAATATATTATTAAAACGTGTTTTAGAAAATATACAAGTTTTTGATACAAGGTAATCATTAACAAAATGAAATATTATATATAAAATTTATTTTCTTTTATAGATTTCGTAAATTACAACTATTATTAATTGCTAGTCGAGGTATGAAAAGAAATCATAGAATTTTATACTATCATGATCCTTATTAGAAACCCCAGAACAACTAAATTTCGATTTGAAACTTTGCAAGGAGATAGGTCTTAACAAGAATAGTCCATTATGATAGTTTTAGATATCTTAATTTGTCTTATGTTGAAATTCGTCGATATATATGAACAATATAAAAAATATCGGTCATTATCCCCGAAAAGTTTCAAGTTCAAATTTAAAACTTCGTTCTCTTGATGTTCCGAAGGGAAAATTCTCACCCTCGATTAATTCCTTGTTTTGTCTTTTACCTTTCATTTTATTTTAAAAACTTTTTAATCAACTATGTTTGAATACATTCTCTAAGAATTTAAACATACGAAGTATATTGTATTAAAATAGAACAACAACAATGTCATCAAGCTGAACTTGATGATTTCTTTCGTCTTGTTGATAAACATCTTGTACGTGATGTGGAAGAATCATCTGATAGTTCATCAAATCAACAACGTCGTCGTCTTATATCTATTTTGGAAATATATGAACAAGAACTTGATCGTTTACGTCAAATGATTCGTAGTCATGATGATACTGTATTGAATTAATTTTATTTTAAAAAATAAAATTATTTTTTTTCTAATAGATTCGTTTATTTGAACGACAACTTGTTGAACATGAAAATATAACAACTAGATGGCGTATGAAAAACACATTTTTAGAAAAAAATCAACGAAAATTAATTGATAAAATAAAGTACGAAATATTTATATTAAATAATAATAACTAATTTTCATCTTTTTTTTTTTCAATTCATAGAGAATTGAATATCGAACGTCGACATTTAATTGGTAAAAGAAGTTTATTTAAATAAATTTTTCAATAGATAAAATTAGATAAATATTTAATTAACTTTCGTAAATTAAGATTAAAATAAAGAGTATCTCTTGATCTACAATAGTTTCAAAGTTTAAATGATATTCTTGAGAAATAATATATTTAATTTATCATAATAAAATTGTAAAACTACGATAAACTATTTTTTCCTATAAAAAAATTATAGAATCATCCACACAAAAACGAACACGTCGACGAGAAGTACCAACGATTCAAATTGAACAACAACAGAAGGTAAATA
The DNA here is from genome assembly GCA_022393335.1 of Macrotrachela quadricornifera. Lineage (NCBI taxonomy): Eukaryota > Metazoa > Rotifera > Eurotatoria > Philodinida > Philodinidae > Macrotrachela > Macrotrachela quadricornifera. The sequence continues at coordinate 378,340 of JAJEKB010000052.1, read as the reverse complement.
AAATGTAAAAATTATTAAACTATTTAATTTCTGATAATTCAAACGTATTTAGCCATCATTTAATTTACCATTACCATCTGAACCTATAATTCAACATCGTTGTAAGTTATCTTAATCATTCTATATAAAATATATATGTATATTCAATATATTATATATAGTATCACGTTCTCGTTCACTTTCATCTATAAAATCTTCGAATAATGGTCGTAAATCTCGTAATGATTCTGGTGTTGTATTAACTGATGAAAGTCTTAATTATCAACCTATATCAATAATTCATAATCGTCGTCGTATAAATTCAAATAGAACAAATCAAGTTGTTATGCATACATCAAGTCATGTATGTTTTCAAAAAACAAATAACAGTATTAATTCTAATAATAAACATTTAAAACATAATTCTTGTCGATTTCATTGGTTTTTCCTTATATTCTTTCTGTTTATTATATTAGTTCTATTTTCATTTATGAAATTTTTTTTTTTCTTTTGATAAATAATCTATGAATTAATGTTCTATATACATATTATTTTGTGTATATTTTATTTCATACATAATATAATACGTCTTATTCAGTTAATATTAATAAAAATGTGTCTATGTAATCATGAACGAAGATAATATTTGTCTTAAGGGTATTTTAAATCGAAGATGAGATGTTTAATTGAGCGTATGTTATTGCAAAAAGAAGGTCATATTGATCAATGAACATCTATATAGATATATACATACACTCACGCATATAAAGATAGATAATAAAAAGAGAAACACAGACACACAACAGAATAAAGAATTGACAATTATCAGACTTCGATTATTTCCTGTTCAGCAAGACGAACATTCATCATTGTTGATGATTCATTGCCTGAAGCATTTGTTATAGGCATTTGTGAGAATGTTTTCAAGGTCCGTGGAATTGTATTCGATGATGATAATGATGAAGATAATGATGAATCAGGATGAGATGGAATTGATGAAGAAAAATAAGTTACAGTTATTAATTGACCATCAGGAGATAAACTAACATTAGATGGACTTGCTGGTGGAAGAAAATGTTGTTGTCTTTGTTGTTGTTCAATGCTTGATGACGTTGTTTCATAACCACTGTCTCGTACACGATTATGAAATGATGAAGAAGTGGAATGCTCTAGAAAAATAAAAAATTAAATTTCTAATTTTATTTAAATGTAAGAAAATTTACGTTCACTAGAATGAATATCTCCAATAATATCATATGGATTAGTATTTGCTTTTAATGAAAATGTTTTAAATTCATTTATATGTTTTATTGTTGATGATGAAACTTGATTAAATTGATTTAGAAGATGCTAAAAATAATAAGAAAAAAAAAATATTTTGTTTTTCTTTCAAATTTCTATCAATATTAATATATTTAACTGTCATTTTATTTGTTATTAATCACATTTTCAATATATCTATGATCTGTCATGTTATGTTTGTTAATTATAAAGGATTAAATGAAATTAAATACTACTCAAGATATTTTAAATTTTGCGTAATCATATACTACATATTCATTTATACATGTTTATATCTTATAGTATCAAAAACGGCTTAGTTGATTCATGACATAGACATATATCTCAAGGCAACATTGAACTAATAAAATCGTTTGTTTCTTTTGAATGTTGAACGTGCATTCAATGTATTTGTCACGATTACATGTAAATTTGATTGTTCCAGTTGCCAAAAGCGAGATGCTTGCCGCTTGGTGACATTAAATAGATAATCAAATTTTTGTAGTACATTCTTTCCACTCTAATGCTTGTTCACACTTGACAGACAAGGGAGCAGTTCTTTCTTAGTTTTCTTTTTTTTTTCTCCTCATTTCTCATCATCTTCGCTTCGTTATCGTTTTGCATCTCTTATCCATCAATGGAGACGCTATTTGAATGCATTTTTAATTATAAAATGTGCCAAATGACGACGAACAATGTCATTGTTGTCGCCGTTGTTGTTGCCCTATTGTTAATGTTAGCGGTGATATTGGCACGAGTTACCGCGCCGTTGAACAATGAATAAAAAAATGTCACAGCAAGGGGTAACATATGGAGACGGAATTAACGTCAATTCGTACGTTTTCTTTTTCTGACACCATCTGTTCTTATTAAATTGACAAGTTTTCTTTTTCTATATCCCTCTTTGATGATTTACCTGTTTTTGTTCATCGACATGTTCATCATCATCAATTGAATGATTTATATTTTCATTATGAATCATTTTAATATTTCCATCAATCAATGATGATGTTAATGAATTTTCACCCGGTTCATTTTCAAGTAATGGCAATTGAGTTTCAGTTGGACCTTGAAGACGATAGAGTGTTCCATTGGTTGTACTACTATTTCCATTATTTCTTAATTTCCGTTGTTGACGTATTCTTCGATGACGTAATGATGATGATGATGATGTTGATGATGATGATGATGATGAAGAAAGAAAAACTAATTTAATAGCAACTAATGCAATAATAATTGCAATTGAAAGTAAAACAAATAGTAGTATAACATTAAGTAATGTTAAATCAAAATATGAATGTGAACGTTTTGATGTTAAATGAAGAGCTTCTAAATATTCACGTGCTGTATCTAATGCTATTGTTTGATTTGTTTCATTTGTACCAATTGTTAATACAAATTGTACTGTTCGAATACATGGTTGATCATTATCACTAACTAAATCATGAAGTCGAAATTGTAATATATAATATTCACGTTCAGGTAATATATAAGCATATAATAAAAATTTATTACGTTCAATTTGTTCAATATGAAATATATCATTAAAATTAAGTAATTCAATTAGACATGTATCATTATCTCCATCATATATATCGAAATAATATTGATTAAATTTTTCACTTGAATTATTTAACCAAAGATCCATATTAAAAAATAAAGCTGTAGAATTATTAACTAATTCAGGACAAAAATCATTACGATTACGAATATATATTGTTACAGGTACAGTTGTATTAAGACCACCATTATCAGTAGCCATAATAAAAAATTTATATATTGAACGATGTTCATAATCAATACCTAATAATATTTTTTATTTTATTTTTAATCTATAAAATAAGATAAGAACAAAAAAAAAAAAGAAAACTTACCAACAGATGTTGATTTAAGATATAATGTTCCATTCATTGTCAAACCAAATGGCCATTCATCTAATAGTGTTGATTCAGTAGTAACTAATGTATAATATAAAATACTATAATATTCATCAGCATCAGTTGCATGAACATAACCAATTGGTGCAAGACTTGGCCATGTTTCAGCTATTTCAAATTGATATTCAGATAAATCAAATATTGGATAATTATCATTCATATCAATTAAATAAATAGTACAATGAGCTATTGCTGATAAAGATTTTGGTTGACCATGATCAGATGCAATAATATCAAATTCATAAGAAGATTTTTCTTCACGATCAAATTTACCAATTAAATATAATTCACCTGTTGTTGAATTTAATAAAAATATTGTTTGATTTGTTTGATTAATTAATTGATATTCAATTTGACTATTTATTGTATTTTCTTCATCATTATCAATTGCATGAAAATGTAAAAGTTTTGTATTTGTTGGTATTGTTTCTGATATATTAAGTAAATAAAATTCTTTATCAAATTTTGGTGCATTATCATTTTCATCAAGAATAATTAAAGTAAAATTTAATGTATTTGAAAGTGATGGTTGACCATGATCATGAGCTTCAAGATATATTTCATAATGTGATTGTATTTCTCGATCAAATATCCGTTGAGTAAACATAAGAAAAGCTTCATTATTTAATAATTCTTTTATAGCTATAGTACCATTACTCTCAAGCGACCAACTTACTCGACCATTATCGTCCTGATCTAGATCACTGATTGAGATGTGACCCTATTGAAAAAAAAATAGATAGTAGTAAAATAACTAAATATAATTAACTCTTTTTCAAGATTATCTCTGTCAATAGCATACAAAAAAAAAGAAAAGAAAGAAAATTCGTCTAAGGGTGGAGATAAAACATGCGAACACGCACATATATATATATATACATACATATGCCTCTATAGGGAATTTAACTGAAGAACGAAAGATTAACTTTAGACCAAGGTCGAAGGTGAAAAAAAGCAAAACTTTTTCTTGTCACGCACACAATGGGAAATTGAATCAGATATGAAGAGATTTATGTCTTTGACAGATGACAAGGTCACTTACTAAAAAAGTGCCATTTGGAATATTTTCACGAATACGTATAATACTTGTATTTAATACATATTGTACACCCGATATTGAATCATCATTAAATGTTGGTGTTATTAATGGATAATTATCATTTTCATCTTTTATATCAATATCAACTGTAGCAAATGTTGATATCGAACCTTGTTGTGGACCATTATCTTGTGCTTTTATTTTTATACGAAAAGTTTTTTCTTTTTCATAATCAAGTTTTTTCCCAAGATGTATTTCTCCTGTTTCTTTTGATAATATAAATGTTCCATTTGATGATGGATCTATTGAAACAATTGTATAATAAACAAGACCATTAAGACCAGTATCACCATCATATGCATGTACACGTGCAACAAGTGAACCAATTGTTGTTGATTCACTTAATAATACACGTATATTAGAACGATCAAATATTGGTGACATATCATTAACATCAAGAATATTTATACGAATATTTAATTTGCCTATAAGTGATTGAGGTTGTCCACCATCATATGCTTGTATAACATATTGTAATGTATCACATAGTTCTCTATCAAGATTTTTTACAAGACGTAAAGCAAGTAAATCATTTTTTTTCGAATAATCTATTTGAAATGCTTGAGATATTTTATTAATAAAATTTTGTTTTGTTGAATTTTCTTCTAAAAGTTTATAACCTTGTATAGAATTTATTCCATAATCAGGATCAATAGCAACATCAATTGGTATTAAATAACCAATAGGTACATTTTCTAAAACATCAATTGTTATAAATGATTTTGGAAATTGTGGTGCATGATCATTTCGATCATCAATAATAATAGATAAATCATTGAAATATATTTGTCCCATATGAACACATAATACTTCAAGTACTATTTCACATTTTGAACATGAACATGTACGACGAAGACAAAAATCATCACGATCAATTAATTTTTTTGTTGTTACACGTCCCGTATATGGATCAATAAGAAAAAAATCATTCGAATTTTTTTGACTATCAACAAAACGATATATACCAGTACTATTTTCTGTTCTACAACCATCTGTTATAAATGTATAAATTGATGTACCAATTGGAAGATCTTCAATAATATGTATTGATTCTTTTGGTATTGATGAAACCAACAATAAAAAATTAATAAAAAATAAAAATTGAAACATAGTTTGTATTTTTTCTTTTGCGTTATCCTAATTGTCGTGCTTGGCTAATTTAAACGAGCAAATATTGTCATCATCATCAACTGTACCACTGTATGTATGTTTGTATGTGAACAGGAACAATCTGCGATGGAAGAAGAGAAAGGATTTCCTCATTAATATACGACATATTGAACACACATACATATAGACAGAAGAGAGAAGGAGAGAGAGAGAGAATGTGAGAGAAAGAGAACGCGAGAGAGAGAGAGAAGAGAATTAACACTTAGATTCATTGTGGTACCATCATGAAGGAGGGAAAGAAAAAAAAACTATTCTCATATAGTTTTTTTTCCTCTTTTTTCTAGCATAGAGAAAGGAAAAGAGAGCAGAGACATACATAAGCTATGACTAACTGACCGGTGTCTTGAAAAAATGAGCCTTTTCCGCTCACCAGGTCCAATGCACGTCTGATTACCTCTCTCTTTTTTCCTTGCTAGCTACTCTTATTAGTCTCAAGTTACCTTCTTCGTTTCTGTCTCCTCCTTGCTGTTTTTTTTCTGTCTTCTCTTTCTTTTTTTTTTCCTTTTTTGTTCTTGCTCATTTTCTTCACATTTGAGCGGTGACCGAATATGAACAAGAAAAAAAAAAAGAAGAAGAGAGCGTCACACGAGCCGCCACTAAACATTCTGTGAAGGCCATGGTCAGTTTTGTTAGACGGAATGGGTGTGTATGATCATACATTTCATAAATGTCGAATAAGAGATGACAAAGACAATGATTGACATGCTATGATCAGTTCAATGAATATGAACAAAATCACACCTTTATAAACTTTAAAATGACAGTCTTTATGATTACTTGAGTGTTTAATGTTGACTTTTAGTCTATGTACTGTTTTACTTTCCCTTTCTTTTCTTTTCTTTTCTTAATATATATATATATCACTAACTTCTAATCATCAATTGAAGAATGTGAAGAGCAAGCATACAACAGATGGATTTTATGCTTGAGATGAGCGATTATCATCATCATTCATAGAATTGCCCAATGCATCAAACCGCACCAATTGGCACTTGAGAAAGACACATACACCAAAAATTATCGGCCTCCCTATGATGGCACTTCTCGAGATGATTACGTAAAATCAGAGACAGAAAAGAAGAGAAATAAATCTTCAACAATGATAATTGCTAGTCTGCTTGTGTGCTAATGTGATGCAAGAAAAAAGAATCTCAAATATATTTTGGTACATATATATCTCAAATTTTATCTCTTTATTGCAGGTGGATGTCTTGATTTTTATCTGACAAAATATTTGTGTCTTAATTTTGAATTTTGAACATCATGTGATAGATGTATTTATACAATGATGCAAGCATACAAATATGAATATAGATGAGAAGAATAGTGATCATGTCATTTATCTGTCAGTAGAGAATTGGATAATGCTTGTGAAAACATACACAGTAGCATTAGTGATGGTAGCGGCATAATCATTATTGTGACTGTTTGTCCAATTGTGTCTATCGTTTTCTTGCTATATACATATTACAATAGTTCACCCAATTCTCGACAGCATAACGAGTAATGTCGGGCGGATATATCACGTTAATGATGTGTTTTCACAGATTCGGTTGCCTTCGCCAATATTACCATCGTTTATATCATATTATAGATATATAGTTTGCCTAGTTCTAATTACGACATACCTCGCTCTCGGGTGGTACAACAGATGTTTTGAACACATACCATCAATGAAGGACAACCAAATAAAAGGTTTTTTTTTCTTTTTTCTTTATGTATATACAAGTGTTTGTCGAGAAATTGAAAGACTACGGATCACTTGTTTTATGCACTAAAGAATTCGATAACTTTTTCAAGAGGATCTTTTTATACTCTCACTTGTCATATATATATATATATATTTCTTTTCATTATATTGAATATACTTCACACTTGCTTACTTAATGCATCATATATATATATTTATATTTATATACAATCGATTTCTTTTTTCTCTCTGACAGTTCAACACTCGACAAAAGAGCGCAAATGAACATCAATGATATTGGATCGTGTGCCTGACTGGATCTTATGCAATCATCATTTGCTTGTATATTGTCTGTCTGACATATTTTATCTTTATATACATATATATGACAAGGTGAAGAAACAATTTGTTCCACACTAAGTCTTCATCTGTACTAGTCACATCAATGAGAACATTTCATACACACGAGAATGCCTCATTAAACTACGTGTCTATATGTATGTAAGGGTAGAATAGGTGACAAAAAGCTTTTTACTGCAATTCTGTCCGATTAAGATGAATACGTTCCCGAAGAGGATAGACATTGAACTTTCCTTTTCTCTAGTTTTTTTTTTTATTCTTTCCATCAATGAGAAGATTAGTCCAAACGACTAATTGCTTATATGGTCACTACCGTATATAAAGGCGTACGCGTGTGCGCATTTCCGGTCACCGTTTTTGAAGGGAATATAGACACCGGGTAGTCGCCGACGGCAAAAGAAGGGAAATGGAAACGCTCATTGTATGAAATATTAAGAAAAAATTAGACATCAAAATTGAGCTTCAATGTCTGTCTCGCTGCTTGAAATGGACAGACATAGACAATGAATGAGATAAACTACACCTCTCTGTAGGGAACGATGAACATTCAAAAAAATTAAAAGGAAATGAGATTGCATTCAAGATAGTTAATTTTAAGAAATTATATCATTAATACAAAGGAAATATCATAATATAAATTAAAATGAACTAATTTTTATGATCTTTAGAAATAAAATCAATATTGCTATTTTTATACAATATTGAAAGATTTATTCAAGCTTTTCTTTTTTAATAGTTTTTCCAAAATTTATTTTATTCGGTTAATTTGGTACTAACTATTCATTTTCTTTAGTTCACATTTTCAAATTAAATATATGACAATTCCATTTAAAATAGATCTATTATGTAACATAGAGAAAAAACGTGCTAATATGAAAAAATAAATTATTTTATATCAAGCTAAATTTAATGAGAATACGTTTTTTTTATAGAATTAATGACGTATTAGTTAAACTAATGAAATTATATGTGGCATTGAAAAAGTGATGAAAAAGGATCCGATCTATTTGTTTAGTAATATTGCATGAATAAACTTCAAGATCCCGTAATGCCCTTGTAACTAAATAATAATAAGATTACATTTTCTTTTCTTATAAAAAATTCATAACCTGTCAAACAGTCAAGCATTGACCTACTATCATAATCAGCATTCGTTCTTTTTATATAAAGATTATGTAATTTCAAAGTACAAAATTTTAGAATATTATATTACTTATAAGAATGGATCTCAATGAGTGGCGAAGAAATCTAAAGGATGATAATTGTCTATCGACCTTTTCTATAACCATTTTGTTCGGCCTTCAGACTAAGATGACATATCGAACACAATCTAAATTTAAGAGAATTTTGATCTGAAATTATGTTTTTAAATAAAACTTATAATTCTTACGGTACCATTGAGTTAACAATTTCAGTTTAAATGGTTGTTTTCGTTTGGCGATGTATTGAATTTTTAAAAAAAAGAGTATTTTACACACAAACAAAATGAGTGAAGTAATCGAATTTTCATCAATATTTAAAATTTTGAAAAGCAAATAATATTCATTTTACGTGTATATTTTAGAATATTTCAAGGATTATCATTATGCCAATCAAGATTTTATCAAGTAGGTTAATGTTAGTTGACATCTTGATTAAGTATTTTTAACATCAAAAGGAAGAGCTATAGACATGTATCATTTTAAATTTTTAGAGTATCATAATATGAACTTATACCTAAACGAAACAATTGATCTAATTCTTTTATGAGTAACAGGATATGTCCAATGCCATCGGAGATTTTTAAATCATGATCGAGATTTTATTCATTTTAATTATTAATAAAGATGATTTGAGTATAATAATTCAACTCATTTCTTCTACAATTGTACATTAGTCTATTTTTCAAAAAACAAAGTCGAGTTAACAATTTTTTTGCTTTATACAAGATTCTGTTCTACTATGATAAGATTAAAGTATACCGACATATGATATTTCCTGTCGGCAATCAATGATTCATTGCAACTAACTATTAAAAATTGGTTCATTTCATGTTCATTCTGAAAAAATCATTGTTTTTTTTGAATTCATTATCTAATTTAAATAATGTCAACAGTATTCATCAAAATATATTGCTACAGTAACATTATCTGATACTTATATGATTCATTTACTTTCTTTTTTAATATTTGAAACATCATCTGTCTCAATGTGAACGATGATTTTAAATAACTTTCTATTACAATTGATAGCTTTAAAATGTTAGATACTATTTGAAAGACTCAATACAGTATCTAATATTTCACCTTTGAAAAACAATTGTTCATCTTCACATTGTTTATGGTCACGAATATCACTTAAATAATTCTTAGGTGTAATATATGGGAATATCTCTCATTAAGATTAAATATATTTATATTTTAGTATATAAACTTGTTGTAACGCTACCGCTGAGTACCGGCGGTCTGTCTCTGTGCTTTGTCCTTGTCGTCCAACTCTCTCTTCATGCTGTAGTTTGTACCTACCTTTCATACTGTATTTTGTTCTTACCTGCTTGTTCGGTACTTTACCTTTGTGCTTTCTTTCTCTCACTAGTCTCTCATTAGAATCTTAAATGGTGTGATCTTGTTTGATCATGCGCTCACTGTATGCATCTCTATTGAAGAGACGTATATATAGGCGCATGTCCTATATGTGAAGGTGTGTTGTTTAGATAGAAATAAAGTTCATACGATACAACAGAAAGTCGTTACACTTGTGACAAATTTCTTCTCTAAAAATGACTTATATTTATTTGTTTAAATATCGTTTTAAATTAACAAACTTTTGATGTGTATCAGTTTGTGTTTGAAAATCGGTTTTCACTTATGGTTTTCATGAAATTTATTTTTAAACATTCATATGATAAAATATTTTTAAATTGTGTATATAAATGAAATAATTGAATAAGTTCAAGATTTAATTTAGTATTATTTCTTATGAACTTAATATATATTAAAAGATTGTTTGATAAAATAATATAGAATCTTTTGCTTCACTACATATATAAAAATAATTATTGAATTGTACAATATTAAAGACATAGTTCGAGTGCAGATATTCTAATGTAATGTTCAGATATATTTAGAATCACATGTAAAGTTTTAATGTAATATGTTTTATGCTTTGTTGTACTTTTTTTTTAATTTTTTTCATATCAATTACATACTCTTCTCAACTCTGACAAAAAACAGTTTTAGCTATAAATTTATATGATCAGAAATCTTCGAATGATACAGTCCGTATTCGGTTTCATTTCAATGGGTGATTTTCAGTACATACTATTGAAGCCACTACCTGTTTTCATCAGTTTCTGGCCAATGTAAGCAAAAAAATAACTGTCACGATTCGAACAATAATTAAATTGAGTTTTCATCGAATATATATGAATGGATAGAGGATGCCTTGGATGTTAATTAACTATCAATTTTTTTGATTATGTACACCTTTTCTAAAGTCAGTATCTAATATGGACAATATTAGCTGACCAATTACAAAAACCTATTCTTCTATCATTCACTAAAAATATACTAAAGAAAAAGACAGTTGTATCGTGTTTTAAATATCATAAATGATGATCAATCATTTTTTTTACCATTATGATCCATAAGTACAAATTAGTAAACGAAGGATACCTATTCTTCACCTGAAATTGCTTCTAAACAAATCTACATATCAGTTGATCATAATTAGATAACAAATATGGCTTTATATACTCATTTTTGCTTGGCAAAAGTCTCTAAATATGTTTTGTAATTGAACTAATGGGTCGACTTTTCAAATTTTATCTTTTCTAATAACAATAAGAAAACATATATAAGTTGAATGTCAGAATAATTTATAATAGAAGGTCATGTGAAATCAAACTCAAAGTCATTCATTTCATTAGATCCAAGGACATATTGAACTTTTCTTGATAGAATACAAAAAAAGATTCTGCACTTGAAATTCTATTTAACCATGTCAAAAGACTGCTAAATATATTAAAATAAGTTATTAATAGTCTCACAAAAAATTATTTTCAAAATTCGTTGTAATAACTGAAATATTCGAATGAATAAACTTACTAGTACTAGTAGACAATACTCTGAATAAATACATCGAACTAGTTTTTGAATATATATATATTTAAAGAATTGATGAAAAGATGTTATAATATTTCCTTGAAAAGTATCGATAATCTATCAAAATTTTTCTGTATTTTCTTGCTAATACTAATTTCTTCTAACATTTCGTCCTTCAATTTGTATTAAAATACCATGATTATTTCTTTGATAACGTTGTTTATCAGTTATAGTTGACATTTATGATAAATACTTTCTAATAGCCATATTAGATAAAAATTATCTTTTTTGTATTAAATGTATATGACCGAAGACAATATATTTAGAAAGAAGAAAAAAAAAAGATATGTTGAATTAACGATTATTGAAATAAAATGCATAAATTCTAGAAATAGATTTGATCTATTGACATTTCCAATAGAAAGAATAGTTTACTGAAATCTCAATACAATAATAAATTTTTTAAAATTATCTAAAAAGAATGAAATATTCGAATTTTATTTTGTATAATTAAGAAAATATATATTAGTAATAAACAAAATTTCCATGATTGCTTGATTTAATTTTATATTTATCATGATTAATCAAGAAGATAAAAGGGAAATTAATCATTTAGATTATTCCCATGGAAATGAATGGATTATGATTTATTTTATATAGTAAAAAAAAAAGAAAAATCCTATTTTTTTCATAATTAAGATATTAATCTTCAAATGTCGGAATGTTCTCTATAACGATAGTATTCATAAAAAAAACGACGAAAAACAATTAAAATTACTAAGTAGAACACCTACGTATATAGAATAGGAAATTGAAATATAATTTTAGATACAATTATATGTAAAACTTCGTACCTTTTTGAATTTATTCAACTATTTTAAAGAAAAAAAATCGTAATATTAAAAATCTATTAACTGACAAATTAATTCATTTATGTCACATTATAAAAAGAAAATAGTAGGCGTGTGTTGTTCTAATGAGTATATTTTAAATTATATTTTCATTTTGTTTTATATTTTATCAAAATTTATGTAAGTGTCACTTGAAAATCTAATTAATATGAACTATTCAAATGAATTAATACTAGTTAAGTCAATCGAAACAATGTTTTAACAAACAATTAACAAGAATTTATTATTGATTTATTTAATTAATTCAAAGAATTATCGTTTTACAAAATTAAGAAATTCGTCTAATTCTATTTAAATAAAAATATTTTGTACAATAGATTTTGCTTCGCATATAACCTACATATATCTTAAATAAATATTTTTATTTTTTTGTATTCAACCAAAAAGTTAAAAACTCCTTGTAAACCAATTCCTGCATAAAAAAGTATACTTGAAATAAATTTTCAATACAGTCATTCAAGTTGATCTTTAATCAAATGTTTAACTATGGATTATTTTACATACAATTGATCACAAACAAGTGTCTACATTTTTAATGAAATAAATTTCTTATATTTAAAATAAAATAACCATATTTATCATCAAGTACACATCAATCTTCAATTCAAAACTTATTCTATATGGTATAATTCGTATCGATATAAACTTTATCATTTGAAACATAAATCAATAAGATATTTTATATTATTTAAGGCAAAAGCACGATTAACTTTTCAAAGCATGGATTGAAGTTATATAAATATAAGAAAATTCAAACGGTAAAAAATTTTCTCTACGAACTTCAAATTTTCGTAATATTTCTCGATTTATATTTTTAATAATATCTTCAATTTGACTGTAGATTAGTAGTAATATATTAAATCTTATGATAAGAAAAATAAAAAGTTAATTATTTTTTTTTCTGAGTTAGAACTACCGTAAGAATAATATTAATGATAGCATATTGTAACAAAATTTAATTATCGAAATGGAAAAATCATATAAAATAAATTCCCTTGAGTAAAATGTAGCCTTGAATTATGTAGATTCTTTGAAGGATGAGTATTCACGCACATTTAATCATACTATTTTTTCAAATTATTTCTTTCGAAAAAAAACATTAAACATAAAAGAATAAAGAATAATTCATCAAATTTATAATAGATTAGTTTGCTAGATATAATTGTTTTTGACAATGTTCGATTTTAATAAGATCTTTTGAAAAGAAAAATAAATAAAATTAGACAAAAATTTCCTTTAACAATAAAAATGACAAATGAAATATCCGTATAAGATAAGAAAAAAAAATAGTTCGTAAAACTATAACAATTGTTTCAGTTGATGTTTATAATATTAGACAGATGTTTTTCAACTTTAATAATATTTAATTTATCTAATTTTGGTTAGTTCTTAGTTATAATCATTCTAATTTATTATTAAGAATATGTCATTTATTTGATTTTATTTTCTATTACTAACTAGTAACTAATGAAAGAAAAAAAAACAATATCTTAAAAAATTTTTATATAATCTTATAGATAAAATTCTAGAAATTAAAGTTTTATTTAGTTAATAATTTGATTAAAAATAGAAAAGTTAAGGAATAATATGATATTAGAGGTCGCCAATAATCAGTAAAACTAAGAATGAACATGTTTAGTGAATCGAAACAAAAATGTTAATTAACTAATTCTGAGAATGATTGAATGCTTTCTACTAATATTAATACAATAGGAAGCAATCTGCATGCCAGTCCCTTCTTCTATTTGTTTCTTGTTTGTTGTTTGACGGCCTCGTAATTGTCGTTTTTTTTTTCATATAGGACAAGATGAGATGCACGGACAAGGCAATAATTGTTGTTTTCTCCGTAGTGTATCATTGTAGACATGAATTGGCAAAGAAAAACGCAATTATGCTTATCCGAATGCAAGTCGCCTACTGTCGCGCAACAAAATTCTTTTGTCAAATGAGGTTCGGACGAGAACGACGACAGACACCCGTCATTTAGTTAGAAAAAGAGAGAGAGAGAGAGAGCATCGACCAGAATAGTATATATTCGTATGTGTATTTCAGCGATATAAACTAAAATAATATTAAGCCATAGCACACGCTGCCTTCCTAATGGAATCAAGATGACAAGGATAGAAATGAAACGAACGGACGAGGAAGAAGAATAAGAATAAGAAGAAGTTGATGATGAAGAAGAAGAACTATCTGTCACTTTATGCATGATCAAGTAGTTTCGTTTCGCGTCAATGGAATCAGATCGAAGTTTTGACTGAGACCATATCAATTCGATCTCTGTCCGATCGATCACGTACTATATATGTTCATGTTAACAGGAGAGAGGGAAAGTATAGAATCCAATCTTGTAGTCGATCGATTAATAACCAGAAGATTAATAAGTCTCTTGAGATAGCAAGCTGAGCGTGCAAGCACAATAAATCGATTTTGGGCTGCGTTTTTCACACGTTTACTTATTCACACACAGACACGAATGGTATTCATTGTTTCTTCATATATATTCTCATTAGTATCATGTTTAACTACAATTTCAATCATTGTATGCGGTAAGTTTCTTGAACCACGAGGAACACACATACACACTCATATTACTCTCTCTCTCTCTCTCTCTCTCATCAGTTCTTTCCGGGGCTAGTCGTCTTACTCTTATGTCATTGTTTGTCTCTTGCATGCTATTATTGTTGCTCAAAATCGAGAATAAGCAAAAAATAATTAATATCGACAAGTACTCTCTTTTTTCCTCTTTCTTTGTTACTGAGTCCTAACATACGCGGGGTATATTATTCTTTCACTCATTTTTTCTCTCGTACTTCTCTACTCTTTTTCTTTTCTTCAACTGTTGATGTAAAGACTGTGGCTAATGTTGTCTATGTGTACGCACGTTTTTGAAAAGAAAGACGACTTTCACTCTGGCGCGTCTACGATGATCACTTTCAATACAGAATCACCGACTGAATTTTTCGACTAAGTGTCTGACAAATGCACGAGTATTCAAAGAAGGAGAAGCAAGAGAAAGTAGATATCCGCTTCTACTACTGTCGCATATGTTTCCTTTATCGAGCGCACATTTTGCAACGTTGTGAGACACATAGAAAGTACAATAGAAGTTGTCGACGTGCATAAGAAAAAGAAAAAAAAAGAGTAAAATAAAGCTATATCTATATATTTGTCTTATTGTTTGTGTATTGATCGAAGTGAGCCTGTTGTTAAACTTAGTACTATCGATTAGTATACAATGTTGTAAGTTTTGAGGATTAATTTTTCTAATATTGTTTGCTCTTTTCAGTAGTGACGATAATCATGATTATGAGAGTAAGAATGATAATATACTCTCAGTAATGAACAATTATATGTTGCGTGTTACATGCGAATGCGAGAATAGCAGTAGCGGCATAAGGTAGCTACTAAAAGACAATGATAATTCTTCTAGTAGTTTTTTTTTCTTTTCTGTATATTTGAAGTGACAATCGATCGTATTGTCATATTGTTTGATTTAAGTTTTGAGTATCCACATTGATTCTATGTTTATGAAAAACAATGAAAATATATGTCATTCATGTAATGATTGTTTCTCAGTTTTTATATCAAAACTCATCCAGTGTTGTCACATACATACACACATATTTCCATTCAGACAGTCTAACAGCGACGAAAGTTGGTGAAGTTGAACAAATTAGGGCGTCATCATCGTCTCCACTCGTTTCGATAGAACAGGAAGAACCACAGAACTCTCGCATAGTGAAAAAAAAAGGAGAAAATGAGTTTTCAATAATATCTTGCTTTTGTTAGATGCGCGTTAGCATAGAAAGAGAGAAGAAGAGAAGGAGAGCAAGAGCCGGAAGCTTGATGTTAGACAGACATCTTGAAGAAAAGAAAGAGAGCTCTCATCTCTCTTTTAGAAAATCATCATCAGCCTTCGCTTGTATGCAGCGTGCTATGCACAGCATACTATAGACCTCACTTACTTATTCAGTCATTTGTTTCTTTATTCATTCATTGGAGATAGTCGTAAGTTACGCAGTAAATGTATATTGTATTGACTGAGTAATGATAAAAAATGATTGCACTTTACCAAGTTCAGTTTATTTGTCGTACTTGATAAAGTATTGAACGAAGAAAATAAATAAACTATAGCCTTGAAGAAAAGATCTCCATATAGATACTCTTGAAAAATGGTATCGTTATAATTAAAACAATAATTTATATTTCTTCTAACTTCTTAAAAGTAGATATAACTATGATTTATCAACTTGTCACATATATTGCGTAAAAAAATTACTACTAATTATACCTATTTATGATATTCTATTTAATGCTTTTATCTGTTTCATAAGTTTATAGCTCTTAATTTACAATTAATTAAACTAAAAATATGTCATACATAGCAAACTTAGTGACAGATATTTATAGAATGAAAAATATAGAAAATGCTAGCTATCATAAAAAGATATAACTAATACTAATTGAGATATGACTCGTTTACAAAAGAAAATGATAATCAGCTATACAAAGATCAAGATTGTCGGATGCTAATGTTTCTTTTTTTCTCATTGTTTGACAATAGTAATAATAATATTTGACCTTCTCAAATATTGTCTTTCAAATACTAGTTTGACACCTTTATCTATTTGTCTAACTCATTTATATCAGGTGTTTGATTGAACAAACGGAAATATGTGTTTTAATAATGATAATGATCATGATAATGATGATTATGGTCCATCAACTATTCATAGTATTTGCAAGTCTTTTCTTATGATTTGTTGAAGCAGATAAACGTGTATTTGTTTATATATAGCTGGTTACACCTTAAGCAATCTAACTATTCTTGTTTATTGTATGTGTAAAATAGAGAAAAAAAACTGTGAGTAGTTCAGAATGTTTGTTACTCGTTCGGTTACACATTCGTCCCTTGTGAGTTCTTTCTCTATTATTAAAAGCGCGAAGAAAAAAAGAAAGAGAGAGAGAGAGAGAGAGAGAGGCAGAGTTCGATTTTTGTTCTCATGATTGTGGCTACTGAAAAGATGTAGAAACAATACGTCAACACTATTTCTAGTGATGATCTTTTGTCAACACTCTGTAATGTTTTGTGTCAGATAGATACATTTGATGTTCGTATCTATATATGCACAAGTAAATAAGGTAAAAGGCATTATTTTACTAGCAAATAAAAAGTAGCTATGTTGCTATTATTGCTACATTACAAAGTGGGAAGGAAGGAAGAAGGAAACTGTAGTAGTTGTCTTAGTAGTGGCAGACATAGTGGTCGCACATTGCCAAGTGCATGCACAAGACATCTTGCCTGCCCCTCAAATCAATCTTATCTTCGTCTTCTTCTTCTTCTTCTCCTCTTTCTCTTCTTTTTGCTTCTTCTAGTGTTGCAGTCATTGCTGTTTGCCTGCCCTACTAGCATTCATCATCATTCTGTAGATGGTGGCATGGCAGACGCGCGCTTTCCTCTCTTCGGGCTGCGCTCGCTCGCCCGAACTTGGTCATGCATTCAAATTGGCCGCTACCGCACATACGCACTAATGGAGATGCAGAGAGATTGAAGGAAGAAGGAAGAGAGAAGAGAAGATGATGAAGAAGGAGAAGAAGGAGAAGAAGGAGAAGGAGAAGAAGAAGAAGAAGAAGAAGAAAGAGAGCTCCTCCTAATTGTTGTAACAACTCGGCGACACACAGTTATAGACGAAAGACGAGAACGACGAGTTTTCTTCTTTTTCTTTTTTCTTTTTTTTTTCTTTTCTACTTCTTCTTTGGTCGTTCTCTCGTCATATCGAATAATAGTAGCCCAATGAAGACCGAAACACGTGAATTCTATCCAAATGCAAACCGAACATGACATGATGACGGATGGCAGGCAGATAGACAATATTCGAGAATCCGTGGTACAAGATTAGTTTTTTTTACTCGCCCACACGAAACCACTTAGCAATGTCGTCATCTGTAACATCTCGCGCATCAACACACATATACAGCGACTATTCTCGTTGGACGAGTTTCTCTTATAACAACAACAATAACAAAAGATCACAGAGAAAGAGAAGACCACTACGATTATTACCACCATCATTGTAAAGCTTTACTATAATGATGTACACAGTAGGAGAGCGATCGTAGTAACTGACGAGTTTTTTTTCTCTCTTAAAAAAAAAAACTTTTTTCTTTTTTTCTCTCACTCTTTTCCAATGAAAATAAGTTCGTATAAAAAGTATATTGATACTTGTATATGCAAACGCGAATAACACACCAGGTTGTCCTTCCTATATTTGTGATTGAATAGATGAAAATTGTTTTGTTGTTTTTTTTTCTTCTTCCTTCGATTATTATTATTACAATTGCTACTATATTATAGTTCTAGATAGAGTTTTCTTTTACAGCTGACTGCACTATAGTTCGTCAGACTATTGTGTATAGATATTCTTGTCATCGTCACCATCTTTTTTTATCGTCGTCCTCCTGTTCATTTTCAACATTATCGACCATGCACGATGAAAAGCTATGGTAAATATATCAAATCTTTTTACTTCATTGATTTTTTAATAGTAAAATTTTTTTAAAAGAAAAAAAAAACTGAAAAAAACGAAGTATTTTAGTTATTTAATCTGTTCATAAAAGGCTTTAATATATAAGCAAGACAGTATTTTGTTGTATTCAATAGATTTTCTAATCTTTTAAAAGAAAATATAAAGTCTAAGGTTTCTACTACCATTATATTTAGAATAAGCAAAAGCAAAATAACTTATAGAACAAAACTATGATTAAAATCAAAACAAATTTTTTCTACTAGTAGCAATGTATTATGGTTACTATAGTTGTTATTCTACTATATTATAAAGTGTCTATAAATAGATCAATAAAAACTAAGACGAATATTGATTTTTATATAGTCAGAAAAATTTGCATGTTTATTCTTTTTTTTTGCTTTGGTTAATTTAGATAAATACTTTACATTATGTTAAGTATAAAGTTTTATTTTGCTAATTTGTTTAAAAACATGTTTACAAAACAAATAAATTCATGTTATATAATGTTTCTTTTGATTAATATAAGATTTGTTTTCTTCATGCTTATAGAAATAAAAATAATTTCTTATGATTTATTGGAGAGTTGTTTTCTTTTATCATATTGATTTCGAAGTATGATTAACGTACATTGAATATAATTATTTATATTCTTCATTAATAAAAACAGACTATTTATTATCTTAAAAACAAAAATAAAAATGAAAATTTCTCTGAATTTCACTAATCCATTTGCTTATATATATATATATATATATCTGAGTGCTTACTCCATCTTTCAATCGAACCACTTAAACAAAGGGTTTTATTCATGTGCTTCCGGGCATAAGACAAGATGGCACAATCATTCGTTCGTTCTTTTCGACGAAAGAAAGAATGGAGGAATATAGTTATTTTATGGTAGATATTTCGATCGAGATTAAAATACATAATAAATGTTCTATAGTTAAATTTAATATATAAATAATAATAATATTAATTAATAAATAGTTAAAATAAAATTTTGCATATGTTTTTTTTTTCTTGTTAAATTAATTTTTATCCTTTTTCTTTCCAATTTTCATAATTGAGTTGTGTTTTGAAAATAAATGTTAAACGTATTCATAATCATTCTCTCCGTTCTTCAAAGAAGTCAGGCACATAATAAGAATTTTTAATAGAAAAAAAAAAATGATGTCGATAAAATACTATAAATTATCAGCCCACATTCTGACGTTTTTTTTTCTTTTCATAATTATTCCACTATTTATACATTTTCTTTTTCCTTATTTCAAATAAACTAAATTCATGAATTTTCTTTATTATTATTATTCGATTTTCTCATATAATTAAAAAAAAAAATACATTTTTTTCAGATCAAAAAAATAAATAAGATACACAAAACTAAGCGTCTTTTATCTTTAATATACAATTGTATGTGCGCATCTATGAATATTAAATAAGAAACATATGTATTTTACAGCACTTATAGTAATAATATGGCATAAAAAATAAACGATAATTAATCAAGAAGTGAATATTGTGTTGTATAAATGTAGGCGGGTTTCAAGCAAACCATTTTCTCGTTTATCAAGGTGAATACATGTAAGCATAGGGAAAAAAAAAGCTAACAGAAAGAGAAAAAAAAATTACAAGTCATATTCAGTTTGACAGTTTGCCTTGGTTGATAAATATAATACACTAAATATGTAGGTAATCAATAATGTTATTTCGTATTTATTTGTTTATTTTTCACAATGATATATATATATGAGATATTTGTAATCTTATCCATATAAATTTTATCATTTTTGAACGGTATATTTTTATATATAAAAGTAATCTCCGGTGTTGACAATAAAGAAAATCAAGAGAAAGAAAAAAAAAATTGAGCATATTTCCGGTAGTCTTCTTTATCATCATCTATTGAAAAGAGGGACAAAAAAGAAACCATTGAAGCATCAAATTATTATTAATTTGCTCTTAAGAAAAAAAAAAGGACTTTTTTTTTCTAGATGAATTATATATTAAAAATCATTGTATACAAAATTAAAAAAAATACATTTTTGCTTATATTTTTTTATTATTTAGAGTCGACATTGGCGTTTTTACACGGCCGTCGTATCTGTCGGCTGTTGTTGGTTTTTATACAGCCGACAGTATATTCAAAACGTACATCATTATTTATTTCATTATTATCAATTATTTCATTACTTTCATCGGTGGCTGCTGTTCAACAACAACGAATTCCATCATCATCATCTTCTATTTTATTTTCAAATAATTCATCAACAATATTTAGTACAATCCGACGACGTATGTTACCAACAACTACACCATCATCAACAACAACAAAAACGACTCCAGTATCAACAACAACAAATAATGAACTTGATAATAATTCAACTAAAATTGAAAAACATTCTGAAAAAGAATCTCATAAAATAGCAATTACAGTTTTAATTATTATTGTTTGTTCATTATTGAGTCTTGTAACAATAATTGGAAATCTTATTGTTATATTAGCTGTTTGTCTTGTAAGAAAATTACAAACAGCATCGAATATACTTATTGTTAGTCTGGCTGTTAGTGATATATTAGTCGGCTTATTTATAATGCCATTAGCATTGGGTAAAATAAAAAAAATTGTGTTTTAATTTCTTTTTTAAAGTAAACTTTTATTTGATTATTTTAGTGCTTCAAATTTCTAATCGATGGCCTTTAGGTCATATAATGTGTGACATATGGACATCAACTGATGTTCTTCTAGGTACATCGTCAATATTAAATTTTCTTATTATTTCAATTGATCGTTATTGTATTATTTATCATCCATTTAAATATGCCCCAATGCGTAAAGTGAAATTATTATCATTTATGATAGCTGGTGTTTGGGTAATGAGTGCACTTGTTTCATTACCACCTATTTTAGGCTGGGGTCGTATGTATTAATTTATTTTTGCTTATTTTTCTTCTAATCTTTAGATCAAATGAAAATAAAGAATGAATATTCATTCTTTTAAATTCTAATGAATCTTTTTTTAAAGAAAATAAATTAATAATATATTAGATATTATTGAAAACATAGTCTAGAGTTTCTATATAATATTCTATTAATTTAACCTATAAATAATTTTTTTTGTTTTTATTTTTAAGGTCCTTCGGATAATCTTCCGACGACATGTCAAGTAAACGACAAATTAGAATATCAAATATTTGCAACAATGCTTTCATTTTACATTCCCCTTATTGTTGTACTTATAATATATGCAAATATTTATCGAGCAGCCCAAACAGCAATGGATAATCGTTCAAGTGTTCAAATGTCGCAATTTTTAACACATAATAATTCTTCAACGAATGTTGGACAAACAAATGTACCTGCACCACTTGCTCAACAACAATCAAATGGTAATAGTTATTCATCACCACAATTATTATTAAATGTAGCAAATACAAATGATACAAATCAAAATGATGATGGTTTTTCACTATCAGATGTTGAACAACGACTTGATGGACAACGTCAATCAAGACGTACAGCAAATAATCAAACTGGAACAAAATCTGGTAGTCTTTTAAATCCATCACGATGTTTAGGTAGACGTATAAGTACACCATTTAATGGTCGTTTATCGATATTTGTTACACGACGTTATTCATTTTTTCGTCATGTTCATTTACCAAATCAAAAAGCCATACGTACACTTGGTGTTATTTTAGGTGCATTTATTGTTTGTTGGCTTCCATTTATGTTATTTGCAATAATAAAACCTTTACATGTACGTATAACTGGTTTAACAAGTGCCCCAAGACCATTAAATGTACCTGAATGGGTTGATCCACTTTTACTTTGGTTTGGTTATTCATCATCAATGTTAAATCCAATAATTTATTCCAAATTTAATCGAGAATTTCGGACACCATTTCGAGAAATAATTTATTGTCGTTGTCGAGGTTTAAATGAAAAAATTCGACGACAAGACTATTTAGAAAATTTATATGGTGATAATCATTTGCAAGCACCACCATTTAATACTCAATATCAACAAACAGGAACAAAACGAGGTAGCGGCGGTCTTGAAGCAGCTGTGTGATATGTTGTGATATACATCTAGACAAAAAAAGAATTTAGAAAAAAAAAAAAGAAAGAGCGAAATCTTATATTTGTTTGTTTTATGTGTGTGTGTGTGTGTGCTTTTTGGAGAATTTTTATTAACATACATATATTCGAATGAACAGTCATATTTTTCTATAAACATATGACGGTGAATTTTCAAAACCAATATTGACAATGCTCATAACCGGTTCCGCCAATAAGAAGAAAATATTCTACATAAAAAAGAAAGAACATGATCAATTTTATTTTTCATTTATTTTGCTCTTGTTTGGTTGTTTGTTTTTGTGTGTATGCTTTCTACGCAACTCGCAACATTTTGTCTTCTCAAAAATCTTTCTTTTGTTTTTCTCGCGCGAAAAATTGTTTTATTTGTTTGTGTGTTCTTGTTCTGCTTTGAAAAAATACTATTACTTTTATTTTATACAAAACAAAATGAAGACATATAAATATATATACATATATATATATATATATATTCAAACTCAAAAAATTATTAGATAAAATGTTCAAGTTATATTAGATTTTTTTTTTTATATAAAAATGTACTTTTTCACAACCGGAATTCTACTATCTTAACCATTAGAAGAAGTTTGACAGTGGCATTATTGTCTGCACAAAATGTCTTATTAAGATTGTTTTTTTTGTTCGTTGTAGCTCATTTATAGGAAATGACAACTAGTAATTTATATTGGCTGTTATGATCAAATATAAACAAGTATAACATTATTATATATAAACAAAATGAAAATAAGATATAGTTTGTAAATAGATAATTCCGGTTAATGAACCCCGGAACTACGTAATTTAGATAATAATGTTTAGTGAATACTGATTATAAAGTAAAAACCAGGTTCATTTTGGTGACATATCAGTAAATTATAAATTGAAAATAATCTTTTGATTGAAATGTAATTCTATATTAATAAAAGAAAACCAATCTAGTTTCTAAAAATATAATTTTATGTAGAAGATGTTTTTAAAATGTATGATTATAAAAAGATGAGATGTATTAATGATTGAAAGCTAAAAACTGCTTATTAAAATAATAAAGAATGATATTTTATTTTTAAATAAAATAACTATAAACTAAAAAACGATATACATTTGTTCGAATATATTATAGAAATTCAAGTCATTTAAATTAAATTGTCATTCATAATTTTATACATAATTATCTTTTTCTTCTATTTCAATTTTATTTTATTTAATGTCGTATTATAAAATAGTATTTTACATGTCAAAATATACAAATGCATATACAACATCTTTTGTTTTTCTTCTTTCCATGACTACAAATATATAATTACTATCATTCATTTCGCACTTTGAAGACCTAATGATCTTAAGTCATATATGATTATGGAAACGGAAGATACGATTTAATTTTGAACAACGAAATTCTATTTCATAATATCATAATAATTAGCAAGTACAAATTTTCTTTATACACTAAAAGATAAAATTCTTCTTTGATTGTTTCTATTCTCAACATTTTCACTATAAATAGAGCCATTCATATTGATAAAATGTAGGATTATTAATTTATATAAATTTTTAATGTATTAGAGAAAAGTTGATTCTATTACTTATTCATAAGAATATTTCAAAATATTGTTCTATCTCAAGCGAAGTAATATAATTAATCAAAAAGGTTAACTTTCGTCCTTCTCCGTTTATAGTAATTAAATTAAACTACTTATTATTTCTTTGAAAGCACTTCTGGAGTTAATAATGCATTTTACAAACATTTACATTATTCAAAAAGCATAAATACTAAATAGAGAAATGATTTTTACAGATTCTATTAAATCTTGTAAAAAATGAAAAAGAAAATTCTAAATCCATATTAATATCTATACTTCGATCTCAATAATATTAAGAACATACCAATAATGTTTTATTTTTATGTTCAAGACACGATCAAATTTATGGCAATAAATTTTTAACATTATTATTCTCTTCACATATACACTGATAATAGATACTAATGAAAAAAAAAAAGCAATACAATATTCTATTTACATAAATAATTCAGTAAAAGTAATTAGTAATCACAAATAAGGCTATTTATGAAAAAAAATTTCATATCAATTTTGTTTTATATATAAAAATCTGTATATAATTTGTTCATATAAAGGATAGAAAATTACCCGCGAATAAGATTTATAATATTTCTTAAATTATTTAGTTTTTTTTTATTATACGATAAAATGAATGATCAGACACGTCAATCAATTGAATTTATGCGTGAAAATTTAGTTAATCATATTAATAAAGTTATTTCTTGTTCAGAATGTCCATCAGTTGGTTTACCTTTTAGACATTCTCATGTACCAAATATTGCACGACGTCAAAAACGAAATAAATTTTCTAATCAATTTATTCAAAAATACCTATTAAATTGTGAACATTTTTACTATACAATTCTATCCGATAGAAAACAACAAAAAAAAAAACGAAATTATTAAGATGAATCTGTTCGTGTAAATTGTGCAGTACGATCAAGTATTTGTTTAATATCATCTGGTGAATAATATTCAATTTGTTTTGGTATTGGATTATTTACTATTGTTGATTGTTGATATTCTTTTATTTGAATTTTATTTGTATAAAGTTTTAAATGAAATAATTCTTCTTGAATGTTATTTGCTAAATTACGTTGATCTTCAATACGTTTTTCATTCCATACCCACATACACCAATCAATTGCAGCTCGAATATATCTATAAATAAAGAAAAGGAAAAATATTAAATAGAAAAAAATTCGTTTTTTTTTTGTTAATACTTACTGTTCATAACAACCAGGTTGACTTATACCATCGAAAATATCGATAGTTTTTTGTTTTTTTTTATCTGTTATTCGACATTGAAATTCAATATATGGATTCATCTAATAAAAATAATAAAATAAAAAATTAGAATAATAATATTTTAATTTATACCTGACAGAAAGAAGTCTGTTCAGATGTCATATAAAGAATAAAACCATTAGAAAATTTTATTTCTACATGATTATCATGAAAATATTTAAAATGTCCAATATTAATGATAGACGTTTGTCGAAAAATATTATCTTCATCATTAATTTCATTTTCTAATGAAGATAATTTCTATAATAAAACAAAAAAAGAAAAAAATCAAATTTAATTATTATACATTAAATAATTTAAATTTACCAATTTTTCAATCGTATCATCTATACTATTATCTAATAGAACATCTTCTTCCATCCAACATGGTTGTTCGTGAACACGTCGAGCCATACTAAGTAATCTTTGACGCATATTAGACATAAAACGAATTATTTGTATTAATCGTTCATTGTTAGGTGGTAAAGCATGTTCAGATAATGTTAATAAATGGCATTGCTTTTTATTAAAATAAAAAAAAAATTATTTATAAATTCATATTTTCTCAATTGATTTATTGAATTCTTTCTAATCAAGTTTTTCAAGACAACGCAAGAAAATGTCTGTCCTGTGATAATCTTTAATTTGAAGCTGAAAGATTTTTTTTCTTACGAGTCTCAATAGTGAGATCCAATTGAATCAATCGATAGATTGATATGAGAAATACCCTCTTTGTTTTTGATTTGATAATAGTCGAATGAAGCTCTTGATTAGTCATATCTTTCTTTTAATCACTATAGGAATGGTATAAGAGTTCTTTTTCACTATTTTTTTTCATAAACTTTGTCTTTAACGATCAATAGATAACTTCATGGAGCTAAAGACACTCGATTAGCTTTGTACATTGATTTATTGTTCGTTAGACACGAATAGAATTAATTAATTATATAAATAATTATCTTCTCACGTTATATTCGCTGTTATCTGTTGCATTCGTGCAAAAATATGCTATAAATAATAGACAGATACAAATCAATCTATAATAAGCTACAATCTTCAATAGTTATTGAATTTTATTTTGATAAGATAACATAATACAGGAGTGACATAAGAAACTACATTGAGTGTACTATAACTTTTGCCTAAATAGAATAGTTTGTTGCATATTCTCTTACAGAAATACTCTTCAACGTCAGTAAAAAATGTCTCATTCATGATTTCAAGATTATTACAGTTTTTTTTCCAAAACAAATACGCATAAATACTAAAGTAACCTGATAGGTCACCGAGTTATTCCTTATTATACTGAAACAGCCGTGATCGTTACCCGTTACAGATCTGATGAAATTTATAGAAGAAATGTAGAAAATGAAGAGCAGATGATAAATGACTACTATGATATATGTCACCTAAATTAGATTATCTTTTATCTATAATATATATATCTTTCTTGTTTTCCTTCATAAATCTGTCATCTTTTCTCACGGATAAACGCATGTTTATTAATATGTGTATATATGTTAAAAAAGAAAAACAAGTCAAAATAAGTTAATCTTAATAATGATAAAAGAAACAAATCGTCTCAATAATACTCATGTTTGGGAAATATAAAATAGATAAAGATAATGTGATATATTTATATTGACAGATAGTTTTACTAAATAATAAAAGAACAGGTGATCTCGTTCTCTCTTCTATAAGAAAAAGATTCCAATACTCTCTGTATAAAGTTTATGCCGTAATTTGAAAAATTCTTTTACTGCGCATTGACATACGTAGATGATAGCTTCTATATTCCTGATATGCTATGATTCTACTTTATCTTGTAAAAAAACGCATCTTAATAAGTTTTGTTTAAATTTCATTTCTTAAAAATGATTATATACCTTATCTTTAAGAGAATAATAATTATAAAAACTTGATTGAATATCACAGGTAATAACATAATCATATAAACGTTGATTACTTTCATCTATAACAAATGCTTCTATACTTGATGGATTTTCATATTCTAATCTATATGTAACTAATGTTGTTTGTAAAATATGTATATCAGCTTCAAACATCATTTCATGATGTAAACGATGACGATGAGCTTTTGGACATGATGAACTTGGTAATGGTAATGGAAGTTTAAAACTCCATTCATCATTATCATCATCATCATCATTATTTCCAATATCAAATGAATTTTCATTGTTTGATATTTGTTCAATAAGCTGAAGACATTTATTAACAAATTTATATAAATAATCAGGTAATTTTTGACATGAAAAACATCGACGAACAGGTGCAAATATATGTATATATTTTGTTGGAATATTTGTATCATTATCTTGTTTAGTCATTATACGTGAAACTTGTAATGGATGTGTTATATAAATAATTTGTCGACATTGAGGAATATCAATACGAGCTCGACCACATAAAGATATCCATGACCATGTTTGAGTTGGATCATCATTTGAAATAGTTGGAAGAGAATGATTTGGTGACCAACGTACATGTGTAGCTGTACCTGTTGATTGCTAAAGAACAAAAAAAAAAAAGAATATAAGTATTAATAGAATCAAATAAACTTACATAACATTGATTAGAATCAACAAGTGCTGGAACAAGAAATGGTTGTTGAGCATATAAATTACGAAATGTTAAAACAGATTGAATATGTGGTAATAATCTACTTGTTGTATATATTGTACGATGTTTTGTTGTAATAACACCTAATTAAAATAAAGTTAATAAAATAAGAATAAAAGAAATTAAATTAACCTTGTGTATGATTATTTTGTTGAACAACATATTCAGTAGCACATGGTGCAAGAAATATTTTTGTACCATCAGCAAATGTTGTTTCAACTGCATCATTTGTATACATAATAAATTGTTTAATCATATTTGGATCTTTATCCATTATTAAAAGAATATCTATACTACAAAAAAAAAGAAAAAGATTCTCCCATTAAAGTTAACAAAATCGATAGCAACCGAATATATAGAGATTTAATTATCATATTCAGAAACTATTTCTTAATTTTAAATATTACAAATGAAAATTGTTTTTTTGCTTTTAAATAAACAATAAAATCATTGTTAAGAAATTGACAATTTATTATCTCTAGATGGCGTTAGTTTGAAGTCATCAATGATAAGTAGAAAAATTAATTCGAATGTTCTGCATGATTGATAGTTTTTATCATGATCATAATCATAATCATAAAATAAAAATCATCATCGAATCACGATTATGATCACGCAATACATTAATCACTCTTTATATCTAACTTATTTAAAAACAATCTAATTAAATATTATTCATATTAAAAAAAAGTCAGTTGTAGAAAAATCATATAACTTGAGGATATAATGAAAATCTATAGATCAATATATATATTATTATTCTAAATTAATTCCTTTCCTTTTTTAAATAAAATAATTTCATATTTCATTAAATAATTTATCAAAAATTTTATATTAATATTTTTATTTGTCTATTAACTTGGTTGATCAAAAAAAAAGAATGTCTAGTTTATCATTAGGAAATATTTACTTGATAAAAAAAATATACAAGTTATATTTATGAATTCATATAGTTATATCGATCAATCAATAGTTCTTGAATATTTATCTTAAAACAAATGTTTTTTTTCTCTCTCATAAGGAACTATGTGTTATTATTGAAAAAAAGACAAAAAAAATAAACAAGCAACGCTTTTAAATTGGTTGTATCACATTATTCCCCCCATAATATCGCTCGTCGTTGTTTTTCGCATGAAGCAATAAATCGTCCTTCAGGATGCCAAGCAACAGCATTAACAATTGTTCTAAAATAAAATAAAAAAATCAAAGAAAAATTTAATGAATTATTTCACACAAATAGCAGTAAGAATAGACAAAAAAGAAAAACAAAATATCGGACTTTTTTTGATCAATTGTTTTATATTTATTTTTCTCTTTTGTTTTTTTTTTATAAACGAAATAAATTTAATAAAGAGCAAAATAAAAACAAAACAATACCTTTTTTGTAAGAAAGGAAATTGAAAACTACTAGAAATTCGAGGAGGATATGGGATAATCTGATCGTTTCTATTTGTTTTGTACGAGTGAAGTATCCGAAATGATTCACCGCTTTAGAGCCCATACTTTGAACACATCAACGAGATATCTAGGCTAGAATAATCCTAAAAGGATTTGGGCCTATGACCTTTTCATGAAGAGATATGACAGTTTTACTGAATTTTAGGTCGACATTCTTGAGTTGTATTTGCTTAGAAATTCCTTGGTACAGACTCAAAGTTCAGTAAAACTGTCGTATCTCGTCACGAAAAGGTTATAGGCCCAAATCTTTTAAGGATTATTCTAGTCTAGATATCTCGTTGATGTGCTCAAAATATGGACTCTAAAGCGGTGAATCATTTCGGATACTTCCCTCGTTAGTCATTTTAAAATAATATTACTTACGAATGCTCTTTATTAAGAATTTTTTCAATTTTTCCTGTTGTTGTATTCCAAATAAATACTGAACCGTCATTACCACCAGCACATGCATAAGCACAATCAGGTGAAAGTATAGCTTTTACTGTATCTGATGCCACTTTAAAATCGTCATGACTAAAATATACATTAATAAAAATTATTCTTTTAAATTAATTCAAAGAATTTTCTTTTTGACATTTTTCAAACATTCATCTTCGTATAAACTGAAGTACTGAGTAACTATCGAATAAATTACGTTTATTATTTATCATTTTTATTGTAAAACTTCAAACAGCTTCTAGAAATCTCAACAAAAAAAATAACTTCTTCACATTTTAATACTACCGAAATAATATGCACTAGTCAAAGCTTAGAAAGAATCTTTTCCATAACCTATTGCAACCGGCTTATAGGTGTTTCATTGGAATATCGGTGTCAAACAGAACCTACCCTCAAGATTTCAGCTAAAATGGATGCTCTATTCTGAGGATACTGAATTTCTAAAATTATTCAATTTTCTGATTTATCTGCGATACATGATAGTTTATTTAGGCTTCCAATATCTTAAGGATGAAGTATCCATTTTGACTGAAATTCTTAGGATATTCTAATAATCAAGACATCTCTTTATGGGTAAATTTTCAGGTCAAAATAATGTCTTTCAATTTTTCGATGAATGCTTTGTCTGAGATTGATATTTCAGTGAAACAACCATACGTCAGTTGCAACAGTCTATGAGTACGAGTCTTTTAGGCTTTGACTAGTGGCACCGAGATTTACTTGTAAGCAAAGCATGAGCTTAAAGTCGAGAGAATACTTTGGACACTTTCTCGTGAGTTATATTGGTACAGTAGTGAAATGATTTGACTGTTATTAGAAACAAGTTCATTCATGGGGGTATTACAATATACAAATTGTTGTCATTCACTTAATTTTGATGCTATCTTCTCAACGAATTTTAATAATGAATCATTATCGTTTATTAATTTTTCACGTTTGTTGCCTTTTTGTGAAAGTCTTTTACTCAGAATGTTTTTGTATCTGGTAAAAAAGATAAAGAAAGAAACTCCGTGACAATAGAAATTATTTACTTCTTTACTTATTTTTATCTCTTAAGGTTACATCCTCCTCTTTTTTGACCATTTCTGGATCTCAAAGACGGCGAGGCCGATCAAATTGAAATTTTTATTACAGGTATAGTACCTAAAATGATGAGATACGTATTCGAGGAATAGTTTTCTAACACGGTTTTCATGGTTTTTTTTTTATGCCAAACCTTGATTTTCCATAGGTTGTCACCTTGCCAAGGACAACCTATTTTTAACTTTGTTCGGTTGTGCTGAAAAGTTTTTTGAGTATAGTTACAACTATATCTCAGAGATAGTTTTCAGTCTTTTCAAAAATCGCATTTTCTCTTTTTTTTGTTTATAAAAAAAATAAGTAAAATTTTTTCCCAGAACCAAGTTTTTAATCTTCAGAACCCTACAAATCTGGAAGGAAGGGTTAGAAATGAAAACGGTCAAAACTATCTCTGGAGAATACTTCAAAGTATCTATGATAAAAATTTCAGCTCAATCGGACGAAGTTACAGGAAAGTTATCCTTGGCACAATCGTATGACTTGGATAAAAATCCAATGTTTGAAAAAACTGAAAACTAAGTTTGGAAATAGTCTGATTATTTTTTCAACATTTTCATGGACAACTTTTCGTGTAGAATCCGTTGAGTATATTAAAAAATTTTTTTGGCGGAAGCTTTTCCTGAACACCCAATAGTACTTGAACAGCAGGATCAATCGAGATTATTTAAACAACGATCGAAATATCAACACATGGTCTATCTACAGTACGCATAAACAAAAAAAAGAGTGGATGCTCTTAAAAATATGAAATGTTCAAATAAATCAGATATTGCTAAATTATACAAAAAAAAAATTCGGAGTCGAAGATATGTCTCGGAAATAACAAATGTGATTTTGTTGATTAATAATTTTTTTTATGATGTATCCATTACAAAAAGAAATCAAAGGATTTTCATAAAACTAATATTTATATTATTAATAGTATTTGAAAATTCTTACCTAAAGGTTTGTATAACACGATTTTCTCTGAGTTCAATTAATTTAAGTGTATCATCTCGTGAACACGCTAATAATAATTGCTTTTCTAAATATTAAAATAAAAGAAAAAATTATTTACAAAAAAATTTTTTTGCTTTATTTTATTACCTCGATTAATTGATAATGAACTGATTGCTGCTTGTAATTGTAACTCACATTTAGTTGAATCATTTTTTGAATCCCAAAAACGTATTTTCTTATCAAAATGTCCGCTAATTAAACTTCCGGACGCATCATGTGCAACTAAATCATGACATTTTGATCCAGCAAATAAAGTTCTTACACCTAATATATATATATATATATTATTAAATTAAAAATGTACAAAAAATAAAATAACAAAATTTTACATTGACGATTTTGTAAATCCCATAATTTTAATGTTCGATCTTGACTACCTGATGCAATTAAACTTGCAGTAATAAATTTAGCACAAAAAACTTTTGCTCCATGTCCAGTTAATGTATGACGTAAACGTTGATCAGCAAGACCCCATACACGACAAGCAAAATCTTCTGAACAACCAAGAATTAAATTAGCCTATACAAAAAAAAAATTAAATATTTTTTTTCTTAAAATAAATAAATAAAAAATATAATGAAATATCTTACGCCTTCATTATCAAAATCAATAGCAGTCACTGTTGAATTATTTCCAGTGAGAATATAAGCTTGTTGAACTTGATATAAATGAAAAATTAATATATTTAATTAATGAAGAAAAAAATAAATATTCTTACCATTATTCTGAATTAATTCCCAAATATGAATTTTTCGATCACTACCACCAGTTGCAATTAATGATCCCGATGGATGAAATTGAATAGCATGTAATTCATTATCACCACAATCCTAAATAATAAAAAAAACCGAGAATGATCAGTGAAAATCACACTCACTCACATCAAGATATTTTTTTTTAAAAACTGACCCATCTGACTACAGCTCTTGTTGGTACAATGACTTTGAGTGAATCAATTGCAGGTGTTCGATGTATTTTTCCATCAAGATTGATACTTCTTAATGATGATAGAGTTGTTGATAGTGTTGTTGGACTAAAAGAAAAAATGAAAATCATTAAATAAAAATAAAAATAAATTTAATGAAATATATATTTACGACAAATTAGTTACATCTCTTCCAGCTTCCTCTAATTTTCTTTTAACATCTTCTTCGATTCGTCTAAATTTATGAAGTAAAAATAAATTTCTTTAATAAATAAAACAAACTTTTGATGTGATTGAACTTCTTCATCTAATATAGTACATTTTGTTTCAATTGTTCTAGTCATTTCTTGACGTAAAAGTGAATTGGTTGCATCTAATTCTTGTTGACGTTTTTCTAATTGTGTATAAGCTAATTGTAATGCTTGAAATTCGTCATGAATTGTCTAAAACAAAAAAGTTTTTTTTAAATATCTATATTGTTTTATTCAATTTCTTGTTTCTTAGTACTCGATGAATTAAAGTGACATAATGAATTACCTATGAAAAATGATACTATTGATATTTTCGAAATTTCTCCCCTATTATCCATGTAATTAAATCTATTCTTTTAATCATAAGGTAGTGCTTGAAATTCTCTACCAAGAAATACGTAACTGAACTCAAGAAAAAGCTGTAAAAAAAAACCTAACATATTAGTAATAATGAATAGCCATGCTTTGTATCTGATTCTTTGCATCACTAGCTTTAACCTATTAAAAAACTTTTTAATATAAATAAAATTTTGACAATGCAAAACTAATATATTTTTTCTGGTACGGCGTAAATTTATTTGGTTCTTATCTTTCTTTTGTAAATTGTAGTGCTTTTCATGCTGTATCTTTTAGTACATTTTAGTTTTTTCTTTTAAAGAGAATGAAGTGGCGAAAAAGTGAGATGCGAAGCACGGTCATTCATTGTGACTCAAGCGCTATCTTTTCATAGACGGAAAAATGACTTAAATATAGAGAGTGTTGAGGAGAAATTTTGAAAATAGTAGCAGTATATTTCTGTATGTGTCATCTATTACAATGTAGAAAACGTTTTTTTTCATGAATTCACATTCAACAAAAAACTCAATTTCTGCGATCCAGAATCGAACTTGAACTCAGTAGACTAGTTCAGAACAATGAGTCTAAGTTTAAAAGGGTTAACAATGTTTTATTATTCATGAATTATCATATAGAATTTCTAGTTAATCTATCTATCCTATAACATCAACTACTTTCAAGCTTTTCCAGCATAATTATTCAAAATAAATAATTTTTCTATCCAAACAACAAATATGTTTATAAAACAGTTTTTAGTTTAATTAAAATATTTTATATCTTACTTCATTAACTCTATGTAAAACATTTAAATTTTCTTCACTTTTTTCAAGTCTTTGCTTTAATGTTGTATTTTCTTTACTTAATAGTTGATTTCTTTATATAATAATAATAATAATAATATATCATCATTTTATAATTAAAATAAAATAAAATACAAACTTATTTTCTTCCGAATAAAGTTTTTCATCTCTTTCTTTAACAATACGACTAAGACTAATAACTTCTTTTGTCATCTAATTATAAATTAAAAAAAACAAAAGATTCATTCTAAAAGAAAATTAATATAATAAATATGAAATTATACATCTCCTCTTTCTCTTAATAATGTTAATATTTCATCTTTGGCTTTCATATAATCAATTTCTAATGTTCTAACTTTATCATTTACTGGAAGACCGGCAACACTAAAAATAATTAATAAAATAAAATAATTTCATATATCAAATAAACTTCACCTAACGCTATTTTTTTGTAAATCTGTATTTTCTTGACGTAATGTTAATATATCTTTTTCTTGATCGGTACATCGAAGTAATATTATTGAATGATTTTCAATTAAACGATTATCTATATAAAATAAAAATTTTTTTTTTAATTAAAATAAAAAATTTAGAATATATATTAAAAATTTACAATGTTTAACAATTTCTGCATAAACATCTCGTTCTTGTCTATTTCGTTCACGCAATTGATTAAATATTATTCGTTTCCATTCCATAATTAATTTTTGATCTATCAAAAAGAAAAAAAAAGTCTTATATACAAAAAATAAAATTTTTAAAAGAATAAATATTGTCGTTTCTTTTTCTAATATACATAATTCGAGTTTAATAAATTGATTATCGGAAATAATTACAAAACAAAACAATATTTGTCACAATAAAATGCAAAAAGAAAAAATGTATTAATATTTATTTATTATTGACTCCAAATAATAACACGACGTTGTTTTTCACAAGATGCAACATATTTTCCATCAGGTTGCCAAGCAACTGAAGTAACCATAGTTCTAAACAAAAGAATAATTAATTTTAAATATTCTTTATTTTATTTAATTCATACGTATGTTTTCGTTTTAAAACATTTTCACAATGTTTATTTTCCATATTCCATATAATTAAAGAACCATCATGAGAACCAACACAAGCATAACGACCATCTGGTGATAAAATAGCTTTAGTTGTATCTGTACTAACTTTAAAATTGTCATTACTGAAAAATAATAATAACTGAAAGTTTATATGAAAAAAAAATAATTTGTTTTTTAGTACCTAAATGTATAAATTGTTTTATGTTGTCTTAAATCAATTAATTTAAGTGTATCATCTTTAAAACATGCAAGTAATTGTTGTTTTCCTAAACATAAAATTTTTATTTTTAGAAAATTTAAAAGAATTTGTTTGTTGTTTACCTTCATTATACGATAATGATGTTATTGCAGCATCATATTTTAATTCAGTTCGACATTTATCAGTAAATGGATCCCATATACGAATTTTTTTATCATAATGACCACTGATTATTGTACCAACTGCATCAGCTATTACTAAATCATGACATTTTGATCCAATTAATAAAGTTCGTGTACCTTAAAAAGAATATTATTAAAATTTTATATATAAAATAATAAAAATTTTTACAGATTCGACTGTATAAATCCCAAATTTTTATTGTTCGATCAGCACTACCAGTTGCTAATTTAGTTCCAGAAATAAATTTACAAGTAAATATCATACCTTGATGACCTGTACATGTATCTCTAAGCGTTTTATCTCCATATGACCAAATATACGCTTTATCACCTGAACATCCAGACAAAAGACGATTCTAATATAATAAAATCCTATTTATAATAATTAAAAATTTTAATAATTTAATTACTCCTTCATTATCAAAATCAAGTGCATTGATTGCTCCATGACTACCTTGTAATGAACAATATTTATGTTGTTGACCAGTTGATGAAATTTCCCATAAATGAACCATCTTATCACTACATCCTGTAGCTAATATTGAACCAGATGGTTGAAATTGAAGAGTATATACTTCAAGTTCAGTACAATCCTATAATAAATAAATCAAATTCTAGCAGATAATTAATATTTCAAATTTATATTCAATATGAAAGTTAGAAAACTAAAATGTTATTCGCTAAATTATATTATATTAATATTTCATACTACTATAGCACTTCTATTAATATCATTCAATAATCTTGAAATAATTATATGATGAAAAACTAATACTAATTCATATTTACCAATTTATTTATATACGCATAGTTAATTAAAAAAAAACTAATTCTATTCTGTTTAGATGATCCTATAAATCAACATAGAATCAAAATATAATATATATACAATTATATTTTACTAGGAACATAATATTGATAAAGCTCAAACAGTTTTTTTTTTTATTGTATTCTTACCCAATGATTTACGTCACGTGTTGGAATAGAAGCTGAATAACAATTTGTTGATGTTCTATACAGCTTATCATTTGCACTATTTGTTATACCATTTGAAAATTTACGCATAATACTTGTGAATAAATTTTTTCCATTATTATTCATATTATTTTTTCCCTCTCGATGTAATGATTCATCATAAGAATAATACATTGAATCATAATTATTTAATGAACTATTTTAAAATTTATAAAAAAAAAAATATATATATATATATATTATTCAAAATAATAATATTCAATTAACATACGTTGAATTAATTAAATTTTCTTGACATGAATCTGATGAACGTTTTATTGGTGAAACAATAACAAGATCATCATCAAGAAATATACTTGATTCAGATGATCTTTGTGTTTCAAGTTTTTTACGAATTCTAAAAACAAAATTCTTTTTTTTTATTTATTAATAAAATTTTTT
The DNA here is from genome assembly GCA_022393335.1 of Macrotrachela quadricornifera. Classification (NCBI taxonomy): domain Eukaryota; kingdom Metazoa; phylum Rotifera; class Eurotatoria; order Philodinida; family Philodinidae; genus Macrotrachela; species Macrotrachela quadricornifera. Next base: position 340,562 of record JAJEKB010000052.1, on the reverse strand, counting down.
ATTTTTATTATACTTGGTATTAAATTGTTCACTCTCATGATCATGTATATCAGCTAATTTATTTTTATATAATATTAATTCATTTTCAATTTGTTTATTTATTCGTTTTGATGTTTCTAATTGTTGTTCAAGTTCAAGACAATTTGGTTTCATTCGATTATAATCTGTTTGTAATTGATTAACTTTATTATGAACAGCTTGAAATTCATCTCGAAGTACCTGATAAAACATAAAATATACATAAATATATTCAAAAATAAATAAATTAATTTACTTGATTAATTTGTACAAGATCACTTATTTCAAATTCTGCTTTTTTTATTTTATCTTGTAGTTCTTCATTTTCATTTTTATATTCTTGAGCTCTTAAAAATAAAAACAAAAACAATTTTTAACAATAAAATTTTTTTTTTGTATTAAATAATTTTTACTTCAATTCTTCTCGAACAAATTTTTCATTTAAATCAGTTAATGCATGATTTAATCGAAGGACTTCTCGAGCAAGCTTATTTAGAAGAAAAAAAAAATAATGAAAATTAATCATATTGAATTTAATATAACTTACTTCACCTTTTTCTCTTAAATGCATAATAACTTCTTCATTTGCTACTGTTAATTTATTATTAACATTTGCTAATTCTTGACTAAAAATAAATATAAAAGAAAAATAATAATCATTATTTTTAAATTAACAAAAAAAAATTTAATTTACCTAGCTTCAGATGCTTTTTCTAAACCAGCATTAGCTAGACGTAAATGATTAACATCTTTTTCTAGTTTATAACATCGAGTTTGTAAAATACCATTGTTTTCCAAAATACGATTGTCTATTTAAACAAAGAAATTCATATTTTTATTATAGATAAAAATTTTAAAAAAAATAAAATAAAAGAACATACAATGTTCTATAATGTCATCACATACATTTGATTGACGATTATGTTCTTTTAACTGACAAAAAATGTTTGATTTCCAATTGGAATGAATCACATCCATTATTTGATCGAAATATTGGAAAAAAAAATAAAATTGATTGTTTTTCTACTCAAACATGAATGAATGATAGAGAAGGAATAAAACGACGGAACAAGATAACAAACAAGCTGCGACACACGAGCTACAGAGATTAAAAAGGAAAAAAGAAAAAAGAAAAAAAAAATATATTGTAATAATAGCAAATGACGATTTTGTTTTGATAGTATATCTGCACATTATATTCGACTTCAACAGAGGTCGTCAGATATTTAATAAATTTCTAGAAATTTATTGAATATTTAGATGAAATTAAATATTTTTCTATTGAAAAAGATAAATTTTATATTTCGCTGTTATATTCAAGCTGATTGAATTATAAAACTCGGATTACATTTCAAAGAGATTATGTTGTTTCATTGCATATAGCTATTGTTAAAATTTAATTTTCAATATTTTATTATAAATCTTCTTAGTTTGAGGAACATCCTCATCTCTTTATGACAATAAAACTGGATCTAAATTTTCTCTGTTGATAGTATCTACGTATGTGTAAAGTAAAGTATTTAATAATCAATAAATTATTCAAATTTCTATTGACTAAATACACTATTCATAGTTAATATTTTAATCTATTATCGACAGAAAAAAACTTTGTCGCGCACAACTATTTTCAATATATATATAATAATCCTAAAGATAATAGAAATTATATTAGTAAAACGTTGAAAATTAATAAGTATAATAAATGCATTTATACAACTAGTTGTTCAGTAAATAGTTGCTATTAATGAAGTATCTCTTGAACATCTCTGTAATAGAAAGATTTTTTTGAACAATAAATTCAACCATTTGCATTCAAATATCGCAATAGATGTACATTAAAAATTATAAAAATATAAGATGCTAATCAATTTGAAATAATTGTTTGAAGCGCCTATATGTTTGATTACGATTGAACTGCAGCGCAATTACCGGTAACTATGGTTGCATTATGGCTCGTAATTGCGAAAAATTATGACGGCGTTATGCATATTTCTATCGCAATTTTTTGCAATTATGGATCACATTGTCATTCTAATTATCCTGTAACTACGTCGCAATTGCTATAAGAGACGACCTAGACGAGATTTTCATGTTATTAATATTTTTATTGTGAATTGCTAAAAGTTTCTGAATCATAAAAAAACAAAAAAAAAAAAATTAGAAAATAATTGCTAGCAATAAAAGGAAATCATAGAAAAAAATCTGTTTTTGCATTCGAATTCGCCATCCTCGAAAAGTTCCAAGTCACTGATTTGGTTTTAAAAACTTATACTAAAAATACATGTCCTATCTGTTGTGTCAGAATAAATTATGAACTAAAGTTTTAGAGAGACTTCCTTCTATACGATTCCTTTGTAACTAAGTTTTATCACTAGAATGGGATCAATTATGACTAAGGAAGAACCACTGATAATAGGTTAGTATCAGATAGGATAAATTGTACAATGCGAGATTTACGATGCACTTTCATTTATCAACGCTGCAATAAGCGTAGGTTTCTACAGATTTTTACTACAATCAATGAGGCACAATTGCTAAAAAAGTGATGACATAGGAGACAAATTATTTCATTAAAATATATATATTCATGAATACATATCGTTCTACTAATAATTAGCATCGGTAAAGTCATTAGTATTGTATCTGAAATCAGTACAATCTTTTGACTCAATTTATCAATTAAAATAACTGAAATTTTAGTAAAGATAACTGAGTATTTATCAATCCGAATAATCAATAAGATGTATGTTGATTATTTGAACCAGTTTGTTCAAATATTTCTGGAGTATAATACATAATAGAAAGAATTGAAAACGGGATTAAATAGATTGCTCACAATTGAAATTAATTTCACTTTTTTTTATATCATTATATTCAACAAGTATATCAATCGATAATACGTATAACGAAGAAATTTTAGTAAGAAGAATGAATGCTTCATTTTCATATCCTTTTAATACTAATGAATGGCATAAAAAGAGAATATTAATATTAAAACAATCTGTAGTGTCAATGGAATGCATCATAAAGTATTATTACTGAAAAATGAATATTTGTGCATAATATATTAAAATTATAAAAATTCTTGTTAAAAAAATTTCAAATATTTTATCGTAATTAAACCAACAATTCATAACAATATCGATTGTAATTGCTCATTGTTGAAGAGAAACAAATCATCTACTAATACATATTATTGCAATTTTTGATTGATATGCAAATGTTAGCATTTATGATTTATCTATTGAAGCAGTCATCGTATTGATTAAAATGAATTTATCTATTTTAACACTATTTTATTAACAATTAAATGAGATAAACAGATCGAATGTCATCATGAAAGACAGTTATCTAATGAATCGTAACAATTCCATCGAAGAAACAAATAACAAGCATAACATTTACAATAGTTGTTGATGAATCATAATAAAAAAAACCCATCAATAGCCACAAAACCACGTGTTATATAGGCTTGAAAATTTTCATTCGACAGAACCATAATAGATTTGAAAGAATGGTAATGTGAGCTATTTTTTCTTTGCTTCATTTATTGTTAGATAAGGAAGAAAAATTGGTTAACGATTGATTTGAGAAATGTAACATTAAAATATTTTTATTCTTATTACAAAAAAGTCAAAAAGATATTATTTGATTAATATCAATAAACAATCAATAATATTATCATAAATCAAAATTTTTTTTTCTTTAATGTATACAAATTTTCATTTAATAATATCGTCAAATATAAAGTTTTCATTTTGCTAGTTATTTTTATTTTGATAACTGACGAAATAATCTATAATGAATTTAAATAATTATTAATCTAAACTAACAAAAAAATCTGAGTCAATTTAATATCTATTCTATCTTTTCTTATTATAAGATAATGTCTATACTTATCCTTATATACAATGGCAACGAGCGACTCTCCTCTTTTTTTTTTATGTTGATCATGTTCCATTCTGATTAGCTCAACTAAATTCAAATCAAATGTTGAGTTTGATTCATCAATTATTATTACCATTCCATTATATATTTGAATATTTATATTTATTTATTTATTCAATCTTATTTTATTAATATACAATAGTTTTATTATTATAAAAACTAATATGAAACCATGTATTGTTATAGTTGGTCTTGATAAAATATTTCTTGATGAAATAATTCATGGTTTAACTGGTAAAAATCAAACTGATGATAATAATTTAATTGAATGGACTATTGATACAAAATATTATACAGCTGATGTTCATGTATGTCCAGTAAATCATAAAATGCTTGTGGAAGAATCCGTTGCTAATTCAGCTCAAGTTCTTATTCTACTTCTTGATCCTTCTGAAGTATGATATTGAATTATTGTTTTAAATATAAAGAAAAAAAGAATCAATTTTATTATATATATATAGATAAATAATCGTACAAAACTTGATAGTTGGTTACCATTTTTGAGTGTACTTAATGAATGTGAAACAAAATTACTTGTTGTTCGAAATATGAATGCAATGTTAAACAGTTAATTTGAATAATTTCTTTTTGATTAATATTTGTTATTTTTTGTTGTTGTCTATAGCAGTTTCAAAAACGGATGTAAAACAATGGTGTACAGAACATGAATATGAATTGCTTGAACTTGAAAAAAATACAACATCAGAAACAGATGATGAAGAAGATGATGATGACGATGAAAATAGCCATCGTAAGCAAAAAAGAAAGATGAAAAAAAAAAGAAAAAAAAAAGAAGAAAATTTATACATAAAATATTTCATTAAATTCATTTTTTTTTTAATATTAGTTTATCAAGATGTCTATGGTATACCACGTTTACTTGGAACATTACATATTCATCAATGGCCAAATATGAATCTTAAAGGTAATATTTAAATATGTTCTATTGGAATATGATTATCAGTTGTTTTAATTCGTATTTGATTTGATTTTGGTCGTTTTACTGTTGATTCATGTCGAATTGTAGTTGATTGTTGTTGACGTCTTCTTCTTTGTTGTTGTTGTTGTTTTCTTCGAATTGTTGATTGTAATATTGGTTTTGGTCGTTGTTCATTTCCAATGGAAACATGATTTGATGCTGATTCTAAAACAGTTATATCATCATCTTTATCTATATTCCAAGTAACTGTTGGCGTTTGTTGAGTTTTTGGTTTTCGAATAGTACGTCTTAATGTTGATTGATTTAAACGTTTTATTGTTGTACCTGTACGTGTTGTCATCAATTGAATTGATGGACTTGATGAAGTATGTTGCCGATTTGGATTAAAAAAACACATCAATGCGTCAAGACGCCATTTTAATAAGAAACGATGTGCTGCTGATGAAAAACGTGTATCAAAACCAGTTATTATTATTGGATCAAGTAAAATATTTAATGATTTTGTTACTTGTACAGTATCTTTAAGAAGACGACTTTTAGTATAAAGTGTTATTATTTCAGCTGGTAACCAAAAAACAGCAAAATTAAGAAATAAAAATAGAATTTGAAGAATAAGATTTTTTCGAATATGTACATGACGTTTAAATGCTCGACTAAAACGTCGTTGCATACGTATTAAATCAACACATATTGTTAAATAACAAGCAAATGATATTGATAATGGAAGAAGAAATATATTACCTAGAAACAAAAATCAACAATAAATATTTATTTATAATAAAACAATATTAAAAATTTGTTTACATAGTAAGATTTATTATTAAGATAAGGAGTTGCATAAAGTTCGGATCTTTTTCTTTTATAAAATCGTATCCTTTATTACCAAATTTTTTTGATTAATAAAATCTTATTATTTATAATAAACAAAGAAAAACTACTTCAGGATGAAACTAAGTTATTGGATTCTATCAGATCATTTCAATACTAAGAGAATTCTTTTGAAAGTGACTGAAAAACCAATAGCTCAGATTCCGATATAAGATTCGACTAGATACGGACGTTTTGATTAAATTCTATCGATTTTTGTCGAATTTCAATCTTTTAACCTAAGTAATTTTAGATATTAGAAATCTACATTTTCTTTCCTTTAATTTAAATATTAAAAATAAATCCAATATTTTATTAATTCTAAATATTTCTTTTATTTTCATACCAAGTCTATAAGACATATAGATCGCAACTAATGTTGATCCATATGTATAAGATATTTGACATTCATTTGTTATTTCATGTTGTGTAATTCGTAAAATATTTAAATGTGTTAATAAATATGCTGGCATAATAGATGTTATTATTGGCATAATCCAAAGTGCAACAATTAATAATATACTTCGACTTGTTGATCGTGCTGTTTGACTATTTAAGTTAACAAAATGACGACGACGATATATAGATATTGCTGTTAAACTATATGCCATAAGTACAGTTAAATACAACGGAAGATAAACTTGTAATTGACAATAGAAACGACCAGCTAATGAATTAAGTGGTAAATCACCTGTTAAATGTATAATTACATAAATAAGTTCATATAAAAGACCAAGAAAATCTACAAGTAAATAATTTGATGTCCATATAAGACTACGCATACGTTGTCGACGACGTTGAGTACGACTACGTGAACTTCCACCAGATATAGTGGTATTTGAACTAATACGTTGTACAGTTAATTCAATAAAAAGTATAAAAACAACAGCATATAATGGTAATGTTAAACTTAATATACATAATTCTACCATGCGCATATTACGATTAAATGATGATTTAAATAAAAAATATTTATTTAATAAAGATGATGGTGATGTTGTTGATATTATTGGACGTTGTGAAGGTTGTGTTCTTGATGTATTATATAAAAGATGTAATATATTTATTGTTTTTGCAATTGTTGTTGTTGTTGTTGTTGTTGATGTTGTTATTGTTGTTAGTGTACTATCAATTAAATTATTATCATTTAATTCATCAAAATAAAATGATGTAAAATTTTTTCCATAATTAAGATAAAATAACAACGATGATGAATCAATAGCCGATGTTATATTCATATCATTTCTAAATGAATTTTTTTTTTTATAATTTAGTTTTTTTTTTCTATATGTATATGTTTTATTTGTTTTCGTTTTATTGTATTAGATCGACGTGAAATTAATCGAAATTTAGCTAAACAATTAAAAGCTAAATTAAATTTTAATGATAGTAATGATGTTGATCATTCCGAAGAACAACAAGAACAGAACAAACAATTTGATTCTTCTTTGACGACCAATAACCACCATGGTAAGTATTGTCTGTTGTGTGTTCTTTCAACTTATCATTATTATTAAATAGAAAAAGAAATAATAACAGCATACCTCAAAATTTTTTCTTTTATTTCGTATATATGTTCTTTCTTTTTAATATAAGAAAAAAAAATTGAAATCGAAACATCGACCTCTTTTTTTTTTCTTCTTCTTTTCGATTACTCCTCTTTCTCTTCTCTATCTTTTATTATTATGTTAGAATGATAGACTATATGAAAATTCTTAAAATAGTAACATATGAACCTTGATAGAAGATAGAAGGACAAAACATTTATTGATATGAACAAATTGTTTTATTTTATTGTTATAGATACAGATGCTTTTGGTATGGAAAATATATTTGAACAAATGAGAAGATATAAAGGTAAAGAATTATTTATAATTAAAAATCTCTTTTTTTTTTTTCAATGAATTTATTATTATTTAGAAGAGGCTGATCAATTAACAGGCGATGAACGAAAACAATTTGCTGAAAAGGTTTGAAGATTTAAAAATAAAAGACACTTAGAAATTTGTTAGTTTTATTTTTTATTAGGTGATATTATCACTTTGGAAAAATCTAGATATTGATGAAGATGAAAACGATAATGATGAAAATCAAGAATAATATTTCAAATTAACAATATTATCTTCGATTTTTAGTCAGATTGTATTAAATAAAAACATTACATTTTGATTTTTTCGAAATAAATCAAAATTTTATTCAAATTTATTAGATTTAAAAAATAAAAATAATCTAATACCGAATATAATTTATCGGATGATTTTGTATAACCAATGAACTATCTTATAAAGTAATGTCAAGTCATCGTCAAACTGAACCAATAGTCATTTTCTATTAAATATATACGATCATTTAAATTGAATTATTTATTGCTACAAATATTTGAGAAAGTCTAGGAGACGATAAGCTATATTTAGTAATTTTTTGAATATAAATTTTGCATATCTGGACATTCTGATTACTTTGTAGAAAATTTGATATACTATTATCTAAAATTTATCTTTTGCTTAAAAAGACTAAATTATTTTATAAATATGTCATTCGAAAGATTATTGAATGTTGACTGTTGTAAGAAATTACCTGATGAAAACTAAAAAGTATCTTTCGTGAAATTTTGAATACATTTGCTGTTTGGTGCAGTATTTGACGATCTTTCGAAGGATAGATTTAAAAAAACCAGTATGTCAAATTGTTTACAAGGTTATTATGATCTTTTCATATAAAAATCAATGTGTAAAAGTTACTTCTAGTTCTATTCAAATATTTGTGACAATATAAATAAGTGTAATATATCATTCGAAATAATCTGTCCAACAGAAAATGGTTACTACTACTTATTATTATTATTAAAGATTCATTTCCACTATGAATCAACATTTACGGTTGAATTTTTCTGTGAAATCTCTGGTTAATTCTATAAAATAGTTATTCATTAAATAAAATCGTCTGATAAATTATATTCAATATTGTATCCGGAAAAACAAATTTTAAATAGTAAATGAATAATTATTATCATATATATTGTTTTATTTTTTCGAATTTATTCACAGCTAAACAATTAGATATATTTAATAAATAGTGCATATACTGTTTATTCTATACTTTGTCATTAGATGCAAAAATGATTGTTGTATATATATAATTCAAATAATCTTAAATAAACATGTGCTCTGCAAATTTTTATACTTATTGAGATTGATTCCATTTAAATCTTAAGCAAACTAGTACATGTTCATATTTTAAATATTTAAAAAACAAAATAGATATCATTCGTACTTAAATAAAGTTTTAATAACTTTTTTCTTCACAAATTCAACATATTCTAAAAAATATATAGAGCGTATTATAATACGATAAATTGTAATGTTCTATTTTTTTATTGTGTCATACTATCTGTCATTTTTAGGTACTACTGCTTGATTAAATGCTTGATTCATTGTAATTAAATCAGTTCGTGTTCGTATTTGATGATTTACTGCTCGAGATACTCGTTGCATTCGTAAATAAGCACAAATAAGATTTGAAAAAATTCGAATAGAATTAAAATAACCATGACGATATAATAAATAATTCCATAATAATATAATAAATGATTGTTGAATATGATTTATATCTAATTGACTTTTATGGGATATTTTCGGTAATGAATAATCATAATAACAAAGAAGAGGTGAAGATAAAAATAATATTAATAACCAAAGACGTGTAACTGTTGAATCAGTTATTAATAATGATGTTATTTTATTTTTCATTTCAATTGAATCATTAAATAATGTTGAACCATAAACATATTCTGCTGCTATATTATCAGCATTTAACTAGAATAAAAATATATTTCTTTTTTTTTTTTTTTGTTTTATTATTAAAATAATTACTTGAGATATATCAGTAAAACATGTTTGTTCAATTTCATGTAAATTAAGAAAAATTAATGAACGAATATTATGTTTACATAAATAAGAACGATCATGAGATGAAAGTGTTTGTATTATTGGTATTGATAAAATATATGATAAAAATGATGTTATACTATTAATACGTATTGATTGATGATGTTTCATTTTTAATAATGATTGATCAGAATAATTTATTTCATTATTAAAAATATTTTTACGATTTTCTATAAAATTTTTTATACAATAATTATCATAAGCATAAACAATATTTGTTAAAAGTCTCCAATCTATTTCATTTAATAAGTCATTATTAGATATATAAATCTAAAATAATAATATTTTTTTTTATTTAATATTTGTTTGTATGAATATATAAATTATACTTCAGGATTTATTAAAATATTATTTTGTTGTAATGTAAGTAATTGTTGTCGTCGTTGACGATTTTTTTCAATAAGTTGTTTAAATTGTTGATTTTGTTCAACTGTTCGAATTAATTCTTCTTTCATACCAACATCAAAACAACGACGTAAACGACATGGTGTACATTGACGTACATAATTACATATATTCAAATATTTATTATTTTCATCGTTATTTTTAGTTGATAAAGTATCATAATCAAGAGTTTGACATGGGATTTTAAGAATCTAAATTTTTATTATAATATATAAATATATTATGAAAATTTTTATCTTACTTCTTTTCGTCGAGCATTACGACGGAAAAAAGCTTTTAAAATTATTTAAAATATAAAGATATTTAAAAAAAAAAAAAACAAATGATTTAATACCTTTACATGGACAACATGTAGGTACACCAAAATTAATACCAATTGCTTTTGAATCACATATAACACAATTATTTAGAGTAATTCGTGATTGATGTTTAGAATGATGAATTTTTGTTGATTTATTTGCTAACATTCTTTTTGTATTAAAATGTAAAATAATAAAAATTTTGTCTTTTAAATCCAAAGAATTTTTAAAAAATTCTGTCAACTAAAAATGTAAAATATCTTTTTAGTCTTAATGTTTTTGTTATTGATCATACAGAAAAATCGAATATTTTGGACAATATATTCTAATCTAAACATTCCGTTTTGTACTCAGAGTATGATTTTTTTTATACAAATAAAATAAATAAAAAATAAGCAAAAGTCAAACGTACTTAGTACAGAATCATTAGAAAAAAAAATGCTTTTTTATAGTCTTGCGTTCTTCTAATACGTCTGCTTAACTTCTTTTTTCTTGGTTATTATGTATTTCATCATCATAACTGATGATATTATGGATAGAAAAGGTAATGTCTTGATTAAATTGATAAAAACAATGTCAATAGTTCTCTTATTTATTAATAAATATTTTCATCATATAAATAAAAGAAAATTCATTTTTGTTCTCTTTTGTTTTTATAGTGTACTAGAAATATTTGATTGATAATATTATATAACAAATTCATGCATAAGAATATCTAATATTAATTTCCTTGATAATATAGAATGTGTGAAAACTAGTTTCTTATTTCTCTCAAATAACGCAAATTCTCATAATGATTTTTTTATTGTTTTAAAGCATGTGCTATGACATTTTATTGTAAAGGAAACAAGTCGATTGATGTATTGACTGTCTAGGAGGAAGCATAAATTTCCTTTAAAGAATATCTAAAAATAACTCATTATTTTGAATAGTTTACTTTTCTTATATGATAATAGATACTATAACAACCTTTCTCCCGTTTTTCAGTGTATATAATACTATAACATATAACATCTCAAATTTCTACATAAGTTCTTTCTTCATCCATACACTTCTATAGTTATTATAGTATCTACTATTGTGTAAGAAAAATAATGAGTTATTTTTAGATATTTTTTGAAGGAAATTCATGCTTCCTCTTTGACAGTTAATATACCAGTCGGCTTGCTTCCATTACAATAAAATGTCATAGCACATGCTTCAAAACAATAAAAAAACATCATTACGATATCTTTTGTTATTTGAGAGTAATAAAGAATTTAAAATAAGGAGCTATTTTTCAGACACTCTGTATTTACAGGATGAAAGTAATGTTTTTTCATATGTATATAACAGTTTTAATATATAAGATTTTATCACATAATAATTATCCAAAAATAAATAAAAAGATATGCCATATTAGTATAAATTAAATCTTATTGTTATATATAACAAAATAAGTTATTTTACTGATAAAAATTCATATCTATTCTTTAGATTAGTTGATATTTAATAATTCAGTATACGTTAAATATGTTATCATAAGAAGAACTAAAAAACTAGAAAATTTTAATTTATTCACATTTTGTTAAAAACTAGTTAATCAAAGCCATAAAACATTATTTCTTTTTTTATTTTCGAAAATAAATGTCAAAAAATTTTTTTTATCATCTAAATCATTATGTACATAAAAATGTCCTTGTTTTTTATTTATAATGTCATAAAAACATAAGAAAACAAAAAAGTAATCATGAATAAAATATTTCATTTATATCGAAGAAAATATTTTTACTATAAATAGCTTGAATTTATTTTTATGCTTGAGAGTTATACTAAATTAAAACATATTTTTATTTTCATTACCTGTTATAATTTTTATCAAATGATGATATACCTAAGTGTATAGATGAAGAATTATATGCTTTTGTATTTGGCTTCCAACAGACAACAAATATCAAAAACGAGTACAATCACTCATGCCTTTACGTGCCTTTAGTGTAGTGTCCTATATTATCCTGTTCTCATATTTTGCCGTTCTGCCTACTGTTTTTCTGAGTCAAAAGGTGTGCTCTTCTGATTATTGTATAAAATAGAATAGAATAGAATAGAATAGAACAAAAATAAATTTATATCATCCAATTAATTATTAATTTATTAAATATTAAGAAAATAAAAAAAAATTAATTCATTTAGTTTTACAATAATTATTGATATTTAGTTATAAGAATATCATCAATCGATTTTAATGGTTTTGATTATTGTATACTAGCGATCTCATCCGAAAAATAATAGATGACATTCTATTTAGATCATTTCTCGTTCTAATATTATGTGTATAAATTTATTTTCATTAATTTTGATAAAAAAAATTTTATAATTTTATTAGTACTGATGTACACCTGTAAAGCTATCCGGAATCGAATATTCCCCAAAATTTTTGTTCTTACTCATCGAAGGCTACTGTTAAGATATTTTTAAAAATATTTTATATAGATTTCAATGGCTATAGAAAAACGTCGTAGACTTATCGGAACATTTAGAATTAAAATCAAAATCTAATACATGCTAATATTTGAAATTCAGTTCAAATATTGAGCTGAATGATGATACACGAGTGAACTGCTTCTATTAATGTATTAAACTCAATTGTCGTTATAAAAATTGCCAGTTTATCTATTGGAAAAATTCCATAGACAAGTCTGTAGTCAAAAGAAGTGCATAGGGTGCACGTGCATCCCTCTTAGGATTTGTCGTCCTTTTAAACTCTGATTGAACCATAATATACAAAGTTACTTAACTGAATAATTACGTACTTCTGATATCGTGAATGACAATGTATAAAGTTGACTAATGAATAAAAGTTAGCCGAATTAGGTAAACAAAAATTATATGCGTTTGGACAGAACAACAGAATGTTGTTCAAAGAATAAATTATAATGACTTCATTTAATAAAACATTGAACATGTCACCTTAAGTCTTATGTATTACTCTCTTTATTAATCCATAGTTCACACAATCCATCGCATTCGGTATAACTGAATAACGACTTATACGTTTTCTTCGCGGATTAAACCAAGGAAGAAACGGTGGATTGTCGAGATTGCCAATTCATGAGCAATCCATGCAATCTCGAAAAATCCCACAATTCAAGGGCATCATTTTCTTGTGAATGATATAATTTCGAGGTGCAACTCTCTCCATATATAGATCTCATGACTCATAGAGGATTCTAAAAGTTTCATCGGGAACAATTATTTCCTTCTAGAAATATTGGACGTTGAAGAAAACTGGACTTTCTAATAGGCGCTGGTATATAAGTACTTCTTGCGAGTTCACTATCTTGAGAAGGAAACATTCGTTAGCATTGAAACTTTTTTAGAATAATGTAAGTACTACAAAACCTATATATAAACAAAAATGCAGATGGAAATTCCATCATTTTCACTATTTGAATTTTCGGATTGCCAAAATCCCAGGCAATTCCAAAAAAATCCGCCATTTTTCCCTTGCTTTCAAGACTATTATATAGATAGTTATATTTGAAAACTTTTTATAGACTAGTTTCAACCGTTAGTATCTCTAACGCAATGCATCTTTTATGACAAAATCCTCATTACAGGATTGTCCATAATTATTAATATTTTCTAATTTTCATCTTTATAACAATCATTTAACACAAAAAATGTTTCGATTTAAAAACAATCACACGAATATTTTCTTTTCAATTTTTGCATAAAAAAAAGTATCGAAACATACAAAGAAAATAACAAAAATATCTTTGAGAAAAACATTAGTCAATATTAGTTTTTTTTTTCTTATAACTTCTTTTCATCATTAATATCAAGTGTTGCCAATTGATCGAGTGTTTCATGTACTGATAAAAAATCTTGATGCGTTCGTAATCGTATATTAATACTTGTTGCAACACGTAACATATTCAAAAAGACATACATTAGATTAGAATAAATTCTAGCTGCTTCCATATATCCAAGACAATGTGATAAATATTTCCATAAAAGTGTTGCATACGTATTTTGAATATGAATACAGGGTGTTTTTCTTTTTAGTTTTACTTTCGTTGATTTTGAATCATAGTACGAAAAAAGTGGTGTAGAAAAAAATAATACAATCATCCAAAGACGTGTTACTATTGGATCAGATATAAGTGATTTTTCTGCTAATTTTTCTGCATAAGAAAATTGTTTATATAAATCTGGACCACACATAAATTTCCAAGCAGCTCTCTCAAAAGTTATCTAAATAAAATATTCTTATTTAAATGTACATATATAAGATTTTGTTTTTTACCTGCCATGGTTCAGAAAAACATAATTGATTAAGTTCATGCACATTAAGTAGCATTAATCGACGAACATTATTTATACATAAAAAATATTGATTACTTCGAGAAATTGATTGAAAAGCAGGTAAAGATTTTAGAAATGAAGTTAATGAAAAAGTTATATTCATTGGTAATATTGCATAATATTCCAATGTTAAGTCTTTTTCTAATGTTTTATTATGAAATATTTTTGCACGTTGATCAATATATGTTTTAAGGCAACATGTATCATAGGCATAAATAATATTTGACAAATGACGCCAATCAATTTCATTTAATGTATCCGTATTATTCATAATATTCTATAGAAAAAAAATTGAAAAATTAATGTCATTTTATATAAAATGATATATGTACAAATAGAATTTTCGATTAGGAATTTAAAAAAATGGTTTTATTTACACAAAAATGTAGAAGTCAAATGAAGGACATTTATCAGTATATATGTTAATATTGAGTGTCAAATCACTATTCATCAGTAGAGTTTAATGATCCCAAAAATTATCTAAATTAGAAATCGTTAAATCTTCAAATAAATATGAAGATTTCACAACTGTTTCTACAGGTTTTGATCTTTTAATATTTGAAATTAAATGTGTCATATATTTCATTTTTTTAAAGAGAACAGTGTTATACAAATCTGCTGAAATCATTGATTTCATATCTTAAATAGTAAGAATTTTTGCATGTACTCGATGATTTAACAGTTTGAGATTGATTCTTAGTTTCAATTTTTTGTTTTGGAAACATCGAAAGTTATCCATCAGTCATAACTCAGATTAAGATCATATACTTTAACCATATATTTTACTTATTACTCAAATGAGAGATGATAATTAATAATAGGCATTATCTTCGTCGATGACAAGGAATTATTGAAATGAAATCAGTGATATTTCACGTAGGTGAAACGAAATTAAACATCAGTTATAGCACCTATTTATCTATTTCGATATACAGTATAATTGACATATCTTTATCAATGACTATGTTAAAATTTACACAGATAATGCTAACTTCTATCATGAGAAATTAATAATATTAAACATAAGTTTATTTTACAAAAATCTTTTGACTTATTTTTCTTTTCATTCTTAATCTCAACTGTAAAATTACTTTTAATAATATCTCATTTTAAAATAGTTCCTATAATTATATATTTACAAGAATTTTTTGGTCATCTAATTAATTTCGGCTATATTAAAATAGTAATTATATCTATAATTTTACTTTTTTTTAAGCATCAAAGTTAAACAAAAAAGCTCTCTTCTATTATCTAAAACAGATTTCATACGTGAGGAATCAACAATTGATTATCCGATTGTTGTTGTTTTAATAATTCTCGTCGTTTTCGATTATTATCAACAAGTTGTTTATGTCGTTGATTTTCATCATCTGTTCGAATTAAATCTTCTTTCATACCAACATCAAAACAACGACGTAAACGACATGATGAACATCGACGAATTTGTAAATAACGATTTGTTTTATCATCATAATTAATATTTTTTCTTTTTAATAAATTTATATCCGAATGATGACAAGATGATTCAAGAATCTGAATAATTTATTAGTTACAATTATAAATATAAAAAGATATTTTTCTTACTTCTTTTCGTCGAGCATTGCGACGAAAAAAAGCTTTTTAAAATAAATAAAATACAAAAAAAA
>JAJEKB010000052.1:215476-324135 GCA_022393335.1 Macrotrachela quadricornifera | reverse complement strand
AAGAAAATGTTCAAGTTCTGTAAGGGAACGAATAGCTTTATCATTTGATAAATGTATAGGATGCATAGCTAACATATCTTTACCACGTGTACACCAATCATTAATCTAAATATAAATATTTTAAAAATTTATTAAAATCAAAAAAAACATTTTTTTTGTTTTTTCTTCTTTTACTGATTCAAGTTTATCGATATATGTTTTTAATAATTTTAAATTATGTCGTTTTTCATCGATTTGTTCAGTTAATTTTTTTTTCATTTCTTCTAATTCTTGACATTTTGGTTCGATTGAATCAATTCCGTAGGCTGTTGATTGTTGTTTCTGCTGTTCCATAATCAAGTCAAGGCCATCATTTGCCAGCAGGGTTGCATGACTGATCATCGTCTAGATATATACATGCATATATACATATGGTAGAATAACATTGAATGATATTATTACTTGTACACGTTGTGAAAGGTCATCAACTTGAGTCAGTGTTTGATCAATTTCTTCTCGAGTATTATTATTATTATTATTATCAGTTCGATAACATTCAAATAAAAGTAAACTTGTATTTATATCAGGTAATTGAATTATATCATTATATAATTGAATAAAATTACATTGAATTTCTTTAAAACGTTGTTCAAAATGACGTAAAGCAAGACAACGATTTAAACGTGCTTCATGTAAAGACCAAAATTGTAAAAGAACAGATTCACTATTATCAATATGTGTTAAAGCACTAGAAAAAAGAAAATCTTATCATAAAAAGAAACATAATCATAATAAGAAAAAATAACAAATAATAATACAAACAGAAATGTCATCATATTTCTTTTTCTTTTTAATATACAAATAACAATAATAATAATAATCGTTTTAATCGATACACTTACTTAGCACAAGCACGAGCATGAGCAGCTTGATCAGGTGATAGTATAAGATCATGAATATCATTATTCTCGTCAAGTGTATTATTTTGAAATGATGAAGATGTTTTATGCTGTTGGCGAATAATACATAAGAGCGAATGACCCCACCTAGAATGTATGTAGAAGGACAGAATGAAACAAAAGTATGCACAAAGTCAATAAAATAATGTAGAAAAAATGATGATGATAATCATCGTCATCATCCAGACGCAGTCATCTTATGGATGGAAAACGAAAGAGGGACGCAAAAAAAAGAAAGAACATCATCGAGCAGTATATAATATGTGCACCTTTTTCTTCTTTTTCTTCTAATGTCTCTCTTTCTTTGCATATGTACACATCGAGCGTATAATAAATACTTCAGATGTCTACGCAGGCAATATACTTGAGAGGATGATGAATAGCACTTGTTGAAATATAAAGAAAAACGCGAATTCAATCATCAGTCAAATAATCTTAACATGTTTACTATCAAAAATGTAAAAATAACTAAAAGAAACATAACTAAAAATAAAATCCTTCAAACTAATCATACGTTTTAATTCGTTGTAATTCTTGTACAAGCTCATTCTTTTGTGTTGAATGTTGTGTAAGTAATTGTTGTGTTGATTCAACTGCATTTGGAAATTCAATTTCATCACATTGTTTTAAAAAAATAAGTAGCATTTCACTTAATTCATGTATTGATTGAGTTAATTTTTCAATAGCCTTTATTAAACAAAAAAGAAAGAAATTTTTTTGAATCTTATATTTTAAATTTTAATCTTCTTTAATTACCGCTCGTCGTTCAATCCATTCAAATAGACGAAAATCAATTAAACCACCTAAATCTTTTGATAATTGACTTGCATCTAAATGTTCATGAAGTTCTACTAATGTTCGACATATAATTAACTAAATAAACAATGAATTTAATTTAAATTAAAATATTTATAATCGAAAATAAATTTACATGATGTGAACAAGTTATTTCATTTAAAATTGTTATACGAGATAATGCACGTTGCATCCAAGAATTTGGTCGAAGAAGGTAAATACATTGAATTGAATAAGGAAAATAATCCTAAAAATGAAAAAACATTTTATTCATTGAGAAAAAGAAAAAGAAAAGGAATCTGATGCGATACTTAATTTGTAATTAAATCAGTATCAAATTTTTTTTTTGTTAATATAATTATTCTTTTTAATAACAAATAGCATGATACCAAAAATATCTATATTTCATACAGTGCACTATATGTCATAATTTCTTTTTATAGAGTACATAGAGCAAAGAAGCAACCAGTAAAAGTCATACCGTTCTCGAAAGTGATATGTCTATCCTAGTTGCTGAAAAACACAGAAGTTATCTTTTAGATAATAAACAACGATTATGTGGGTAATAGTACAACTTTTCACTGAAAAGGAAATAAAAAAACAATATTTTTATACAATTGCACTAAAAAAATTCGTTCAAATAAATTAAAATAATTTTCTCTAAACTAAATAACTTTTTCTTAATCATTGATTTGTTGGCCATAATCAATCTCTAACAGTCTTTTTCTAGTAAAAAATAATGATATAACATAAAAGTTGAGAAAGCATGAAAGATTAATGAAAATTTTTATCATAGATTTGAATTGAGATTTTTGCAGAAAGTATTATCATATTCGATACGATCTATAAGATTATATTTTTTTTTCTCGTTATTCTTATTGATACGATTGTAAAAAATTATTCAACTCAAAAGTTACACAATCAATTTTATTACATACAAGTATAATAAATAAAATCAATGGATTATATTAAATCGAGTATATTTTTTTCTAATTTTTCTTGATAAAATCTTGAAGAAGTAAATTAAGAATAAGATTTCAAAAAAAAAAAGAAAACTTTTTTTGTATTTATCTTATCTAAATCATAATTAAATCACTATCAAAGATTAAATCAAATATCGAATTAAAAAAGCATATATTTCACCTCAATATAACTCATAATCGATTTAACAGCCATCCATCGATCTGATCGACGATCAATAATGAGAACAAAACCAAGTTGACGTTCATTTTCACTAATTAAAACAAAAAAAAACCCATAGAAATCTTCATTATTTTCAATATTAAAACATCATTTTTTTTCATTTACCTTGGTACTTGTGTTAAATATGAAACAAGTTTTTTATATTTATCTTGTGTTAATTCAATTTGTGGATTATCTGGAAATGTAAGTATTGGAGATTGATTATATGTTCCACCTGTTATAAAAGCAAGTTTTTCACGAAGTAAATCAGCTGTTGATAGAACATTTAATGATGTTTCTTGAAAAACATGTTCTATTAAAAGAAAATATAAAAAAATTCATTCAAAAAAAAAACAAACTAATATTCAATTACCTAACATTAGATAAAAATCTGTTAATTCATATCGTTTATATAAATTCATTATAGTAAATCAAATGAATTCTTTCTATTCTCATCAACCTAAATTCTTATACTGTCTGTCTTAACGTAAGAAGGATGTTTACTCAGGAAAACAAATAAAAAAAAAAAAGAACGACGAGTATATATGTATATAGTAGGACTGTTATTCGACGTCGCCACGCGAGTAATTACGTGCAGAACGTGCGATGAACAATGTCTATCGCAAGATGGATTATTAAAGGACATGAGAACGAATGATGACACAAAAGATTTAAAGCGAGATAAATATTCATTTTTTAACTCAAAAAGAAAAGCCCCCGTGACCTTTTTTTGAAATCAATTGAGATTAAATACCCTCATTTAGTTCGTTGATATCATCAATTGATTCAATAATATCAAAATCAGATATAACACTTTGTTTATCATTTTCATTTTGTTTAGTAATTATTGTTTGATTATCATCTTCTTCTTGTGAATCTTCTTGAACAATTGATAATTGTTGAAATAAATATTTTATTCGATTTTTATTTTCATTATTTGTTAATATGGATGTTTCAGACAAATCATCCATTTTGTTTTTTTTTGTATCGTTTAATAAAAAACGATTGAAACAAGATTTGCATACGATATCGAATAAAACAATGTCTTAAATACATACAGCTGGTGCACACGGTCGTCAAAAAAAAAATGTTAGGAAAAGGAAAAAAAAACGAGAAAAAAAAAGAAAAGAAAAAGACGATGTAAATGTTACTAAAAGAATTGCTTGACATCGTGTGAAAGAGTGTAAAGCAAAAAAACGTGTGTATATATATGTTGAAACTTGCTGTTACTCAGTAGGAATATGACTATAGTCATAGTCGTTAATTCATTCAAACATTGTTTCGTACGGAACCATTTACGGAAAGAAGAGAAGGATGAAATAATAGAAGCATAGCCGTCTGTGTACAAGGCATTAAAGGAAATGAACTGATTAGTAAAATAAAGAATCTATTTAATGATTTGCCGTAATATTTTATCGATTAATAAGTAATTTAATAAGAGTTCGTACATTCAATATTTAACTTTTTGTGTAATTTTCTTTCTATTACATAATGTTCAACATACACATATATCAAACAAAGATATTTCTTATTTCTCTTCTCGAATTCTTTATTAACAAAAAAAAAAACTTTTTCTATCAGTTTATATATATATATATATATGTATAATACTTTAAAAGCAATCATTTCCACTTCACATGTGATATTCATCGTTTTATGATCAATCTAACACTTCAATAAAAAAAAAAAGAAATTATTTTCATAATCATCGTTTTCTTTTAGTTGTTATATATATTTTTTTTTTATTGGTTGAATAAAAATTTTTTTTTAGTTAATTATGTGTCTTTTCTTATTATTCTTGAATATTTCTACCTTGATCTGTCTTTTGATATATCAATTAAATGACAGAATCACGTCATTTTTATTTTTCAATCCCCCAATGAATTTCAATGTCATCTGCCATATATATCATATATTATTTATTTAAATAAAAGATATTTTAAATGAAATTTTATGTAATAAATGCTTTTTCTATTCATTCTATTTACCTGATAATTCATATTTTGTATTAATAAATATAGGAGAATTACTAAATGAAAAATGTTTTGGTGATGAAATTTTATTATTAATTAATTTTTGTAATGATGTTGTTGATGGCGATGTATCCATAATAATATTCATTTTTTTTTTTTTCCTATCAAAATGTTGATCACACACTTGTTCTATTTATTAGTAATTGTATCAATGTATAAAGATTACTATTGCTATATAAATGTGAGGTACCATACATTGATGCCATGATGAAGAGAGAAGAGTAAGCAAGAAAAAGAAGTAAACTTTTCTCTCGATTTCTTCTTTTTTTTACTCTCTTTCTCGTTCTTTGAGATGGGCGCGAACGAACATGAGCACAACTATGATGGTTAAACACTATTGAACATGATGACGATCAGAGAATAGAAGAGAAGCAAGAAGAATTATACTATAGAACAGGAAAAAAAAAAGAAAGTAAGAGTGAAGAATAAACTCATACTACATATATACTATGATTAGATGCAGAGAGGCATTGTTCTTATCGATGACGATGTTCTATTTTGTATTGGCATTGATGCGTTTCACGAAAGAATGAATGGATTCTACTATTTCATAACGTGTATATATATATATATTGAAACGAAAAGGTCACATCACTGTCGATTTTATGAGAATGATAACTAAAAACTGAATATAATTGTCTTGATGGTCTAATTAAAAAATTATATAAAAGATTTTTGCAGATTTTAAGAGAGATTTTAATCATTTTCTTTTTATTTTTGAGTGAAAATCATAAAATAAATATATAATAGATTTTTTATAATAATAAATTTCGAAAATGTAACTATATATTTAACAAAATCTTCAAAGAAAAGATTTCTTTTGTTTTTTTTTTGTTTTCATTAAATCATTATATATCATTATATAAATCTTCTTAATCTTCATTTGAAATTCCTAAGGTCATATTCTTCTAACTCAATTAAGAAGGAATATAATCAAATTTACTTAATCTTATAAAAGAAAATGTTCGATAGCGAAAATTGAATAGAACAATTTCGTTATATTCTCTCCATATACTTTTAAAAATATATATTCATCTTACAAAAAAATTAGAAAAACTTTTTTATTTATAATCAATTCATTATACTAATTTATTCGATATTCACTGTTGAGTACCATAATTATACTTGTAATTTATATATAAAACTATTGAAATAAATTTCAAGAATGTTATAAGTATAAGTAATAAACAATAGAAATTTGTTTAAAATCATATTAAATAAAAGAAAAGAAAATTCTTTAATTATTATCGTATTTTTAATATATCAAAAACAAAAAATATTTTTATATTTTCTTTATATTTGATCAAGAATTATTATTGAGTATGTATAATTAAAAGAAAATCATTATCAAAAAAATGAATGATATTAAAATCTTAAGAAATTATAAAGTATTATATCCACATTTGATTATACTTCTTCATATTTATTACTTTTCAAGATAAGCTTTCAAAAATAAAGTATCATAGAATAAAATATGATATATCTATCTATACTTTTTTTCTTCTTTTGTAATTTACATATTATTGTATCTATATCCTATTTTCTTTTTTCAGATAATTAAAGGAAGTGACGATTTTTATTGTTTCAATCTTTAAAAAAAATATAAAGTATAGATTGAAGCAATTATAACTTTTTGCTTATGTATGCATAATAAAAATGATCATAACAAGAAAACAATATATATTTATATTTAATTCTAAAATTTCAATATAAAACTTAAGGCTAAAAAAATATTATAGAAAACGTAGTATATTTATCAAATATTTCTTTTTTTTTATCAGAATAATAAATATCTTCGTTCTTGGTTATTCGATATGTTAATAATAAATAACATTAAAATATTTTTTGAAATTTAAAACCTATATGTATATAATAACATTGAAAATTTGATATACTTGTTATTAGAAATGAAAAAAACAGAATTACTAGATATTCATATATAAAAACGGTTATATCGAATGTTATAAATCATTCACATTTTTTAAAGTTGAATAACGATGAATTTATTTATTATTCTTCTGATTTTTACTACGTTTTTATATACATCGGCACAATTCAGTAAAAACAATGCAATATACTTATATTTTTGTTTAAAGTTTTTATTTTAGGATGTGATGATAGTACTAATCCTTGTTCTACCGGCGGTTTTTATCTACCAAAATATGGATATCAATGTCTTCAATTAAATGCCACTTCTGTAATGTGCACATGTCCTGGTGGACATGAAATAGATAGATATTGCAGTATGAGAATCCAGAAAAAAAATAGTAGCAAAAAACTAAAAAGTAATCTCTGTTTTTACAGGTCTTTGCGATCGACGTAATCCTTTATTAAATGTGTGCAACCAGGCACATCCAAATTATGTGATATGTCAAGAAACACCGGAGTATGGTACATCCTATGCATGTCTTTGCCGGGATCCATCTGGAAATCCGGTGCCCACAACAGATTATAATTGTGGTTAGTGATAAATGAAAATTTTTTCTTTTGTTTGAATTTTCATTAGATATATTTTGTTTTTTAAAAATGATAATCATAATTTTGTTTGTCATAGATTTATCGGTCACATTGGCAACTCCTACAGTACCATCTGGAGCTGTTACGCCACCACAATGTAGCAATGGAGGTGTTTCTGTCAATGGTGCTTGTCATTGTCCAAGTGGTTATGGTGGAGTAGCTTGTGGAACAAAAACTGGTAAACATTTTTATTATAATAGATATGATATTTTTCATTATTTTTTCTATTAAGAACCAACTTTATGTGATAGAGTTATTTGTTTAAACAATGGAGTTTGTGCTGTTCGAAGTGTGAATGGACCGTATGAATCTGTTTGTCTTTGTCGATATGGTACTTGGGGAGATTATTGTGAATTAACGGGTAGCGATGTTTATTTTTTCTATTGGATTTTCGATAAAATAATTTTATTAAAGGAACATTGGGTTCGTGTTCAGCTGATTTATGTTTAAATGGAGGTGCTTGCAAAGAAAATGTAATTGGTACAACACGTCATGCATATTGTCGTTGTCCAGCCGGTTATAACGGTGCTAAATGCGCAAATCGTATGTATTCATTTTCATTGTTGTCGAAGAACTAAATAATTTTGTTGTTTTTTTTCTAGGATATTTTAATTGTACGACTGCTGGTACATTCGTTGATCCAATAATGCATGAACAAGGAAAATATTTCTCTTGTGCACTGGTTAATGGAGGTACGATAATAGAATTTT
Organism: Macrotrachela quadricornifera; assembly: GCA_022393335.1. Taxonomy (NCBI): domain Eukaryota; kingdom Metazoa; phylum Rotifera; class Eurotatoria; order Philodinida; family Philodinidae; genus Macrotrachela; species Macrotrachela quadricornifera. The sequence continues at coordinate 315,960 of JAJEKB010000052.1, read as the reverse complement.
TTTTGTTGTTTCTTATATTGATTTTTTTCTTCTTATTTTTATTAATAGTATTACAAGCAGAACAAAAATCTTGTCCGAAAGGTCTTCGATTTAATTTAACCAATAAACTTTGTACACGCTAAGAAAATAATGATTAGATGTACAATTAACTTGCAATAAATAACAAGTTTTATTTTTTGCTTTTTAATATTTTAAATTAATATAAATTGAACTTTTTATCCTTCCAGTAAAATCTTCATAGGATAAAGAATATATATTGATTTAATAAAAGAAAATCATAATATATCTGTGTGCAGAAGTCTTTCTCTCCTGTTCTTATTTTCTTTGTGTCAAACTATTGTTTCTAATTTTATATTAAATGGAAGCTCTTGAAAAATGGAGTTTTTTCAATATTCAATAATAAGAGTTATGAAAACTTTTATATGTTGAGCTTTTCAAATTTATAGAATTTAAGTAAAGTACCGGCAATGCAAATTTCAAGTAAAATTTTCTTTTTGCAATTTTTTTACATCATTTGATGAAGTTATAGCTGCTGACTGCAAATATCTACTTTTTAGACCAACCAAAAACTTTTTTCCAGACAAAAAATGCGAAATACTGAAGAGGTTTCGTTTTTTGAGAAAAAAAATATCTTTTTACGAAATGTGCAAAATTTTCGATTTTGTTCTCTGTTTTCGATCTTGATACTATCCTTTGCTTATTTAGTATGACAAATTGAGTTTAGAAACAAATTCGAATTAACTCTAGATCCAAAATTGTATTGTTGATTAGCATATAGAATCTCATCGAATGTACCACATATAGTTTAATTTTGTAAATCTATCTAGTTTTTCTACGTAAATGATACAGTCAAAGATTTTATGTCATCGGACTGATCACAAAACACCACTTATAAAGTTACACAGTACGTTGCTTTTTATTTTTATTTTTAATCCTCAGAAAAATCGATTTTACTGATAGACTAGCGATCTGAGATGGTATTTCACAATCTTTATTTTTTAACGTGTACATAGAAATTTCATTTCACCGACGATATCTCAATGTCACGACAAAAATAGAAAATTGTGAAATTAACTTGAAAGACACTTCATTTGACCCAATTTGTTGTACTGATTCTGGATCTGTGCTCAATTTACAACAAAAAGTCTTATTTGAATTCAAAAATTATGAGATACCGTCTCAAATCGCTGGCCTATCAGTAAAATCAATTTTTCTCGGGATTAGAAAGAAAAATAGAAAACAACATACTGTGTAACTTTGTAAGTGGTGTTGTGATCAGTCCGATGAAATAAAATCTTTGACTGTGTCATTTACGTAGAAAACTTAGATAGATAGATTTACAAAATTAAACTATATGTGGTACATTCAATGAGATTTGATATGCTAATCATCAATACAATTTTGGATCTAGAGTCAATTCGAATTTGTTTCTAAACTCTTTTGTCATGCTAAATAAGAAAAAGATAATATCAAGATCGAAAATTTTGCACATTTCGTAAAAAGATGTTTTTTTTCTCAAAAAACGAAACTTCTTTAGTATCTCGCATATTTTGACTAGAAAAAAGTTTTTGGTCGCACTAAAAAGTAGATATTTGTAATCAGTAGCTAAAGCTCCATCAAATGATGTAAAAAAATCGCAAAAAGAAAATTTTAATCAGAATTTGAACTGTCGGCTCCTTAATATTATCTAGAGGGTGAGTAAAAATGTTTTTCCAAAAGATAACGCTGTAATTTCAAATAGAATCCACAACAAAATTTTATACCAAAACGAAAACCCGTCAAAAATGGGATTTACTAGTATTAAATAATAAGGATTATTACGACTTCTTAATATCGATTCTGAGCATTTGTACAATTCTACGCTTCCAATCGAACTGTCTCGTAAGAGAACTTCTACTATCCCGATAGAGCGCAGAATTATAAAAATGGTCTGACTTCGGTACTAAAAAGTTTCTATAATTCTTACTATTTAGTACTGATAAACTCCATTTTTCACAAACTTTCATTTGATATAAAATCAAAAGCAATAATTTGACATAAAAAAATAAGAAAAGGAGGGAAAGACTTTTACCCATGAGTATATATATTAGTATCAGAAAAGAGATTCATAAAAGATTGCCCAGATGACATTATTTTCTGAAATATTTTACTTAATGTTTCATTTTTATCTTTTGAATTAGCTTTTTTTTATGTTCAAATAGTACTAATTATTATAAAATATTTTATAATAAGGATACAATCGAAAGTTTTTTCTAAAAAATAAAACAGTATAGTCATTTTTAACTGTTTACAGTCAATGGAAAAACATGTTTTCATTAGAGAAAAGAATTTTAATAGTTATTGTGCAAATGTATGTATGTTTGGCAATTAATTATTCATTAAGATTATTATTGCAAATAAAATTATTCCACATGACAATCAAATACATAATATCAATCAAATAAATTTCTGACATATTTTCTTTTTATAGTATAAACAAAAAACAATTTATTAGATTAATATATGACATATTTTAGAATAATTGACATATTTTTATATATAAACTATTCGATCAAGATAATGTTATTCAACATTTTAAAATAAGGATTCATTTGTAAAGGTTTTTCAAAATAAAATTATTAATCAATTTCAGTTATGTTTGCCATAATTTGATATTTAAAAAAAAAAGATTATTTATTGTTAATAGTTTTTCATGCTTAAATTATTGTTTTTGATGATAGTATGATTTTTATTTTGTATAAATTGTATTTATAAACAAAACATACGTAAAATTTTATAAGAATTTTTTTTTGTTTAGACTACTTTTTGTAAGTGAACAACGATGATTTTACTTAAAATATTAGCGTAATTATTACAGGAGTCCAAGCCTATATGATCAGAATTACACAAAAAGTGGCGATTAATCGCCTAAACTGTCGATTTTTACGAAAAATTGCAATTATTTAAACAGTGTTAATCACGGTGGTAATATTTAGTTCTAGAACTATAATCGTTGTGTATCATTGAATTGAATTAAATTTTTCATAAATGAGAAATAAGATAACTATCAAATTAATCTAAATCAATGAGGAAAATAATTATTATTTTTATAAATTAAATCTTAACGTTGATGTTATTTGCAAAATCGCCAATTCATTGTGGTTACTCGTCAGACATGAAACACATTTGATGACGTAGAATATAACATAGGTAAAGATTCACAAATACAATTTATATTGTTACACAGTCACTTGCATAGTCTGAGCGACTGTCATGTTTTTGGTCAAACAATATAGTATTCCAGAATTGATAGTGTCATGCATTGCCTTAAAAATCTAAAGATTCATAAAAAGATCCTTTTAGATTTTCCAAAGCTCTATTTAATCACTAGTATGAAAAACATCGAAAACATTGCAGAGATACGTCTGTAACAGTGTCTGGTATGAGATCGCAACAATTAATATGAATTTGATTCAAGTCGAGTTAAATTCACGTTATTTGTTGTGACCTTATGTCGGATACTAATTTGTAAAATAGATGTAGAAGAAGAAAAACGGAGATGTTGAGAGTCACAAGGCGTCCCTCCTACTGAAAATGTCACGAAAATATATGATATTACAGACAACTATAAAGTCTACAAGTTCTATCGTTTTGAACCAATCCATGCTGATACTTAACACTATAAGAAACTATAAATTCTACATTTTTCTAGTGTGAGCATGAATATAAGAGTATTAGTATGCATGTGAGTGTGCGGGATCTGTCATGAGATAGTATATTGCGAATGATACTTTTGAGTGTATACGCTCCTTAGCATTGAGAAAACTATGCCGATTGTCAAATTCTGAGTAAAGAGGGAGTATATTTCCTCTTGTCTACAAAATCAGTTGATATTTACATACCCTTCGATGTACAATGGCATTATTTTGATTTTTGACAAAATAAATATCACTTTGAAATATGTCTTAGAAATGACATAATACAGAACAAATTTGAAACAGAATCAAGACATGTCATGTATTTGTTATTTGCTGATTGATAAAAGAGAATTCTAAGAGATAACTGAAATCAACAGTACTTATATAAGAACAGTAAATTATATCAATAAAAATTCTTTTCTTTATATTAATTTCATTAAAACTAATATATTATATTCTATTTATTGTTTTGAAAAAAAGATTTTTCAATAAAAACAATAATCTTTTTTTGTAGTTTTATTTAATTAATTATAGATAATAATCTTTGATAAATTAAAATTAGTTTAATATTATATTTCATGTTTGACTTGATATAATCTTTTTGATTTCTTCAGTATTATAAGCATTAAAAGGACCCAATGTAGTTTTGTAACGGAACGGAAGTTCAACTTTTTAAGTTGACAACTGTAATTTTTTTAATTACTAAATTTATATTTGAGATCAATGACGTTGAAGAGTCTCGAAAAATGGCACTCTAGTCTTGCAAAATCATTAACATTATCGAATTACGACGTTTCCTTCTTCTGCTGATATTTCAGCCTTGTGACATTTAATATTTATTTTTATATATAACAAAACATTTAATTTTTGTCGATTAATCTAAATATATCTTTGGAAAAAATTCATCTTTTAACTTTAAATTTATACAATAAAATCTCATAAAAATTCTAAAAAAAATAACAAATAATTTTCCTCCTATGCATTAACATTTAACATATATCTGAATGAATATATATTTGAAAATAAAATTATTCGGATTAAATGAGAGAATACATCATATATTTTAATCATCACCGATTATTAATATACATATCCAGGAAAACAACAAAAAATAAATAAATAAATCTAAGAACAACAATGACAAAAAAAACATATTTTCGTTTATTTTCTTTTCTCTTTATGTTAAATGTAAAATTGATTGCATCATCATATGTAATTGATCAATTTGAACAGAACATTCTACTATATCATAAATTTCACTCGATACATTTTGTAAATGAAGAAATGTTGTCACTATTTTTGTATATGTTAATATTGCTTGATATTCATTATTATAAGATATTTCAAGAATATAATACCATAATAATTGTGTATATTCATCATATGCATATTGTATTAATTGTCTAGAATGATCACTCATATAATCAGCATCATATAACGATTCACTTGTTAATAAACATGGAGAAAAAAGAAAAACAACAATTAATAATGTTAATAATTTTTGATCATCAGGTATAACATAAGCAAATAATGAATAAGCATATGCCAGTTTATTATTAATATTATGTTTGCCAGAATGATTAATAAGAATTTGTACATTAAAAGTTATATTCAATAAATGCTTTAAAATTGGTAAAAGAATTTTAATATTATTCTTTAATAAAATTAATTTATCATCAACTGGTAATTGTTGAAAATGTGATAATTTTTTTAAAAATGCTATTAAACATGATACCGGTATACAATATGAATTTAAAACATTAGTTAAATCATAATCATATTTAAAAATAAAATCTTCTGGTAATATTTGATGTGTATTATCAACAAATAAATTAAATATTAAATCAATATAATTTAAATGATTATTTGAAAATAAATATGATGATGTTGAATTAATTGTTTGTTGACTATAGTCTTCAAACATTTTCTATAAAATGAAAGAAAAATAAGTGAGGATAAATTTCATTTAAATAACATACAGATTTATTTTCATTTTCTTGTTGTTTTTGTTTTTTTAATTTTTCTAATCGATTTTGTTCAACTAATGCACGATGACGTTTATTTTGTTCTTCTGTTCGTATACGTTCTTTAACCATTCCCATTGCAAAACATTTTCGTAAACGACATGCTGTACATTGACGACGCGAACGTTCATCTACTTTACATTCACCAGATAAACGACAAATAAATTGATTCTAAAAGAAAATAAAAATTTCATTCTTTAGCATATAATAACATTTATTCGTATCAAAAGATGATAGATGATTATTTATAATTGAAATTTAGTTCTTTTATAACTGAACTTACCAATGGCTTTGTACCATTTCGTCGAAAAAATGCTTTACATGATGAACACTAAATAAAAAGAAAGAGAAATTTTCTATAAAGAAAAAAAAATTAATAGATAATCTTTATTATTTACTGTTAGTACATCAAAATTAATTCCTGTTGGTTTTGCACCACATATAGCACAAAAACTTCGCTCTTTGTTTATTTGATTATGCATTATCAATGATGAATCTGAGATTTCACTAGTATCCATTGAATTATCTTCATAATCGTCACTGTTCGAATACATTGGTTAATTTTTGATCAAAAGTCAAGAATTAGCTAAGATTAAATCTAATCTAAAAAGAAATTTGTTTATGATGGCAATATAATAGATATGAAAAGAGAACATCTTTACATACGATAATAAATGCTTTTTAAGTTCTAAATATTTATTTATCGAAAAGCAAAAATCTTCGTTAAATATTATATAATTTTGGAGAGAAAATAGAACACTATATATGCATCTCCTTTGACACGTGAAGATCAAAACGAACTTTACCTGGTTATATGAATAAATATGGACTAATATTTAACAGAGAAAAGGAAGAAAAGAACATCAATAAAAAAAATAACTACAACATCAAATGGGGAAACCTTTATATAAAGGTAATATTCCTGAGCGTCATTGATGTAACTACTGTTGTTTTGTGGATAATATATTCTTTTATCTAACCGACATTTGACAAACATCGTAGCGTATGTGAAGCGAATCTGTCATTCATCACTCTCCATACTGTCTTTTTCTTTTTCCTATTCTTGTCTTTCCTTGTATGTAAAAGCAGAAAGAAAAAATTACCTAAAGTGTCTTGATGACGTCAATTCGACCAAGAATAATCGACTGTCAATGAAGAAAAATTATATGCATTCTTACTCCTTCACGAGAATGAAGAACGCAAAATGAGTACCAAACCATGGGGTTACGTGTGCACATGACCCTGAAATACTCCACGCGTTCTCTTACTAAAAAAAAGCGTGATTATATAACATAAATGAATATATTAAATTAGTATGTTTAAATGAACACTTTATCATATTTTTTTTGATTAATCAAAGAAAAGAAATATAAATTTTCTTTTTTGTCAAATTCATAATAATTACCGACAGATATTAACATACAAATATGATTCATTTTTAAACAAATATATGTTTATATATATATATATATATGGCACAAAAAAAGAACGAACATAAAAAGAAACTGAAGCAGAAAAAAACAAATAAAAGTTTAGTTATTAGAATAATTTTGCTATTTTTTTCAATTCTTTCTGTCTCCAAGCCGGTTTTGATGCATACTCAGCATAAGTCATTTTGAAACGTTGTATAAATTCATCATCATTTAAATGTATCTATGAATAAAAAAAAGAAATATAGTTATATTATAATTTTAAGTATTCTTTTAATTTTGATTTTAATTAATTTTCGTTTTCTACAAGAATGTTTTTTCTTATATACAAAAGATAAATTCAACTGTAAAATCTATTAAAAATTGTAGAAAATACTTTTTTTTTCAAATAGAATTTCTCTGGAAAATATGACCATTCGATTAATTTCCTTTATGTCATCTTGTTATAATACATGACCTTGTATTTCCAAAAGAAGAATTGTGGCATGTCAATATACTTAACTAAGAAAAAGCATTGTTGTATATAAATACAAAGAACGATCAGTAGCTAAAAGGGATAGATAAAAAAAGATGCCCATACCAAGTACTTAAACAGGGTGACAATGAAACGAAAAAAAACGTATCATTCATCAATAGAAGAATATGATAATAAAAGGTCATAACATAAAGAAGGTTATTATACAAGGATATTTTCATAAAAAAAGAACACTAATACAATATTTTAGATTAGATTTTATTACTTCTCGTAATTCAGGATTAACGTCTTCCGGTAATTCATCAGCTGGTTTTAATAATAATTCATATGGATATTTTGTTACTGCTGTTCGATTTAAAATATTTTGTTTCTAAATAAATAAATAAAAAAAAAATATTATTTTTATAATTTTTCTTTTTTTTTCTTGTATTTTTTATTAATTACTGGTTTATCTCGAACAAGTTCAGCATAAATTTCTGGTCGATTATCAGAACATAACATTGATTTTGTTGCTTCATATGATGATTTTGACTAAAAAAATAATAATTTTTTCGTTTTGTAAAAGGAATTTTTTTTTTATTATTTACCGCCCAATACTTTCTATCCCATGGACCAAAAAAACCAATAAAATGTATTGGTTCGTGCATTTGTTTTGTTTTTATAATTGGTGTATCCGAATCACGATGACTTGGATCGGTACGTAAATAATCATAAGCAATTCGTTCTGCATCTTTCATTTCTGTTTTATTTGCATCTAAATTTTTATTTTAGAAATATTTAGAAAAAAGAAAAATCATAGAAAACTTTTTTTTTACTTTTTCCAATCCATAAAAATATACTTGTCCATGCATCAAGTAACATTACATCATCTTCATCAAGATCAAACTTACAAAAAAAAAAATTTATTATTTAAATATTAGAAATACTCAATATATTTTTTATTCGTTTTATATTTCACCTTTATAAACTTATTTTCATTTATAGTAAGATGAATAGTATATTTAGAATTTAGATTAATCTTTGAAATTCTTTCAAAACAAATTTCATAAAGAAGGTTAGCATTAAATGACTTTGTTGAGTTTATAATCAACTTATATATTAAAATAAAGATACTTTATTTTTAGAAAAACAAAATAAGTATTAATCCAATTTCATATTTATAAAGCTAAAGATATTCCTTTTTTAATTCTAATGACAAAACAGAATAATAAATCTAAGTATATAGTATAAACAAATTGCTTCAGGCAGTCAATTATTCTCGAATTTATATTTTTTAACAATGTCGAATATAGAGAAACATTTTATAAATATTAATATTCTTTTATATTACTAATACATAATTTATTACGAATAAATTTCAAAATCTTATTATTAAATATATTATTTCGTTTAAATAATTTTTTTGGATTTTAACCATTTAGTTACGTAACTGTATATATGTATATGGTCCAAGCTTTTGCTAAGACTACATCTATGACTTTTCTAAAAACATTTTTTTTCATTCTCTATTCGATCCAATGGTTATTTTTATATGTTAGTTCTAGCTAAACTCACAGGCATCATATTAACACCTAAGGGAATGTTATCAAATTAGGACTTGCTGTGTTGTACTATAGAAGCAAAATGTCTTTATAAATAAAGAAACCAGGATCTAGTCTCGAGATAAAGCACGTGAGCTCTAAGATATCATCTAACATGCTATGGCAATGTCCGTACGTTGTAACACTAACCTATCCTAATCCAGTGGTGCTCTAAGTAATTACAGATTTAAATAAAGTAGGATCATCCTGCAAGACTCTGGCACTTACTCATATTATAAAAGTAGCCTCACATTATTAGATATAGAGCGTTATCGTATAGTACTCGCATGCACATATACTTCCTTCTTTTAAAATCTTGTCGAAAAAAAATCAAAAGTTTTTGATCATTGACAACTCTGTAGCCAAAGGGCTGATTTTGACTGACATTGAAAACAATTTTTTTTCTATTATGTCACTTGAAAATTCTATTTATTGAGAAATTAAATTATACCTGTGTAAAATTAGGAATTTCTATAGCAGTTGTACGTCCACTTGCATTTGATATTTCATAAAGTCGTGCTGGATGATCATTTGTATTAGTTAATGATGATTGATGTTCACTAAGACGTTTATCTGATGCATATGATTCTTTTCCATATGGAAAATGATTCCAAAATTCATCTTTTTCTTGTCCTTCAAATACCATAATTGGTTCTCTAAAAAGATCAACAAAGAATTATAATTAAAATTTTTATCATTAATTTTTACTTGGATTTTGAACTTGCTACAACCTTTGCCATTTCACGTTCATCACCTGTTGATCCTTTACCACACCATATATAAACAGATTGTGATGTAAATAAAACAAAACAATCATTCGAATTTAGTGATGAAGCACGTAAATCAACCTAAAATAAATAATTAATAAGAAACGATAAGAGATGCACTTGATTAAGAAAATATTTTATTTTTGCACGATCGAAATTTGATACTCAAATTTTTATCGATTTTCAAAACAAAAGGATTAATTATAAAATAAACGGTCTTATATAAATTATACAACCTTTCATACTGTATCTTTGAGTATATATATATTTTTTTTTTAATAGAATGAAATGATGAAAAAACGGGATGTAAATTGTGACAATTTAATATGTGTAACTTATTCATTTTTTACAGAAAATTTTAAGCACTAGCTTTTAAAAAATATAAATTGAACAATTCTCTTATACTATGTACTTATCATATAATAGAATTTATAAACTGTAAAAAAAACATAATCTTAAACTTTAATATTTTCTATATTGATTATTTAATTCATATTTACTTGTACAGCTTTTGTATTATATTTCGATAGACCACGAACTTGAAGTAAATATGTATCTTCATTCTCATTACTATTTTCATCTTGATATTGTAAATTTCTAAAACCACTACGTTTTCCATACTAATAATATATATATTAAAATTAAAATAAATCTATAGAATATTTTACTTTAAAAATAATCATATGACCATGAAACATAGCCATAAAATGAGGTGGTTCTTTATCTTGAACAACACGTATAATAGTAGCAATTCCATTAAGTTTTTTATCTAATTCAACAGCACCAATAGCTGCTGCACCTTGTTCATCTTGACTTGAATGATGACCTAACCAAAAATAAATTAATGTATATGAAGATTGAGTATCATTATATGTATATTGTATAACAAATGAATCTCCTGAAAAGAATATTCCATGCATTGATTCAGGATATGGTATCATTTTAAATTGTTCTATACGATAAATTTCTTTTTTTCCTGAACCATCATCAGGCATTTGAGTTGCAGCAGCTAATTGTGGATGTGAATGCATTGTTGCTGCATCAAATTGTGTTGAAATTACTTTTGCTAAATATTTTCAAAGCAAAAAAAAGGTTAATTTTTTTTTTGTTTTTTTATTTTAAATTATTAGATTTTATTTTTATGAATAATCATGCAAAACAGCAATAGCAATTTCTACCTACCTATTTAAAACTAAATATTCTGTGCAAGAAGAAGAAGAAGAAGAAAGCGAAAATAATCATGTGTATTATATATAAAAGAAAAAAAATTTGTTATTTACCAATATTTCCTTTCGTATAAGTTTTTCCAAGACCTTTTTGAGCATTGGAATCAATCCATGTTTTAAATAAAGCTATAAATTCCATTGGTTCACCACCATCAATAACACGACAAACTTTTGTTGTTTTTGGATAACCTTTTTTTTGAAGAAAACCCTATAATTTAATAGATAAATATTAAAAATTTATAAGTTTAGAATTTTTTTTTTTCTTTCAAAATTTGATATAAAACTATTATGATAAATAATGTCATTTAATAAGATTTCTTTTAGATGAAAGAATTAAAATTAATAGAGTAAAAATAAAATAGAATAAGATACGCATTATTAAACTTTTTAAATTATAATTTTCTAAAGAATTATTCAAGTAAAATAAATGCTTTATGTACTGTCATATTAAATTAATCTTGATATATTTGAATAATAAATATATTTCTTTTCAAAGATATAAATAGATTTTTTTTTTAAGTAATGTTATATAAAGAAATTTTTTAGAATGACTTTAACAAAAAAAAGAAAATAAACGTATGATTGAACTTACAAGTGCATTACGCATAGCTTCTCGTCTTTCTTTTGGATTTGATCGTCGACCAACCCATACCCATACTCCATATGCACCATTATCAATAATATATGCATCCTAAAATAGATTATTAATTAAGAAATAATTGATAATTATTTTTTTTTTCTTAATTTTAACTAACTTCACTCTCAAGATCACTTTTAATTAATGGTCCAGCTTTTTTTTCTGTTACTTTTAATGTTCCACTTTCATCTGAACATTTATAAAGTTTAATATGTGCACCATCAAAACGTTTATCATCATCATTATCATCCATAGTATCATTTAAATTTAATTTTGTATTTTTATCTTTTAATAATAATTTACTTTCAAATAATTTTAATTCATCTTTTGTCATTTTCATTTCTTCACCATCTTCAATAATAACAATATTTATTTTACCACGTTCATCACGTAATTGTTTAGCACGTTGCATAGCTTGTAAACGTTCATATTTATTTGATTTAGCTCCATTCCATATAAATATAACTTCATTTAAATCTAATATATAAACATCACCACGTGACATATATGACCAATCAATTGATGGCATTTCAAAAAGACGTACAGTATGACGACCTTTTAAACGAAATAAACGTGCTTCATGTGTTGATTGATAACGATGAAAACCTGAAGCAATACCACCTTGTCGATAGGTAATACCACTACGAGATTTAAAATAAGATAAAAAACGTTCACTTTCATTTCCTTGTACTTCTCGATGTTGTACAGCATTACCTGATAAATAATCATCTAAACAAAAAATTTAATTTATAGAAATACTTCAACTCTTTTTTTCATAACCATTATTTAAAATACAGTTATTTTATATTTATATATTTAAATTGAAATCTTACGTATAAATACACAAAAACAAAATAGTCTATTAGAATTATTGTTTAATCATTAATGTCAATTTTTCTTATTTAAATCTAAAAAATGATTTAATTAGAGATATAATATAGTTTTTACTGATCAGATTGAGTACTAGTTAATCAAAGATAAACAAATAAATCTATTATAATGATAGAAATAACGTAATTATCAATGAGATTCAAAACAAAAAAATTACGTGTATTCAATTTCCTATTTTGAGATTTGATCCATTTTATGTTGATATAACGTGAGTTTTTTCCTATTTTGATAATAACTTAAAAAATAAAATTTTGCAAATAATCTGACAAACAATATAAGGACCTTGAACAAGTTTAAATGAATTATTAGAATATGAATATCAGAGAATAATCATCTTATAATAGTTTCGGAATATAAACAGAAAATATACAGATAGTTCATTACATATCATTCTTATTCTTGTTAAAATTTACTTTTCTATTAAAAAGAGATCAAATAATTTATAAAGATTTATTCAATATATATATTTATATATCTATAATACAATTACCATGCGTAATAATCTTTGTTTTTCGTATTTGTTTAAATATTTTAAGTTATTATTGTCAATACTGATAGACAAAATATATAAAACTAGTAATAGTTATTTATTTTCAAAAGAATAACACTTTACTATAGACAGATTATAAGTATACTTATATTCTTCAACAAAAAAAAAGAAATCAAATATTATTTTTTTTTCTCCTTTATCATCTGTAAAGTACAATACTTTCTAATAGCACTCAATTTTATTTAGACATATGCTGCTTTTTTATTTTATTTGCTTAACATTGGATCAATACATGATATTGATTAAGTAAAAATAACATCAAGAATATGAGACAGATATAAATATATTATTTAAAGAGGAAAAAAAAGGGTGTTTTTATTATTATTATTATTAATATTATTAGAAGGAATATATTCTTATTTTCTTTTCCTACTAATACAAAGAAAAAATAATAAATAAGTAAAATCCTACCTAATTCAACAGTTTTATAAGCAGCAACACCGGCTTCATCTTGTGTGGCTTCTGAACCAATCCAAAAATGAATATGTTGAATGAGAGATGATGTTATTGTTGATGAACTGATAGATTTTTTTATTTCTTCAGCATGATAAATAACATATGCATCACCTTTAAAAAATATTCCATGAAATTCACGTGGTACAGCGACTAATTTAAAATTCTTTTCAAAAATAAAAAATAAAAATATTATTCTTTGATAAAACAAAACAATAACGTATTCATATAGATAGACAAACCTCAACACGCCATATACATAAACAAGATTTATTTTTTGGTATTAATGCAAAAGCTGGATCTAGATCTATTCCACCACCACCACCACCAAAACTGTTATCAGATTCACTCATTTTATTTTGTTACACACTCATATACACATTAGACAATTTTAATCTAAAAAAAAAAAGAAGAAAGAAAATATAATTACAATCTCCTATATATCTGTCTGTCATTTGATCTGAAGTACAATTTGTTTGAACTCATTTACGTAGACACGATGGTAGTGACGGACAGCAATAACAGCAATAAAAAAAACTGAGTCTACTACCATCACTATCGTCATTTCTCCTATTCTATTACTCTATACTCTTGCACGTTCGTTCAATATTGGTACGAGAGAGATGGAGAGGGAGAGAGAGAGAGACAGCGTATAAGATAGAGGGTGCCTACCTCTTTTTTAGTTCTCTTTTCTTTCTCTTTCTCTCGTTCTCCTCTAGCTTAGTATGCTAGCTAAGGTGTTAGTTTGTATGACGTTTCTCTCTTCTCGTGTCGATCAATTACAAGCGCACACGAGGTCCAAACAAAAACATCACATACATACATATATATGTATATGTATATATATATAGATATATATATATATATATATATATACAAACCGCAATCGCGCGAAATAAAGCCCTAGAAGAGATTTAGCAACAATAACAAACTATGTCACACCTATTTCACAATATGATGCAATAGTTAAAATAAATAATGAAAAGAAAAGAACACGAATGAAAGTAAAGTCAATTTTTTTCTCTTATAAATGCAACTGATGCCATTGAAATCATCGGTCGACTCTCTTCGAACAACTTAAATGAAGAAAGAAATAAATTATGAACAGCTGTTGGCTTGTAAATTTATAGACATACAATAAAAATAATAATGCAAACATTGTATTTTAGAAGAAAAAAAAAAAAATTTGAATCACTACAATATAAATGTAGAAGAACAATGACTCGTTCATCAAAAAAACATCAACAGCTGAGCAAGGAAAGAAAAAGGAAAAGAAGTCAGATTATATCGCTCGGTTGGTCATTCTAAGCATCATATGAAATAAAATCTATATTCTATTGATAGATGTCGATAATAAACTATTTTTCTTTTTTTTTATTAAAAAAAAAACATTTTGCTATGCAAGAAACATTAGAAATGCTTAAAAATAAAAAATAAAAAAACTAATATTCGTTAGGCTTTATTCTCATTTACAGATATGAGTTTGTTGTTGTATTATTTTGACACTTTTATATAAATTGTGTCCTTTTTTTACACCTCGATCTTATGACCCAATTTTATAGAGTATAAAAATAAGAGGATCTTTCTTGGTATTCAACAAATGCTTAACGTATAGCTGTACAATCCGACTTAAGTGACACGATAGAATTAAAAATATTAATGCCTAGAGCACTTTTTAACGTCATATTCGATGGAAACGTGAACATTGATATTAATTTGAACTACTTTCTTCTCATAATCAGCTTTGTAAAAATACCAGTACGACATATAATGATATATTTTCTCTTCGGTTTAGAAAAAAATTGAGGATAGGACAAACTATACTAATAAATAACTCCTGCAATCATAAGTATGTATTCTAATGTGCTTTCTGAATTTTAAATAATTCATGATATATTACAGCCTATTTCCATTGACCTGATAAAGAAATGTTCAATTAATAGAAGAACTTGTCAATATCTAGAAAATCATCTGAATAACTATTTTTCAAATTTAACAAAATATCTTTTCTGTTCTAATGATCTCATTTACGTCATAATGTACAATTGATAATATATGAAGAAAACAAAATTAATCATCTGTTTTGCGGCTACTTTTATCATACAGTAAATGTAGACAAAAGTTAATATTATTGTAAATTTTCCGGCATACATCCTTGAAATTTCGGGCACAGTAATATATGTAAAAGAGCGATCGTGCACGTTGTTATTTTTAAATATATTGTAATGTTCGCGACATAGATTGCATATATAACGACGAGCAATAGTAAATGTGTAATTATTAATAAATTGAATTTCATACGTCGGAAAAATATCAAAAGAACATTAATTATTAAAATGTTTTATTAATATAGTTATGAATTTTTCTAACAATAGTGACAATTCTTTCAGGAATATCACATGTATTTATTCAAATGTAAAATTCTTTAAAAAAACAAATTTAAAATATCATCATTAAATATGTATATTAAAAAACATTATACCATAATGATAACGATCTTTCAAAATAGTTAATCTCATTGCCAATAGATATATTAATGGATATTTATTTTTATTTGTTATGCTACATAGTTCATCATTTTCTTTAGGGAAAACTTAAAAAAAAAAAGAATTATATTGTTAGTTATTACTGTTTTATTGTTAGTTGAATTCATGCCTGTATATTAAAAATAAAATATTTTGTTCAGGAATTACAATGCATCAAAATCCAAGCTATGGATAAACAAAATTATGTATACAGTTTATTCTTAAAAGCGAGCACTGTGGTCTGTTTTTGATGCTTTAGTTTTAGTCGATGGTGGATAAACAAATTTGTATTGAAAAGAAACTTTATTACGTGGTTTTGATGGTGAAAATTTTTTAAATCTTGAAATAAATTTATAAAAAGTTGCTATTGATACAGGATGATCTTTTTGTTGATTAAGTATTCCATATATTACATCAGGCATTGTTTGACATGATTGATGAAATTCAGTTAAAGCTTCACCATCCATTGATTCACAAATAGGTAGTAATTGTTCAAGTTGATTATCACTTAGAAATTCGGCAACATTTCTATCATTCCACATTGATGGTGGACCAGCATTTAAATATTCTTTTGTTTCAATATGAGGTTTTTCAGGTTCTTCAGGTTTAGTTTCTACTTTAGGGGATGGAGTCACGTTAGATTTTTCATCTTCATCAATATCTTTTAATCCATTTCGTTCAAGTTCAGCTATTAATGTTGCATATGCTTCATCAAATTGTTCACCTTCTTTATCAGCAAAATCAACATAAATTTTTGAACCAGCCAAAAAACCTAACCATCCATCGGCTTTATATTTAGGTTCAACAACAAGTGGAACAATTTTACTTTTACGATTGAATGCATATTCAGCTTCGGCTTTACAATTAATACTATTCTTATAATTACTTGACATACAAATAAGTACAAAACGTGATTGTTCAATAGCTTCAGCCATTCTTTCAATGATTGATCCATGCATTTCATCTCTATCTAACCAAACATTATAACCATCTTGTTCTAAACGATCATTTATTTTATGACAAAGTTTTTGTTGTGCCCAACAATATGAAATCATCATATCATATTTTGATTTTCCGCTTTCAGATTTGTCTGTAGATTTATCATCTTTTTTTTCTTTTTCTTCTTCTTTTTTTGTAAATTTTTCTTCTTCTTCTAATTTCCACATAATACCATGTGCTATTTGTGAAACATCTTTTTTTTCCGATCCTTTTAATTGTTTTATATGATCAACAAATTCTGCATCACTATGAATAGCTTTTTTTGCATCTTTATTAAATGTCATTGCATATGTTATTTCCAATGGTAATGGATCATCTTGTGTATCTTTTACATATTTCATTATTGATGGTAAACCATTTTGCTTAATTATTTCTTGTTTAACTTCATCATTTTGTACTAAGTCTAGAAAAAAAAATTAATTTTTAAAAAGAAAAATGATTAAAATTATATACCTTTAAGTCCACTTAAAATTTCATCAACTTCTTCTGGTTTACCGTCTTCTACTGCTTCATTAAAATTTTTAACAAATAATTCTGTTACTTGTTTTGTATTATCTTCTTTAAGAAGTTCTTCTTCTGGTACTAATAATGATGTTAATTCAATTGCTTTTAGTTGTATTTTATCATTATGTTCACTATTTGATAAATCACGTAATATATTAATTAAATCAGCTTTTTCATCTGTTTCATTTCTTAAAGTATTCGCTAATTTAGTATCCGAACGAATTATTTCAATTAATAAACAAAGTGATGTATAAACTAATGATACACGTACTTGTTCAATACTTGGATAAATTATTGTTCGATTTAAAAGAATTTTTAAAATAATAGTATAAATTATTGTTTTTTGTTCACATGTTAATGCACGAATATTTGCTAATATAAATTTTATTGGATAAGTTAAACATAATATAACTGGTATTGTCCAATCTATAATATGTGGAAGAAATTCACCAAATATTTCCCCATATTGATTTATCATTTTATTAGCTATAATTAAACAATGACTTTTATCTGTATCACATGTAAGAATATAATCAGGACAAGTAACAAGAAGAAAATGTTGAGTTACAGTAAAAGATAATGCATCAACATCACTTAAACGATAGAAAGCATCAACATAAAAACGACTAGTAACACATGTAACAAGTGCATTTAATAATTGTTGACATTGTACATTTTCAAATGCTTGAATAAGCCAATCAAATGCTTCTAAACTTGTATCTTCTGTACCACCAATACCAATATAATAACCATATGATCCTGTGTCATTTAAACATTTTTCAGTAATATTAATTAATGAACTTTGTTGATTAAGCCATTGTTTAATATTAGAATTTGTTCTAGTTAATTTAAAAAGAAATGTTGAACAAGCACTAAATATTTCTCTTTCATCATCATTTAATACACCATCTGCAAACCAACGATCTAATAGTTTACATAATTGATCGGAAAAATATTTTGTAAAAAATGGATGTGTATTAAATTGTTGATCGGTTATTACTGGTGATGGATTTAATGTATTATAATTTTTACAAATATCAAATACTGTCGATGTTTTATTATCTATTCCATCTAATAATGTTTGAAAATTGGTTGCAGTCATGATGAGATACTCAAGTAAAAATAACTATTATCTCAATTATTAGTATTCTACGTATAAAAGAAAAACCTACCTTGATAATTATTCATGGTCATTCAATTCATCAGATACATTTGAGATATATTAAAAACAACATTTATTATATAAATATTACCACGTGTAACCATTTTTATGGTTAGATAACAATCAAATAAATGTAAACGAAAAAAAAAATATATGTGGTTTTTTTTCTGTTTTATACGAAGAAATATTTTTTAAAGTAGATAAATCATTCTTATCTAAAATATAATGATTGATTCATTAATGGTATATATTTTATAGATTTTTAGATAGAATTTCTATAAATATTGAATAACACGAATGTAAATTTTTCCTATCTTATCTGATATTGGTATATATTTTAATAAAGGATAAAAATAAATTTATAATATTTAAGATAATTAGATTATGTATAACATTACTTTTACTCTTCATATAATAATATCATAATGTACATATATTGCTCAAGAATGATGGATTACAAAAGGCATACTTTCAAAAATCTATTTCATAGTACATATCTATAGTCAATTAAAATGCAAATTACTATTCAATGTATGTTAATGGATAGGTAGCAATATTTCAAATAAATAATTTTTTAATTTATTAAAACAAAAAACAAATAAAAATTATTGTTGTATAATGATGATGATAACTTGAAATATTACTACGTAATATCATGAAAAATAACACCCATTCAATTGCAATGTTATTTATTGTTTATATGTTATTACTATATTCTATTTATGTAAAAGAATAGTCGTCTATTCTTGTTTTTTTCATCAAAACTTTTGATCCAAACATTTTAATGCGTCATCATTTATAATAATAAATGTCAATCCGTATAAACTTATCAATCTTTTATGTATTATAACTCGACATTGTCGTATTATTTTTTTTTTCGTCATTTACTTTTTTTTTTCTTTTGTTTGTTACACAAGAATGATTTTTCTCTTTGATGAATAGAGCAAAATAATAATTAAATGACGAACGTAATTTACACTGAATTACTGTATCAGGACAATTTTACTAAAATTTTCTTTAAAAAAAAGAAAGCGATTCACGTTAATTATCAAGATATTAACAGTATTTATTGACTAATTTCACATGATACAAGCTTGTATAATTTTATTTCATTGAGTTTATGATAAAAGATGGTTGACGATATTATTCAGCTTTATTTCGTCTGTAATATATTCAACATTAATAATATCTTTTTTGAAGGTATATTTTAATTCATTTATCAATATTATTTCTGTTGATATATGATCCTAATTCATAAATGTGGTCAATTCATTCCATAAACTAAAATCTATTGAATATAAATTAGGTAAATTTTGTCGCTATCGAATTCTTCAAGATAAATACAGTAAAACAATCAGAATATCATATTTAACTCAGATAATATATGTGATATTTAACATTCTCATGTTGTTATATCCGATCACTCTCCAACATATCGATGTAGCTTCTAAGAGCTACTAGAAAAACAGCCTTTATATACTTAGAGCTATCCAAAAGTAGTAAGTACAGGTATTTTATTTTCTTATAGAAAATTTAAAGAGATTTTCTTGTTTTATGATGTAGTAATAGAGAAAATAATACTCGACTTTTGTGTACTGTTTGATTAATCTTCACTTAATTGTAAGCATCAAAAAAAATTCGACAAGAAGTGTTTTTTTTATTGAAAAAGAACTAGAAGCATTAGATCATAATGAATAGAGTACTTTTGCATTCCATGTTATTATCATTTAGTCGGTTGTATTAAAATAAATAAGATGTACTGAAAAGCTCTACAATTTACAGAGTGCATTGATACAAAAAAATGAAATAAGAAAACATGAATTCGTCTATTATTAAAAATAAATTTTGTTTTTACAGTTTTGATATTTGGTTAGTCTAAGTCTTATCCGTTTTGCAAACAAAAGTGCAACAATAAAACACGCAATCCTTTATAGATTATAGAGCTTTTCATGTTGTATCTTATGATGGATTTTGTTTTTCTAATTTAATGTATCAAATGATAATAAAATGAAATGCAAAAGTGTTTCACTCGTTATGATCTGATGGCTTTAACTATTTTTCAACAAAAATCAGTTTTGATCGGAACTTTTTCATTTTTATATTAAGTGAACATATGACAGAGTTAGGATGAAAGTATTTGTACTTGAAATACGAAGTAATATATTTTTATGGAATTGAAACATTTTTTTCTAACATCAGAGTGATCATTTTAAGTTACATCTTCTCACAATACTCTAACCACAAATTGCATATAGTTCCAATCGAAGTTTAAGATTGAATTTTATACTCTTTTTTTCTCATCCTATTCATATCTCAATGTCAATTTCTTTGATATTTTGATCTTAACCTTTTTTAAAATTAAAATTGTGGAATTGAGTAGCTGTTTAAAATCATAAAATATTTTTGAAATCAAGATCTTTCGAAACCGTAACAATACAAAATGACTTAAAGATAAAAAGTTAAAAATCTAAATTACGAAAAAGTTTTAAAACTTTGCCTGAAATAAAAATAAGTTTTTCCACGAAGTATACATTGACCGAATATAATTTTGTTTTTAAGAGGATTGAACATAAAAATCCTTTGAGTAAGTCTATATGAAGAAGTGAAAATAATTCAAAATAAAATCAAGAAAAATATCACTAGAATTTTTTAGTAGAGCAGGATTCTCTATTTGTATGGGATGCAATGACGAAAGAAACAGTGAGCGAGAAAGAAATTAAAAGATAATTAGTATAAGATATCTGTCTCGAGTGTATTTATTGAGATGCTTCTTTCCCGTACAAACAATGTGATAGCTATATATATTGTGCGACGACTCCAGCAGAAGATTCATAGATTAGAAAATTCCATAAATATGGAGAAAATCTATACAACCAAGTGGAAAACGTGAATAAAATTGAAGAGAAAAGTCCATCATACAAAAGAAAAGATACGATTTATTACCTACATATACATGATGGGACAGGAAAAAACCATCGTGCATGACAAATGACGGATTGTTTGATGATAATACAAAGATCACGTGATCATTATGACTTGATAAAATTTATCGAGGAGTCAGAAAATACGCCTTACGTTCATTAAATTTATTTTCAATATTATAATTAGAAGCTCATAGTCGAGAAAACATTATACACAATGAGTTGTAAACTATCACTATATTAAAATAGTCATATACAATCCTTGTATTTTTCATATATGCTCGACCAATCTGGATCTATTTCTTATTAAGTACAAGTATAGCAAGTATTCGTCTGAGGTACATGTACAAGTATTATACTTGTACTCATTCTATCTCTGACATGCAATAAAAGAAAATCTCTTGAAGTTTCCTATACGAAAGTAAAGTATCTTCGCCAATGCTTTTAGATTGTCCTAACTAATTTTTTGCACCTATTATCCCATTATCCAAAATCATTGATATTGGTAAATTTTTACTCCATATACATAGGCAGAGACATACCTTGGTTTTGATCAAAATTTCGTTTTTTCATGCACATTATCTCTTTCATCAATGTCTTCTTTGCATGTTTTATGTTGACATACTCAATTTCTTCGTTAGTTTTTTCTGAGCTAGAACATTTCGCTCTTTATCAAAACATATGAGAATCTGAACTTTTTCTGGTCCATCATCATCATATTTGTTCACTAAGATTGTTTACATAACTTTGACAATGCTAACATTATGATTTACTTATCATATTATTGCAATAAGACTGCATCGGTATTGTTTGATTCATTGTGTTTTTATGATATAAGCATTAGAGAATATTAGTAATCGACAAACTCATTGTATATTAACTTAGTTTATTTGATAAAATATATTTTGAATAAATATCAGATATGTCTAAATTTATTTAAATTGAACAACTACTTATACAAAAATTCCAATGAAATTAACTATTACTATTTTTATCTTACTAAAAGGATTAATATTATCAATCATTAGTTTATTCAAAAAAAAGTCTTTTTATTATGCATATTAATTTGATTATTTTTCAATTTCTAATACAATTGAATCTTGGATAAAAACAAAAAAAAGTAAAATAAAAATATTTCTTATTTAGAGCAAATACACATTATGTATCAATTCGTACTCGTATAACACTCACAATGATATAAAAAAAAACGAGAATAAAAAAGAAATTTGTGAGCATAAATATTTTTTGTCAAAATAAAAGGCAACTCAAAAGAAAAAAGAAAGCAAAATAAATCCAATGAGCATGCACAGATGATATATATATAAAACCTTATTTTGATTAATATGCAAATTAAAAGCTATGCAGAATTATGAATATACGAACAGGATTATCAGAATAGCAGAAGACGAGATTCTTATTGCATCATAGTCTTTAATATTTTCACTGTCAAGGATAGACTAAAATATAAACATAAGTAAAATAAAACAAATAACAATATTATTTACCTACAAGAATAATTTTAACAGTTACATGCATTTTTTTTGTCATCCGATGCTGTTGGTGGTTGTCGTACTGGAAAAATTGACTTATCTATACATATATGAAATTAAAAATAAATAAAACTTCATATATTTTTATCTAATCTTATATAAAAAAAAGAAGCAAATTTATAATACATTTTATATTCTTCTCATAAACATAATTACTCAATTAACATATTTTATCGTTTAACCTTGACAATTATAACAAATATGAATTTAAAATAAAATATATTTCAATAAAAAAAAGGAAGATCAATCATTCACATGCTTATATATGTATATGTATATGTATATATATATGTATATTTATCACAAAGAAAATCTTACCAATCTCATACTTACATAATTTGCTTTTTGATGATAAGAAATTAACCTGAGCTAGAAAGTGATATTTAACTTATACTAAATAATTTATTTTTAAAGTCTAATCTAGACTTAATGATAGGTATATATATATATATAACAAAATTTTCATCATCTTCTTAATAAATAAAACTATGTTAAAGTATTTTTTTTTCATAGATAATGAAACTATTAAAAATTTTAAAAACATACCAATTGTTTTTTCCATTCTTGTCATAACTTTTTCTAATAACATATCAACACTTTCTTTAACATTTTGTGCTGTAAAAGCACTTGTTTCAATATATGTTAATGAATATTTATCAGCTAAATCTTTTGCACGTTGTGGAGTAATTACACGAGCATCTTCACGATCAGATTTATTTCCAACTAATATCACATCAGGATCTTCACAATAAGCATGACATTGTAATTGAGTTAACCAACTACGTATATTAAGAAATGATTGTTCAGATGTTAAATCAAACATTAATATAAAACCCATTGCATCACGAAAGAATGCTGTTGTTAAACTTCGAAAACTATATTAAAAAAAAAAGAATTTTCATTGAAAATCTTTAATAAAATATCTCGGATAGAATATACCGTTCTTGTCCAGCCTATGAAATGAAAAAACAAAACGAAAGAAATAATTTGAAAAATACATGTATTTCATTGATTTATTTACTGTATCCCATAATTGTAAATGAATTCGATATGGTTTTGCATTAAAATGTGATTTAGGTTTATGAAGTACACGTTTTTCACGAAAATCAATACCAACTGTAGATATAAATTTTGGATTAAATTGTCCATCAGTATATTGATAAAGAAATGTTGTTTTTCCTATACGTAAATAAATCATTATAAATATGAAGCAAATTAATATAACATACCAACGCCAGAATCACCTAAAGCAAGGAATTTGATTAAATAATCATATTCCATTGATGGAGTTAACATAGAATCTCCCATTATTATCGTTTTTTTATTCTATAGTATGACTTATACTTCTTGGCTGATAGCAAGATGTCGTATGTTAACTTTCTAGAATAGAATGATCGAAGAATAAAACTCCACATAAAAAAAAATATATATCAGTTATGTTGTAATCTATTTCATGATCCTTTCATACAATGATTAATAAAGTGATTGTTCGATTAAGATTGACATCATAGAAAAGAAAGTAGAAAAAAAATCGTCTTCGACTCTTACACAGCCTTTTTTAAACGCCAATCAGCTCCAATATGAATAAATGAATACGATCGATAGTAAGCAGATATGAGTTACTTATTTTTTCTTTCTGTCTTCTTTCTTGGTTTACTATCGTATGTATACAGAGAAAGATTGTGAGAAAGAAATATAACCTTATTCGAGAGAAGAAAAGAAAAAGGAAAAAAAAAGAGTAGTGACATTGACTGAGTGTAAGAGTGAATGATTCCTGAAGGAAAAAACGAATAAGATAGTTTGCTTGTGCGAACAACATATTATCAATCGTTGTAAGCTATTTTTTGTTTTTTTTTTGTCATTTAATGAGAAATCAAGAAAAGAAAAAAAATATCTGTAGGTGTCGAAAAGAGACACCATATACAAGCCATCAAGCAAGACATACTTATCATCATGATTTACCTGTTCTAGGATTGAAGAAAAACAAAATAAAACCAAAGAAAAATTAGAAAAAAAAACAGAAGAACAAAATAAACTTAACAAACAATGAAGAGACTAGTACAACGAATAAATATAGAAAACAAACTGTTCTTTCTTATGAAAAAGATAGAGAAAAAAAAAAGAAATGCATAAGTGTTACAAGTATTCACATTCATATACAAAAAATTCTCAATTATCCATTGATTCACTTTCAAACACAGGTCCATTCGAGTTACCATTTGACGTATTTGAATTAGTACGACTTTGATCTATATAAAATAAGATATTATTATTTTTATAACAAAAAAAAAACCTTTGATATATTTACTTTCAAATCTTGATACCAGAAATCTCATAAGATCTGACATAGAAAGAATACCAACAATATGTTGATTATCATCCACAATAATCAGACGATGAACCTATATATATATATATATTGCATATTAATATACCCGATAGAACAAAAAAAAAATATATATATATATTAAAAACGACAGACAAAGGAAAATATTCACGAAACTCGTTTGTATTTTTATATGAATGACAAATAATAATATAAACGAGGCATTCATACGAATGAATAATATATAAAAGTTTTTTTTTTCTTTCTTAACGTTTAATTACTTATTTACGTTCATAGTTTTCATAAATAGTTTACCTCTCGTGTAACAAATTTATCCATAAGTTCAAATAATTGATCAGTCATTTTACAAGTAGCCACTTCATATGTATTATGATCATGAATTGAATCAAGTATGTCACATAATGGAACATCAAGATTTGCATAAGTACGTGTTGCTGCTAGATGCTAATGGATACAAACAAAAAAAAAAAATAAATAAAATATTAACAGAAGCAAAAAAACAAAAGTTATTTTTAACCATTATATCAAATTTAGAATAAACATCACGTAGTCGTTTTTCACTATCTACAACTGGTAATGCTGATATGCGTATCGTTTGAAATATACGAAGAACTTCAATTAATTTTGTTTCTAGATCAATCTATAAGATAAAAAAATATGTAATTAAACTATATTCATATATAAATATAAATATATAAATTATTTTTTCTTTAAACAGAAATTATTTATCAATATACAAAAATATTTTAGATTTTGTAAACATTATTTTCTTTTTATCGATTTATTGATGATAACCTTAGATATATCCTTCAATCTTTTCATGCTCATTTGCACATTTCTCTTTTTTTTTGTGCTTTTCAATTCATGAATACTCAAGAGTATACTCTAATGCACAATAGAATCAAAGCAAATATTGTCAAAAATAATTCAAGAAATAAAAATGTTATGAATAAATCATGATTATTTCATATAGATATTTCATTCAAATAGCTTTTAGATTCTATTGCAAATAAATGCTCATTTAAAGATAATTTTTAGTACTACGTCTGTTTTTTTACGTACAAAAAAAAATGTCAACTTGCCCTCAAATACTACTGGATGATAAAATATTTGAAACAAAATTTATTTCGATGACAAATTAAATATTTTTAAACTACAAGAACTTGTCACAAAGTAATACTATATCAGATTTTCTTAATCAAATTTTTACTGATGAGAACTGTGACTTAAAGGTTTTAGATGAAGATTTGTGTGAATAAATTAATTAAGTTATAGATGTGTTAAACATGAAATAGTTTTCATGGCAAAAAAAATATCTTTATTTTACAATTGATTGACATCCGACAGAGATTTTAATTCAATCTACTAAAATATTTATCTAGATTAAGAAGAACCCAATGACTTGTATTCATTATTATATCGCATGATTTTATTTTTATTAAGAAATTTTCCGTTTCTTTCTCAATCATTATTTATTATTATTATTATCTCAATTGATTCAAATATTTTCTTACCATTACTAAATTATCAAAAGTACCAAGTTTAAGTTCTTCTAAAGTTTGATGTATAAAATGAGGTTGAGGTAGATCATAAATCTAATTAAATTAAAATTTTAAAAAATATTATGAAAAATAAATAACATACATATAAATATAAATATTTTAATATACGTTTATGCGTAATTAAAAATAAAAAATCACGACTAATTGGATCAATGACCGGTATACGATGCACCTTATTTTCAATTAATGTTATAATAGCTGCATATAAACTGAAATTAAAATAATTTATTTCATTTAAAAGAATAATATATTAAATTTACCTATCATGTGGACTTAATTGAATTATTTTTGAACCCAATGGTTGATCATTACTTCCAGCTTTTTTTTGTAAATCTTGTTTCCATTCTAATATTGATGATGTTTCTAGGGTATCAACACTATTCTAGAAAATAATTTAATATAATTACAAATTATTTTTACAAGATTATGTAAATCTCTTTCGAAAATTCTATATATTTGTTGATTCATTATTTGTAAAAATAAAGTATACTAAATGATATATGATCTTATAATCAAGAAGAGACAATCATTTCATGGATTCAGTATTATTACTAATTATTTATCTATAAAATTACAATAACATGGAAGTTTTCATCACAAATGTCAATAATTATTATTTCCACATCATATATTATATTAGAAAAATAAAAGCACTGTAAGATAAATACAATAAACAATATTGTTTATTATATACATTGAGAATGTAGACCTTGGAATATACTCTTTCAATCTTTATATAGGAATAAAGATATTTTAGTTTTCAATGAAAATTAATTCATTTGATAAATGATTCTTATCTCGTATTAATTTTTTTTCAATATCAATCAATCGTAGAAATAGTTTCTATCTATTAACTTTGATTTATTAATTTTCTTTTTCAATAAATAATTGAAATAAAAAAAGAAACATTGATATAGTTCAAGAAGATCAAAAATAGACGTATTTCTAACAATCTCATATTAATCATATTAATAAGAAAAGCTTCTTACCCATTTCGTATCATAAGCAGCAATAAGCATATTAATAAAATCACTTATTGTAATTAAACCAATATTTGATGATGTTGGTGCATGCCATACGAGTGCAGCTCGAACACTATTAAATACGAGTGCAAAAAACGCTTTACGAATTGATAAACGTGCATCAAGTAAAAGAACTTTTCCACTTTTTGGCATACAATCATAACATGTATGTGTCATAAAAAATGATTGATAAATTTCATCAGAATCTAATTAATTTTTTTTTATTTAAACAAAAATTAAAGAAAATAAATTTTTTTTTTAAATTAAACTCACTAATTCGATGATAACTATCATGACGAACACGTTTCGTACGAAGTTCCTATTAAATAAAACTTATCGATTGTATAATTATTATTTTTAATATCTTACTAATAGAGCTGCAGGCTCAATAACGACACAATTGTCGGACATAATATCAAAAAATGTAAGATTACACTTTCAAAATAGATAAAAAAAAAAATAATACTAAATGATTATATTTTCTTATATATCGTGAATAAAAACAAATAGTTAGAAGTCTACAATGTCAAAAATGTTAAATCGGTCAGTACGTTTACATATTTGTAAGATAATGCCAGGCTTGTATTGTTTTTTCTCGTTTTTATTTTTTTTTAATATTGTGCGCAATATATTTTATTCTCGACATTTATATATTATTGTTTTTCTATTATCATCATAGAACCATATAGATTTTTTGAATTTATTTTCAAACTATATATATTCTTATTTTTTGGTATTATACACAAAATAAGAAAACGAACTTTATATGTCAAATATTCATTATTATAGGTTATGATGAAATTTTTATAAATAAAACTTTAAGAACATTTTTAATCCTTTATATATGTATATATATAGTTAATTGTATATACACTTTTCTTACCATGTATATGGAAGAGAAGAATGTATCGATGAATAGAAAGAAATTTTCACGACGTAGTAGAACGATATATGATGAAGGAAGGAAGTTCGTTCAGTAAAGAAATGACTATGGTTAATATGACGAATGGAAATGAAGTTTTTAACCTCTAGAATTCTTTCTATTGCGCCACAATCGTTGCAAATCAATTATATAAATCGTAGCGCTTTACAGCTCAGAGTGAAGTCGTCAATTCGACTCGTGCATGACATTCAAAGAAAAAAAAATTGAGTGAATAATATCGCATTAAAAATGCAAATGCCACCATTACCAACACCACCCCCATCATCATCAACTACTCCTCAAACTTCATCATCAACATCAATGGATAATGATTATGTTGGAATTTCAGCTTTATCTACTCAAATAGAATCTCTTCGGCTACGGCTGACTCCAGTTATAGGAGATTCCTCATCTTCTAATCGAGATACAAAGTCAGAACAAAAACAACCAAGACAAATACCCAGTAAAACTAAAGATTTTTCAATGTTCAATTAAAATAATATCGGATTTTTTTTGTTAATTTTTAGCTAATTTAGGTAATTCTCCATCGACACGTAAAGGTGCTATCAATTTAACTATTCCATCAGTACAGTCAACTACAGATCTTACTAGGTAACAAAAGAAATATTCTATTTAATAAGTAAATTAGATTTAATCTTAGTGAACTTACACGTGCTAAATATCAAGAGGTGCTTCAAAATTCTGGTGTATTTCATATTGATGGCGAGGTAAAAAAAAAATAAAATTTTTATTTTCATAATTTCCATCGTGTAAGAGAAGCAGACAGAGAGAGAAAGAATTTTTGATTAAAGTAATGTATTATTTAATCACAATTTTCTTTAATTAAGAATTTGTACTTCGATGAAAATCTCGGATTAGTTAGAAAATATTTTTAAAAAAAAAGCTAAAATTCCATATTTTTCATATATTATATAAATATCTAATAAATACTATAAATTATCTTTTTGTTCTTTTTCTAGCAAAAATCTATCGAACAAAAAGATTTTGTAAAAGAATATTTGCTTGGTTCTGGTTCATGTGGTCAAGTATATAAAATGGAACATAAGCCAAGTAAAACAATATTAGCTGTTAAAGTATTGATTATTATTATTTAAAAATAATATATATATATACCTATATGTACTGATTTTAGGTTATGCCTCGAACAGCATCTGATGAAGAAAATAAACGAATTATTATGGATTTAGATGTTCTTGTTAAAAGTTATAATTTTCCTTATATTGTTCGTTGTCTGGGATATTTTATTAGACAAGTAATATAAAATTACAAATTATGATTATAATTATTTATTTTGATTGTTGGTTTTTTTTTTATAATTTAGACAGAAGTTTGGATATGTATGGAATTAATGTCATCTTGTTTTGATAAACTTCTTAAACTTATTCAACAACCTGTACCAGAATCTATTCTTGGAAAATTAACTTTTTCGGTAAATTTTAGATTAGTTTTTTGATTATCTTTATTTAATTAGTTTATAGACAGTTACTGCATTGAATTATTTAAAAGAGAAACACGGAATTATACATCGAGGTTTGTTTTGTATAAATAAAAGAAAAGAAAAAAAATTTTAATTTGAAAAATTGTCTCGTAGATGTTAAACCATCGAATATATTAATTGATGAACAAGGAAATATAAAATTATGTGATTTTGGTATTAGTGGTGTACTTATTGATTCAAGAGCTAAATCAAGAAATGCTGGTTGTGCTGCATATATGTCGCCAGAACGTATCAATCCAACTATTCCAGATAAACCTGATTATGATATACGAGCTGATATTTGGAGTTTAGGAATATCGCTTGTAAGTTAAATAAAAATCTTATATACGATTATTAAAAAAATTTAAAAGAGTATCCGAAAGAAATAAGTATAGAAAATATAAAATTATTTTTCACATGATTGAAATTAGATAATTTTTATAGTAAAATAAATCGTGAAAATATTGAAGTATAGCCTTTCGTTTTCTTTGTTTTCAAGGATTTAAAAAATAATACCTTGAAATCAATAAAAAAATTGCACATACTATAGATCAATCAATAGCTCCCGATTTATTTTATTGAATTAGACATCAGAAGATGACATTGATCTTAAACTATTAGAACCAAACAACAAAAAAGGCGTTTTTTTTAAATTAAACTGAGAAAAGAAAAATTTATTGACTCGTTTTTTGCGTCAGTTTTATTTGCATTCAAGCATACCATCGCTTTTTACATGTATATCCTCTACTACACTTTTTCTTATTTTATGCTTTTCCACTAGCTATATGATTAATTTTTTATATGAAATAATCAAACAATATCAAAAAGTAAATCTCACCCAACATTCCACTGTAAAAAGCAAAATCATCATAAAAAATCAAACATTACCTGTGCACTCCACATTCACCTCAATTTCGCCCCTATACTTTGACTGTAAAAATGTTTTAATAATAAAAAAGAATCGGAAAAAAAGAAAGAAAATTTACATCAATCAATAATAAAATTAACTAATCTATTGCATATTGAATAAAATATTTTCTTTGGATTCTCTTATTAGCTTTTACCTTCATTATAAAATTAATTTTTATTGTATTGCTTCACCGAATAAGTGGATTTCTGGACTTTTAACATGTCCATTTCAATGTAATAGTGCTAAAGATCTGAAAATTTCAAAAATGTTTGAACAAATAAAAAAAGAAAGAAAAGGAAAAAAATTTTAAACTGAATGACAGAAACTAAAATAATAAGAAAAAAGAAATATTTAAAATACGCAATTATATAAAAAAAAATAGTTGTAATTTACTTGTCTATGTTTAAATATCGTTAAAAAAAAGGTGATTTATTTTTAGATTGAACTTGCTACTAATCAACATCCATATTCAACATCTCGAACTGATTTTGATGTTATGTCACGTATTGTTACAGAAGATTCTCCACAATTACCTTCTCATCTTTCATTTTCTGATAATTTTCGATCTTTTGTTGATATATGGTAAGATTTTTATTTATTATTATATATTTTAAATTAATAATTAAATTTTATAGTTTAATTAAAGATCATCAACAAAGACCAAAATATGGTCCATTAATGCTTCATTCATTTTTTATTCAATCATGTGAAGAACCTATTGATGTTGCTAGTTGGTATAAAAATGTAACAAATGCAAGAATTCAAAAGCAATAGTTTGTTTTTTTTTATTATTTTGTTTAACATTCCGTCTACTTTTCTTATTCATTCTATTCAATATTATATTCATTTTTTTTTCTTTTATTTCCTTCATTAGGTAATATTTTGTTATCCTAATGAAAATTTCTTCTAGTATTATACAGAAAAAAAAGTGATGCACGTTTTGAATTAGTATATGCGTTATTTTTTTTTGCTTAATTTTATTGTTTTCGTGAATTATATATATTATTGTGATAAGATGATATTTTGATATGAAAAGAGAAAATTATATTATTAATAATTGAATTTTAAATATTAATTAAATATACAACGAAGAATAGTTGGTTTTTTTTTATTAAAATAATTTTTACATTTTGAAAATAGCTGCCATTATTAAAGTAGTTCTTTCCTTAAAATTTCTATTTTAGTTTTTCTAAAATAACCGTAAAAATTAAATTGCATAAAGTAAATAATCGTTGCATATCATAAATTAAAGCAAATCAACTTATCTTACGATATCATTTATTTTCAAGTGGTCATAATGATAATATAAGAGCTTACAAGAATTTCAAAAGAAAAAAAAAAAAAGACAATATTTTAATTAATTAAAAGCATTAGACTAAAATATTCTTTTTTATATCTGAACTTCATAAATTATTTCCAAAAAATTCTATTAATAGAGAAATTGAAATTTAATATACAAAAAAAAAAAAATATCTGTCAATCATAAATTGTTAGTGGTTAAAAATAAATTAAAAAGAAATGTTTTTCAAAACTTGTTTTTGTGCATTTAAATAAAATATTCCACATGCTTGTTGAAACTAAAGTACTTTAGTGCACCTTTTTCAGTTATATTGACAATATTATCTTTTCTTTTACTTCTATTATTATTTCTTTTTTCAATGTAAATAGTCAAATATATATTATATTCTCGTTTTTTATATGCAAAATATTTTTTGCGTTGTATTCAACACAAATTGCTCCATGTTTCATCGGCATTATAAAAGCACTCTACTTTCACGTCGTCATCGTTTCGAGTGAATAACTTGTCCGTGTAAGTGTTGCTTTCTTGTGTTTGAAAAGAAATTCTTTCAATTCAATATGAAGAAAAAAAAGAAAAAACGAAGAAGGAAGATTTATTATCAATATAAGATTTTGTATTAAAATTGTATGATTTCTTAATATTTTTTAGTCATTGAAATGTAGTTTTATAAGATAGAATAGAAACTAAATTATTTTCCGATTATTTTTCAATTGATTTTCATTATTGGAAAAAAATTTTTTTTTCTTTTTGAGATATTATTATACTCATTATTTGAATAGTCATTAAAAGTACAGTACAGGAACAATTTTTTGTTGTATTTTAATGTCAAAAAAAAAAGAAAAAAATAGCATATTGTGAGTGTTTCTTGTGACAACGAGGATCAACAGTAACAATAACAGCAACATCAGTAGTAGTAGGAGCAGCCATCGTCGTCGGACATGAGTGAAATCAGTTGACGACGCAAACGCATACACGCTCACAGGTAACACGACAACAATAAAAAAGCAAAGCAAGGAAGATGGAGGCAGACAAAGAGAAAAAAAATTCTTCACACCTTGACTAAGGTTTCTGTTTGTCAGTCACTTATTTCTTTATTTTATTCAACTCTGTGTGTGTTGTGTGTCGAAGAACACGAATAATATCCAATACACACACACAGATATTTCAATATTAAACACATCAATAAAACATCTAAGTTTTCTTATATTATAATAATAAAATAGAACACATAATTATTGTCCATTAGAATATTCTATTTTATTTTATTGATTATTAATTTAAAAAAAAAAACAGAAAAAACAACAATAAATTGCTTCTTTTTATAGTCAGTTCATCCATCAGTATTTTCAAACATGGATTATATGGGTTCAACATCAACGGCTCAATATACTCGTATGGGTCGTCAACCACAACGAGGTAATCATTTACCATCTATAGGTACATTTGATTATCGAACATCAACTGCTCCACCATATTCTGGTATACTTACTCGATCACTTTCTCTTCCATGGCGTCCATCAACATATTATCGTTCAGCACGTGTTGAACCAACACAATCATTAAATTTATCAACAGCAGAACCATTTAGTTCATCAAATTATTTAAATAATATTGATAATGTTAAAGTTCCACCACTATTTCCATCAGCTCGTCAAGCACTTTATACACGTTATACACCTAAAGATTGGTATAATGCTCAAATGACAAATTATTTAGCTTCGGATAAAATTCGTGCTGCTGCTGAACGTTTACGTTCTGATGCTATACGTTTAGCACGTGAAAAAGATGAACAATCATTTAAAAATAATGCTGAATCATCCAAACGTTTAGGTGAACGTATAAATGATATTGAATATTGGAAAAATGAATTAGAAAAAACCAAAGATAAAATGAAACGTAAAATAGATGATGTCGAATTTAAACGACGTGAAGTTGAAAGACAATTAGCTGAAACAGAAAAACCATTACGTATAGCACAAGAAAATTTATATGAACGTGAAAAACGACAAGGTTTTATAAATATATAATCAATTTAAATTACGAAATAAGAAAAAAATGAATTATTTATTTATTTTAGGTATTGATCTTGTACATGATAATGTTGAACGAGAACTTATTCGAGTAAAATTTCATAATTATTAGAAAGAAAATAAAGAAAAATTATAATTTATTTAGGAAATTGATACAATTAAATTATCACAACAAAAACTTCGACAAATGCTTGAACGTCTTAATACACAAAATGCGTAAGTTTTTATTCTTTATTTTAAATTAAATTTATATTAAGTTTTATATATAAGTCTTAATCGTGCTGCATTACATGAATTAGAACGTGATGCACAAGATAAATTTCGTGCTCGAGTACTTGATTCAGCTGCACATAATATCAAAACAACATCACGTGGTATTAACTTTTATGAAGGCATTGAAGGTGTTGATAACACGTAAGTTTAAATTCAATTATATAAACATCTTATATACTTAAGTATATCCAAAAGTACTGTTAGTAACATTTTAATATCATATAATAAACTTGGAAAAGCTTTCTTTTTATATAGAATAATAGAAAAAAAGCAATGTTCTTTCTTTCTATAGTATTTGATTTTATTTCAATTAATATCATAACAGTAACATTCTAATAAGATCAGTTTGCGAATAAGAAAAAACGTATTAGTCGTATTGTAGAACTTTTCACCATACATCTTGTGGTATATTTTATTCTTTTAATACAATATATTAGATGAATATAAATTAAAATGCGAAGCGCAGACATTATAACTATTACACATGAATTACAAACTGATCTTATTCGAACTTTATTGTTATGATATTAATTGAAGTATAATTAAACACCACAGAAATTAAAAATAATATAATCATTAATAAAATTCATCAAACATATTCATCTTTTCTTTAATTAAAATTTTACATTATTATAACTTTTCATATTTGTATATAATATTCAAACTATAATATTAAATCCTGTTTAAATGTATTATTATCAAAATATTTTACTCGCAAGATATAAGATAGACAAATTGATTGTATATTTTATTCTTATAGTCTATCTGTACCCGAAACATGGACACGATATACAGAAGAAAATATTCGTCGAGCACTTAGTGAAATTTCTCAATCGGATGAATTACTTAATAATAGTAATCAACTTATGGCCCAAAGTAATAATGATATGTGGTCACAATGGAATCATGTTAATGTTTCACTTGAAAATCGTGTACAAGAAGAACAAGTTGCTAAAAATAAAATTCAAGCTCATCTTGAAAAGGTTATATTTGATTTTTATTTATAAATAACAAGAAATTATTTGATTTATAGATTCTTCAAGAAATCTTTGATGTTGAACAAAATATTGAATTTTTGAAAAAAACTATTGCTGATAAAGAAGCATTTTTACAAGTTGCACAAACACGTCTTGAAACACGTACTAGACGACCAAATGTTGAAGCATGTCGAGATCCTGCTATGCATAGGTTAATAAACACAAAAAAAAGAAAAGAAAAACATGTCAATATTTTTTTTATTTTAATATTTAGATTAATTCAAGAAGTTCATGATTTACATGCAAGTATTGCTGATCTTCATGGTAAATTACGTCAAGAAGAAAATGCTGTACAACATTTATTACGTACAAAATCAACTTTAGAACAAGATTTAGCAATTAAAAATAATTCATTATTTATTGATTCTGATAAAGTTATGGGTATACGACGTACATTCACAATGGGTGCACCGGAAAAAAGTTCAGTTACTTCTGTATCATTTTCTCATCCGCGTGGTCTCATTACTGTATGAAGAACAGTAAGATTTATTCTTTATTGCATAAAAACAAAATAATCTAAAATTAATTTCATTATTATTATTTTTTTCTTTCTTCAAAATTTTAGTTAAATGTTTATCATTATTTTTCAAATATAGAATTTGATTGGTGATAACATTTATTTTCTTCATAAAATAAAAGACATATTATTATTATTATTGCTTAATCTTTTATTCTATATTTCTTCTCTTTTTTTCTTTCTTTTCTAGGATTACACATATATCTTTTAGTTTCTTGTACACACATATTCATTGTCATTTTTATTAAAGATTTTATTTTACTTTATTTTATTGTTCATTTTCAAAGAGAAAAATGAAAAAATAATATTTTATTTTATATTAAATATTTTTACCTTTCTTTTTCTAATCATTTGAAATCAAATTAACAAAAAAAAGAATATTTGTAATCTTAGTTGTCAAAATAAAAAAGTTAAATATTCTTTGAAATAAATCTATTATTTAATGATAAGAGATTCTTAAACATGTCAATAAAAATTGACACCTATATTTTTATAATAAGAAGAAATAAATCTTAATATTAGAAATAACTTAATAAGTACAGCAAAACTTTCTATAATGAACAGTACGTATGAAGTTTAAAGAAAATATCGAAATTGAACATGATCAAACATACAGGATGATCCAATCAAATATGTGAATCATAATAGGAGGATATGTTCACGAGTTGCGAGATACGAAGACAGTGACACATTATGCTATCATTACAAGACAACGCAAACATCATCTCGAAGTGATGTATGCTAACTCTGAAAAAATAATTATTGATATAAAAGACAACCATAACGTTCATAACTTATCAATGCAAAAACTTGTTAAGATATACAATATAATTAGAAAAAAACGTTTCGTTCACACCATTCATTATTACCAAGAGTTCTCTAAGTGATAAATTTTCTATTTTTAAAATAAAAATGCATATAAAAACGATAAGTAACAAGAATTTTAATCAATTAATTTATTCATGAACATTTCAAATACCGGAAAAATGTTTCTACTTCTCAAAAAAAATTTAGTATTAAATAATTTTAAAAAATTCAACCGAGAGAGAGAGTTTCTTAACTGTGTTTATTAAGAAAAGATTAATTTTGATATTTTTTTAAAAATAATTTTTATGATTTCTTGTCATGAGACAAAGAAACAATTTAGATTTTATTAAAAGTCTTTTACATACATGTATAATAACTGAAATAATACGAAATAGGTTTGAATCCATAAAACTTAAATAAATCCGTTTAAAAACTAACAAATAATTATTTTCTCTTAAATACAGTTTCCGTCTATAGATATGATTGGTTCATTGTTCTTCACGATCAAATAAGAATTTATTACAATTAATATTATTTATCATGTACTTGTCTTCCAACGAAAAAATATATTTTAATAATCATTATGACTATTTTTACTCACGTTCATATTTGATAATTTCAAAAATAAAATATCTGTTAATTGAACTGGACAGTTAATAAAACTTTAATATTCATTTTTCTAACAATCATCACTGATCACTGATCAATCTGATAATCAAATGTAAGAAAAAGAAAAAATGCAAGGTGACTATGTCGTGCATGTCTATCTCCGTTGACACTTGATCAGCAAGTGGTCTTTTTCCAATATCCATACTTCGTCTAATTGTCTCAATCAGTTAGTTGCCTCACCATCACGTCATCAGAATACTGATTGCGATCAACATCAACACATATATACATTCAGGTGCCACTCACACTAAGGTATACCTTAATTGGAGAGCACTCCTCCTTCTCTACAAATGTTATTTGTCATTTGCGTGAGACGATATAGAAATAAAACCTACACTAATCACGTTAATTAATCATCAACTTTTCTTTTAAAAAGAAAATAACGAAAGAGCAGTATAATATTTGTTTTGTTTTATTATATATACTGTTTTTCAAACACAAGAGAAAATGTATATAATAGAGAATAATGAAACAGAAAAAAGAAAAAGGAAAATGAAATATGTTCATATTAACATGCAATACATTTTTGACGTTTGTTTGTTATTTGTTCATCATTTGATGCTAGAAATTGAATAAAAAAAGAAAAGAAGGAAACAATAACATGAATAATATATGAAATAATTTCAATTTAACATACAATTAGAAGATGATGATAATGGTCGTTTATTTTTTATTGTTACTTTATTGGATAAAATATTTTCAATTGAATGTTTTATAAGTGAAGATGATGTATTTGGTTTTGTTTCTATTGATAATATTGAACTATTATTATCATCATCATCATCAAATTCATCAATTTCTTCCGATGATAGTGGATTTGGTTGTATTAATGGTGGTTGATGTTGGAAGAAAAATTGATTATGATGTTGAAATGAAAAATATCGTGATGAAGAATATAAATTTGATGAAAGATTATCAGGACTTGTTGGAAATGATTGGTAATTCCTATTATTTTATTTTTATTAATAAAAAAAAATATTTAAATTAAAAACTCTACCGAATTGAAGATGATTCTTCATTATCCAGTGTTTTATTTGATGATGGTGAAATACCGACATTCTATATAAATATTTAAAAAAAATAATTTCAAGGGTCTCCATAAGAATATTATTAAATGATTGATCAACAAACCTGACATTTATTAATTTCAATTCGAGTACCATAAGTTTTCTGAAAAAAAGACAATTAAATTATACATTTGTTTTTTTTTGAAATTTACTTTTGGATGTCGTCCACTTCCACCATTAATTGATCCTGGTCGAATAGATCCTGTTTCATAAAATCTTGTTAAAATTTTTGATACACATCCATGTGAAACAAGTAATTTTCTTGATATATCACATGGACGAATTCCAACTAATGCTAATTCAACAATTTGTCGACGAACATGATCAGGTAATGGACGACCATTAACGAAAACTCCACCAAGTTGATTAACTCCAGCTTGACCTATATTATAATAATAATCTCATTATAATCAATCATGATGTAAGATGATATACACTCACCTACACCCGGTACATACAATTTGCTTTTCATCTTTAGTTTTGATGCTTTTCAATGATGATGTCACTTGATTTGATAGATGGAATAAAATGCTTTTCTCCTACTGTGTGACTTCTTTTACATGCGAAAAAAAAAAGAAAAAAAAAACAGGATAAAATGTTTTCATTGGTTTATCGCATTCATTTTTCATTGGATAAAAATGTAAAAGAAAAAAAAAAGAGAAAGAAATAAGAGATGAATATTTGCAACTCACACGATACGCTCTTCTCACACATTAATAGTACAAAAGTGAAATATTATTTTAATAAATCAATATAATAGGAAAGAAAAATCAAGGCGTTGAACCATTTTTAAAATAAGCGTCATTCCCAGACAGATAATTTCTTATGTAAAAATGATGTGTTAAAAATACAGAATATTTCATTTAAATAGATCAACAGTGAATTTAAAATGTTTGTAAGAAGATGACAAAGTAGTTATATGATCAGCAAAATTTTTATATTTTATAATTCGTTCGAAATTG
This sequence comes from Macrotrachela quadricornifera, assembly GCA_022393335.1. Taxonomy (NCBI): domain Eukaryota; kingdom Metazoa; phylum Rotifera; class Eurotatoria; order Philodinida; family Philodinidae; genus Macrotrachela; species Macrotrachela quadricornifera. The sequence goes on along the minus strand of JAJEKB010000052.1, from coordinate 275,666 downwards.
GTATTATTTCACATTTGATTAAGATAAATTGTGAATTATATTATTTCTACTTGATAAATCAAATCAATTTATATATCAACTTTGATATTATCATCTTAAAATAGCATTTAGTTAAAAGTTTATGTTGTCTACAGTTTGTGGTTACTCCATCGCACCAGATGTCCGATCGGTCGAGATTGTATTTCGTTTTCTTTAATAGTTTTTCTTTCTCTCTCTCTTTATAAGTATATGTGTGTGTGTGAAGTGAAATATTGCTCTTCGTGTCGGTTCACTGGCGCAACAATCAGCACCAGCCGCATATGTTATTTCTTCAAACGTCGTTTCACTCTGTTGACCACTACTGTTACTCTTTTCTTTGTCATATTTAACAAAAAAAAGAAAGACGAAAGACTACCGATAATGATTTGTCGTTGTTGAAACTGTCATTGATAAAACTATAGTATAAAACAAGTACCGCTATTTTTAATGGTTCATATTTATTATCATAAGAATATGTATAGAAATACAAATAGTACAACTGTCAAATGAAGGATATCAAATGAAATGATTTGAAATATATTCACCTGCAAAATATGACAAAAATAGAAAAAAGAGCGTGCGTCGGAAATTGAGCTATAGATGGTCGAAGCATGCATAGCGTGTGCCGGAAATCGGGTTGACTTTAGCTATGCAATACACATGAAAACTCGTTTCATGATCATCATCAGTCTTGATTAGACACTTAAATAGGGAAGCGAAAGTCAATGATGGTTGTGCTTGATTGCTTTCTACTGTACTTGTTTGATCGTCCACGACCAACATCTTTACAAGAGAATAAATGAGAAAAAAACAGGGTGGTTCTCACTCATTAATTCAATCATGATGACACCTATACTTTTCTCCGTAACGTACCATTAACCACCTTTATTTTCTTTCAATAGCCGCATATGTGAAAGCACAGTAAAAAAAAAAGAAAATAAAGGAAAACAATCATTTTTGATCAAAACTCATTTTTATTTTTTATAAAAAAAAAGACAAAAAAAAAACACAAAAATTATATTTTATCATTAGTATTGATATTATTGTCATCTATTATCGAACTCATTTTCGTAACTATAGTATATGGCATTTGCATAACTGTATTAAGTGGTTCAGGTACAACACCTGACTGATTAATATTATCAATACGTTTTGTTGAATCTGGTTCGATATTTACTGGTGAATCATATTTTGGTTGAAATTGTTGTATCACATAAACCTAGAAAAATAAAAATAATAAATATAGAAAATAATATAATTTTATTTTAAATTATTACTAAATCAGTTTTAAGTATGGGAAATGTTCGTGGTGGACTACAAATAACAACACGTTTATTTGATTGTGTTATTGAACGACTACCAGTAATATCACGAAGACGATAAAGTCCAAGACAAAGCCAGTCTCGATGAATTAATAAATTAACAAATAAATCTCCATAAGTTGGATTCTAAATTAAAATAAAATCTTCCTTTTTTTTTATTAACAAAGAAAAACAAACATCATCCCAAAATGTCGTGATAATTATAGAAGGATTATCTTTTATATTATTTGGTTCTTCAATTATAAGATTTTCAACAGGTAATAAAACAACACGTGGTCGTCGTCGATTATTTAATACTTCTTTTGAATTTGAACCTTGTGTCATACCTGCACCTTCAGCTAAAATTTTTTCTAATTCTGGTGTTGCACCACCAGTTATTAATGCTAAAAAATAAAACTTTTTATAATTAAAATAAAATCTAATTGAATTTTTAATTTACCACGAAGTATAGTTAAAGCATTTTCATTAAAATATGTCGCACTCATTAATGAATCAAGAACACTAGTAGCAAATGATGTTCCACATGCAAATGGTTGTGTCATATAAAGATCAATATTTGGATCATCTTCATCATCTTGATCAAGAAAAACAACATTTGTATCATTTTCTAAAAAAATAAATAATTAAAATAATTATTAGTACTCTTTAGATGTTTTTCTTTTAAAATGATTTACTAAGTTCTGTTATAAGTGGAATTGATGTTCCATAACGTCTATCTGATGTTACACATTCAGTATCAAAACTCATTGCTTTTATATTTAATGAACAAAGTATTGCTGCTTTATCAGTTAAATAACGATCTTGTCGTTGATCATGATGTGATGGTGATGATGATAATATAACACACATATCACATAAATGTATATTAATAGCACGTAATGTAGCACGATCATTTGGTGAACCCTGTTTTTTTTAATAAAAGAAAAAAAAGTAAAATAAGATATTTAAATAAAAAACAAATCATAATTTATAACATACATCAACAAGATGAACTTTTGGAAAATTACATATATGTCTCCATTCTTTTCTTAAAAAAACACCATTACCAATAAATACAATTGATTTAAGTTCATTTTCATCAAAATTTGATGCACGTAATGGCATAACAAAACTACGTAAACCCATAACAGGTGATGATTCTTCAGCAAATATACAACAAATAACATGATGTGTTAATTCACATTTAACTCGAATATCCTAAAAAGTTTTTAATTTTTTTTTTTTAATTTTATATTTCATTTATTAAAATAAATAATATATAGAAAATTAACTTTACAATTGTTTGTTGTTCGAAAGTTTGTGTTGGACACCAATAAAACATTCCAGTTGTGTCAAAACAAAATGGTTTTGTTACATGATGAATTGCTGCACGTTGAGAACTAGAAATTAATTATACAAAATTATTTTATTTTATTTTATTAATATACCTAGTAGCACTTTCAGAACGTGGTTTTGATATTTCACGTCCTTAATAAATAAATAAAACGAATATATTAATTAATTCTTCGATAATTTACTTGTTTTATTGCCAGTTGATGTTTCTTTTAAATTATAGAAAAATAAAATAAATAAGAAAATAAATATAAATTAAAGAATTTTATGAAATTTACCATCAGTACGATAATGCATACATTTATGAATTAATTCAGGTTTTTGGTCATGATGACAAAGACGACAATAATAACGAGCTCTAATTAAAAATGATCATACTGTTAGTTATTTATTATAAACAACTATATCTCTAATGTTATCAAGAATTAATTGCAATTAACATAACTATTTTTGTAATAGAGCATGACAGTTCTATATGTCAATCAATAATTCTCATATGCAATGATCCATTATCGAAAAATTGTATATTGAAGGAGTATTTATATTCTTAATAGCAAAAAAACCAAAATACACTTATAACATTTGAAGTGAAATATCGTTTTCTAGATATTTTGCCTTTTTTGTTTATAAAAAGTGTAAGATATAAAATACTTAATTATTATAAATAAAATTATCATAACGTTCATAACTATAGCATAATTTAAGATTATATCGAACTTCGGATAGTGATCAAAATTTATGAAACATCCTTTATTTTTTTTTTCTTAAACGATTTATTCAATGTATTTTTTATACAAAATAGAAATTTTACCTTGATGATTCTTCTGAACTGCCTGCTAAAAAAAATCCTCTTGTTCGTTTAGCAATTCTATAATATTTTGATGTTCTATCAGGATTAATAGCTAATCTTCTTTGTCCATTTTCTTCACAAACTTCAATAGCAAATAAAAGTATATCAAGTTCAACCAAACAAAATCTATAAATATTCATAAAAAAAGATTCTTTTTCTTTTTTGTTTAAAATTATTTCTATTTAACCTAGCAGCTTCGCTAAAATTTTTTAAATCATGTACAAAATAGTTTGATAATGTTTCCGTATACATTTCAAGTGATGCACCACGAAGATATTGTTGTAACCAAGTCGATCGATCGGATGAACTCTAAATATCCCAAAACAAAAAAAAAGGTAAATAATTTATTTATTAATGAACAAGGAAAAAAAAAAAGAAAAGTCTTTTTTTTTCTTTCTTTCATGCAATAATCTAGCAAATAAAATACGACAAACAAATTTACCGTTTCTGTTAATTTTCCAGCCACCTAAAACGATTCATTCTTTTTTTTAATCTTCTTTGTTTTATACATCATGTAATATATTTATTTAATATGAAAAGTTTCCTTTTTTTTTCTTTCTATTATCTTATTATCTATCTACGTACTTCTGTATCGGAACGCATTGCAAATATATTAGCAATCATTGTTGAAAAACCTGGATTAAGACAACTTTCAGCAATTAAACCTAATTTTAATTCTATAAAAAATAAATAAAAAAAATGATCTAATAGACATAAGAAAACAACCAATCTCTTCTTATCATTTACCAGCAATACAAACAGCTTCGTCTGTTGTATTATTCCATGCTGGAATATTCATCAGATGCATCTAAGAGATATAGAATATAATAAAATAAAAATAAATTCAAATTGTTTTTTTGGGCTTTTTTTTGTGTCTAAACCTTATTATGATATTGTAAAAGTTGAACAATTATTTTTGCTTCTGAATGATAATTTTTAATACTAATTACACGCATTATATTACTTGCATCTTCACCATCAGGATCAATAGCATCTTTATTTGCTAAGATTAAAACAGCTTCACATCGTTTTAACTAATTTTAAAAAAAAAGACGAAAACAAAATAATTTTTTCAAATTATAATAAAATCTATTTCTTACTTTAACTCGTTCTAAATCAGCCGGATCCATGACTGTAGCATCAAAATACATTACACGCGTAAAATGACGTTTAAGTAATGCTTGAAATTCAAAATCAACTGTATGTTTTCTATATATATATATACATATAATAATTACAAATAAAATTCTCATATTGTTTGTTATTTTTTACTTATCAACAATAAGTACATCAGCATCATAAAAACTATCTGAACTAACTCGATCTTCATGTAAAAAATCTTTAAGAAAATTTTCCATTGATGTAAATGTAATATGTCCACAAACAAGAACAAATCTAAGAGAAAAAGAAAATTTTTTTTTTGTTTGCTATATTAATAAAAATTTATATTCAATATTTTAACTTTACTTTTTTCCATTTTCTAATCGATAATGTCCAGCATATTTCTTTTTATTTGATAACATTTCAGCTAATTCTGGAATGGCACGTGCAAAAAGTGTCAGACCGCCAGTTATAAAGAAGATTATAAAACATTGACCGATCGTCTATAGAAAACAAACACATAATTATACATCGATTGTAGAAGATACCTAAAAGGAAATTATAATTATGTATACAATCGCATTCACACACACGCAAGCATTCATTTGTACTAACTACTACGAACTGTTCTCAAATGGTAATCGCCGTAGCCAACTGTGCTGAAAATAACAATTAAACATATATATATATATATAAAATAAAATAATTGAAAAAAGATAATAGAATTTTACTTTCAACTAAGAATGATTCAGTTTGTTTACTTGCATAAACTAGATCTATATCTTTATTGAATTATTTTCAAAAACTAGAAGAAAATTTATTTTTAACCGAATTTCATGATGTTTCGTGTAGAAGAGGCTTGCTTCTAAACAATCAGTCAGAATTCAGAGAGAAGTTTAGATTGCAAAATAGAGTATTATTGTTTTTAGACGATTTATATAGTTTGTTTAACAGTTTTCCAACATCAATGATCTTTGTTGATTTCAAAAGTGCTTTTGATATGTTATGGCATAATGGATATATTGGCAAATTTTATCAAATGAGGGTTCTGGTTTCATTTATTAAATGGATTAAAGCTTGACTTGATAATCGTAAATGTTATATTGAGATCAATAGCAAAAAATCTAGATGTTTTGGAATTGAGAAAGGTAGTTCTCAAGATAGTTCGCTTACATCTACTGTTTTTATAGCATATCATGCTGATATGTCCATTTTTCTCTCTCGGTCTTTATCACATCTGTTTGTAGATGATTTAGCGAGTGTTGTTGCTGGTAGGATCGGAATGTAGTTCTCTGCACAATGTCTAGATCTTAAAAGACAACTTAAATTATTAAGTGAACAACTAGAATACTATTATCTTCTCACTGTTCAACCTAGTAATTATAACAAAACTGAAGAATAATGGCGTATAGAAGCTCCTTGTTCACCACTATGTGACATTGAAATTGAAGATAATAATAAACCTATGTTTAAAATCAGACAGAGACTATTATTAGTCAATTCTTTTAGATTTTTTGGTAAGAGGTCTTTGGTGCTTAGAAGAGTTTTATTTTCTTCTTATATTCTTTCCTTATTCACCTGTTTATACCCAGTGTTTCGACTTTCTAGTGATCATCAATGCTTTCTATTCAGTCACTTTTATTTCACGTGTCTTAAGCGAGTTTTATTTTGTCTTAGTGTGAAAGATTTTTTCTTTGCATATTTATTTAATGAGTTATCTCTTGCGAAACACAGATATTATCATTATTGGAATAAATATCTTTTTGCATTATCGGATTCATTCGATGATGAATTGATTTTTGATCGAGGATCATTGAACATTTTACGACAATCCTGGATTGAGGATGAATTTGCTATAAAATGCTTAGGAGTGTTTCTAAAAGATTTATTCATAATAAAATAGTGTTTGAAAGATATATGGAATGGTTTTCTTCCAACTCTTCTCTTTCTCCAGTTTTAGATTATGATATGGAAGTGCTGAATCTCCTCCGTCTCTTTCCTGAATCATTTCCTTAATTTAATTTTTTTCTTTTGCTTTTTTTCTCTCAATGATTGTGTTTCTCATTATATGTATCTATGTACTCTCATTTGTTGTAGTTTTTGTGTGATGTATCTTCTCACTTGTTTCATCATTCTGTTCTTGTTGATATCTGTATGTGTGATACTTAATGATTGATCTTTCTCTTTTTGTTCTCTTTTAATAAAATATACTTTGTACTGCCAGGACTTAGTGATTATAGTCTGATAGAGAAAAGAATGCTCTGTTTTTCTATGCTATTTAATCATACCTCATCTAATATCATAAGAATAAAATTTTGATAAGATGTGTTTGATCTGTATGTGTCACAGATATATGGATGTCAATAAATATTTTGGAAATAAATTTTAATAGAAATAAAAGAGAGAGCTGCGATTTTTACCTTCGAAAATAGAAAATGAAGATATATTACGGATTTTTTAAATATTGATTTCTAAAGTATTTTATGCAGTTTTCTAACTGTTTTTATCAAAAATTTATTCAAAAAAAAAATACTTTTATTTTTTAAAATAAATGTTGATACAATCATTACGTATGATAACGAAACAAATCTCATCGAAATTTTATTATTATGATATTAATTGAAGTATGATTAAACAGCATAAAAAAATAAACCATTCTTTTCTCTATCAGACTATATAAAACAAAACATTTCTTTTAGCTTTTTATAAAGAATTACAATTTTGTTATTTTTCTAGAAATCATCGAAATAAATTCTATGATAAAAATTCGTTCAATAAAATAAAAATTCAATAGTATATAATTTAAATATTGAAAAAGAACTGAAAATCCCAAAAGAATTTATTTCTAGGAATCTTACTATTATACAATCTTTTTCGTCATTTTCAGATGAAGCAGAAAATTTTGAATATATTATTCAAGAAATCAGACACAGAATAGAAAAAAAAAGAGTGAATGAATAAATATATGATAAAATAAGAGAACAGAAAAGCATTGTCTCTCTCGTACATTCTCATTGACTTAAATGTTAATGAATCTCAAACTTAAACATCATTCTTATAGAAAGAACATTTTATAAATTAATTTTTGTTACTAATTTCTATTTCCTACCTCATTGTGACGACAAGAAAATAGGCACATTGAAAATAAGTTATTGATTGTGAATTTGAATAATCTTTAAAAAAATCGCCAGAATTCTCCACCTATATATTCATATAAAAAAAAATCTTTTCTATTTCTATTTAAAAATAAAAGTAATAATATTACCAGATGAACAAAACCAGCTGCTGATAACCAAACAGTAAAAAGAAGACACAACACACGTGTCAAACGAATTGAATTACTACTACGAAGTATGTGTAAAAATTGAAGTATATCAGGGATATTCAAAATACGTGCAATACGAAAGAATCGCATTCCTATAACAAGAATTAATTTATGTATAAATATAAAAGAATATTATCTCACATACCAATCCAATTTCGTCCTAGAACAATAGCAGTGAACGATGGTGGAATGGTAAAAAAATCAACCCATGAATGAATATCCAAACACCAAAATCGAAGTTTATCTTGTGCAGCAACAAACTAGAAAAATATTCAAATGAATATTTGTCATTCTTTTATTTTAATATTAATTTAAAAAAAAAAAATCTTACTCGAAGGAAAAAATAGAAAAGAAAAAAAATATTAAAAACTAAATCAATTTGTTGTGTTGGACTTTCTGACCATTTATGGCATGATTCAATTGGTCTAATTTAATAAAGACATAAAAAATAATACAAATTAAACAAATATTTTCTATCTTTTCTTACTGTGTGCTAACATCATAAAAATAGATAAACAATGAAGCTAAACTCAAGACAACGACAGCAATTACCTATTATAAATATATATTTAATCAATTATTTTTGTTTATATCTATGATACATACAAGAATTTTTCCAGGCATTTGTTGACCTGATATTAATTTTGCTGCATATTCTTTTATTATTGTTGCCCAATTACGTTCATTCATTGGATCAAATAAATAAGGTGCTTCTGGTTTATCAGAATTTGCTACTAATCTTCTTGATCGATGTCTCATTGATGGTCCACGTTTATAAATTAAAGCACCAAAACGCCAAAGAAGAATAGCAATAACACCAATAAAAAATGTTGCAAGACTTGAAAAAAGAAATGCAAACCAATATCGTTCACCTGAACATGTACCACCTAAGCTTGTAGTACTAATCGATAAATTACTGTTATTCGTTTCCATTGATAAATATTAAAAACTCATTTGCTAAATAACCGAAATAGAAAAAAACGACGCATTAGGTTATAATGTATATAAAATAATAGTTAATAAATAGTTTTTTTTTTGTTGTTGTTTATATCCGCAAAAAGAATATATAAAAGAGAAAGTTAATTAACGTTATTATAATTTTGTCAAAACCAAATGGAAGATAAGAAAAATTTTGTTTATATTTTGTATCAAACTTTTTCTATTTGTCTTCAATTTTTTCTTTTTCTGTTTTTCTTTTCAATCATCAAATAAAAAATAATAAATATGACAAACCTATGAGCATTGGTTGAATATTAGACAACTTCTAAAAAACAGCTTGGATTTTGCTGTCAGTTGTCTGTACTATGAAAACATCGTGAAAAGAACCATACTAGGAGTAAAAAAATATATGCAAAGCGATAGAAAAAGAAAAGAGACCTCTCTCTATTCGTTTTGTAATAATGCATAGGCATCATTTGGTGAAATCATACAGCTATCGGCACCCACAAGCAATGCGTTAAGAATAACCTCTTTTCTTCTCCCGCGCGTGATTAACATATTTATACGATGAGAGAACTATAGCAGTAACATCAGAAAAAACAACAACAACAACTCGACACCGGTCTTTTCTCCTTCAATGCACAAAGTATAGAGAAAGAATAACGATTACGCTAACTATACCATCAACTAAAGCAAACAGATATGAAGCAATAAAAGCTAAAAGAAGAAGATATTCTGATATCATCTCTTAGTTTAGGTCATATGGCTGTATCAAATAAATCGGATTCTTCTTTTTCTCCTTTTTTTTCCTTCTTTTCCTTCTTCTTTTTTTTTTCTTCGATACATTATATTCACAACAAGGACATGCATGCAAGAGAAAGACCGTGAAATATAAATGACACTTATCCATAATTCAATCATGTATATTTTCATACAAAATAAAGAAAGAATCTTAAAGATTTCTTGCAAATGAATAATAGGATATACTTATTTAATATTTTATAATTACAGATAATTGTTTCAAGACGTCCTCAATCAGTTCTTATCATTTATATAGATAAAAAAGTACAAGCAAATACAAAGACATGTCATTTTCTTTTTATGAATGTTATCTTATCAGCATTTGTTAGTTATTTATGGCGGACATGAAACATCTGAGTCACATTGCATCTTCATAAAATTATATCGAAGACCTCTTGGACATGAAAGTGTTGATAAAGTTAAACCAACACATTGAAAATATCGACCAAATTTACAGTTTATTGGATCAGCAAATACACCCACCATTGGACATGAAAAATATGCTAAAATAAATAAAATAGATTTTCTTTTTTTTATTCTATAATTTTATTATTCCTTTTATTTAATTACGTGTTTGACAACATTGACCAGTAACACCAGGTGGACATCGACAGTAAGCAAAAACTGCTGTACCACTAGATCTTTCTTCGCATATACCATTATTTTGACATAGACCAGGCGTACATCGACCAGGTGTACCTAAATAGATAAAATTTATCTAATTAAATTTCAAATGAATATTTTTCTTCTTACCAATTAATTCACAATTTGGACCAGCAAAACCTATTTTATAAAATATATTTTTATTTTTTTGTAAATTCAAATTTTTTCATACCATTTAAACATAAACATTGCATCTCAACTCCATTTTCAGTTGATGGTACTGGATTACAAGCACCACCATTAGCACATATTACATTTTGACAATTTGTTGAACCTAAAAAACAAATTATGAAGATAAATACTTATACCAATAAAAATTTTACCAGTCGTTGTTTCACAATAACGACCTGTAAAACCACTTTGACAGATACATGTGCCTGTTACAGTATTATAAATACCTAATTACATCAATTAAAAATGTGACTATACTATATAAATTTTGCCCTTTTGCCTACCACCGTTACGACAAATATCAGGCGGAGAAGTTGTTGTTGTTGGAATAGCATCTGTTTACATATAAATAATCACCAATTATTCTTACTTATTTCTTACATATTTTTATATCTTATGCAAACTCATTCAAACTATATGTCTTTCTTACCTGGACATGGCCCTGGATTCAGATAATTAATTGTACCATTAGTACAGCCACAAGCATAATGCAAATTCTCAAAAAATGATTTCTCAATACAAACACCAGTTGCACCACAACTGATTCTATCACAAATGCCTAGAGTTAATTATTACAATATAATCTATTTCTAATAATGAGGAAAATTTCTTACGACAACGAGTATTTACTTCTGCATAACCATCAGGACATGTACAAATAACATTATTAAAATTATCTGTTGCTTGAAGACATTGATAATTAGGTGAGGAAAAATCACCACCTAATTCACAAGGATTTGTATTACATTGAACTAATATGAAAAGAATTTTAAACATAAAACTAACTAAAAATTACTATTATTATTATTATATTAACCTGCCAAAGAAATTTTTATTAATGTGAAAATTATAAAAATTAACAACATTATATGATGCATTTCTTTTTTTTTAGTTTTATTAATGGAAAGAAATATTTTGATTTTAAAGAAATACGATTTTATATTACTTTTCTCCTACGCTATTACATTAAACATAGATCCAATTTCGTTTTGGTATTTTTACCTTGAAATATGATGTTGATATTTATGATATACATATAGGATCATATATATTTAAATCAACAGAAAAATATGTTAAATGCCTTGAGTCATGTATATTATGTCATATTAAATTTACTTTTTATTTTAATAATTATTGATAGATCAATAAAGTAAGGACGAAAAACAAATTTTATCAATGCCTTTACATCTAAAGATGTATTTATAAAAGAAAAATGCAATTTTTCAAGAAATTATTTTGATATCTAAAATAACTTGCATAATTTTATGTTATATATTGGCGGATTGTAATATTATATATTCTATTGATGATAGAAAAAGACAGATACAGTGATATTATATAACTTTATTTCTGTCAATCAATATATTTATATAATCTTGTTTTAATCAATCTATCTTATCTTATAATATTCTTTTATTCATTAATCTATTTCAACAAGTATTACATTAGATCTTTATATAGGATAACTTGAAAATTATTCTGTTGAAGAAAGTTGAATATACGAATAATAATTGTTTTATGACTTATATACCTTATTATTTGGTATTTTTAGATAAACAGCACTCTCAATCCGAGTATATTCAATATGTAGGGTGAACATAGACAAAAGAATTTGGATTGTGCATTCAAAAAAGTATAAATAGAGAAAAAATAAAAACGATTTTTTGGTTTTCAAGCAGATAATTATCAAAATTATCAAAATTTTTAGCCACAAAAAAGAAAAGTATAGAATAAAAAATGATATCATATTTGAAATATGTGAAGACGAACTAATATTCCATGCATTTATCTCCATTACAGAATTTTTCACAAAAATTGACTTTTTTTAAACTAGATTTGACAACTAATGACAAGGCTAACATTCATTTTTCTTCGCTTGAATAAATTAACTGTTGAATCAATCTGTTTATTTATTAAATAAATATTTTCAAATAATTATCGACGCTTTCCATTTAAAGCAAGTCGTTCAAAATTTGCTTCCAATTCTTTCTAAAAATATAATTATTTATTTATATATATAACTCAAAAAAAATAAATATCGTACTTGATGTTTTTCATTAAGTTGATAACATAGATTTTTCATATAAATATGATCATTTAACATAATTATATCACTTCCAGTTAAATCTCGAATACGATTTGCTACATTTTTCTGCATTTGATTATTTCTATAAAATGAAAACAAAAAGAAAAAGATTTTTATAATCACTTATAGATATTATTAAAATGTTCATTTTGTCACTTTGGTAATTGAAATGGTATAGCAATTGCTCGACGAGTTTCATCAAGAATATTCTTTTGACTTAAATCTTTAAGAATTTCATTAATTATTTGTAAACGACGTTTTTCACTTAAACCACTTGGTATAACTGCTGGTATTTCCATAGTTTCTTTTGTTTTTTTACCTCGTTTTTGCAATGGATTGTCTTCTATATTAAAATCATCTTGTCGTTCAGGAATTATTTCAATTCTATATTTAATCGAAAAAAAAGTCTTTTAGTTTATTTAATAATAATCATACTTAAATGGTATTTTATTAAGTAGTTCATCAGTTATTTCTCCTGAAATTAATGAATCTTCAGTATTTGAAAGTTGACTATGTAATTGTTGTAATCTAAGAAGATTTGAACCAGATAATTGAAGAGATGGTTCACAGATTGATAAAAAACGACTTGCACGTCCAGGTGGTTTAAAAGATGATGATGTTTTTTCTGATTTTTTTTCTTCTTCTTCTTCTTCTTGTGAAAATCGTAATTGTTGACGTTGACGTCGAGAATCAATTTGACGTAATGGCATAATTTCTTCATCAATCTCATCTTTATCTGAATCTATATTATCCATAATAAATTTAAAAATTGTTTGTTATTGTCAAAAAGAAATATTAAATGTATACTTCTATTATTGTTATTATATACTGATTACTGATAACAAAAAAAAATAGAAGATTATATTTCACAATAACAAAAAAATAATAACAACTGTTTAAATTTCTTTTATTTCAATTGAAATAATATACAAATGAATTTTTCTATGGAGAATATTTATTTGATTGATTTTATAATTATTTTATTAAGCAAAATAATCGGTTAAATTTTGATGAAAAAATTTATATTATCTTTGAATAGATATATAAATATATTGTTTCTTTAACGAAATTAATGTAGTATCATACGATAGATACAAATGTTCATGGGTTATTTTGATTTATATACTTTTATAGAAAAGTACTTAAATGGATAACTACGTGTTATCTGTAATAAGAGAAAATATAAAGAGAGAACGATAAATAAAAGAGAAATATTTATAGAAAGAAAAGAATTATATAAAGTGTCAAAGCAAGAAAAAGGAACGACAAGAATCTATCAGGTATGATGAATTTTATTTTTATTTTACGTTTTAAGACAAAATCATTCTTGTGTCCTATAAACTAATACTTAAATTCTCAATTTTTAGAAATTCGAAAGATCAACGAAAAACTAAAAAGGACATTTGTACAGTTAATAAGTAGATGAAACAGTATAGTATCATCTCGTTTCATTGTTAGATTTTTTTAAAGTACTTATGATGTAATTATTTAGAACCGTAATACATATTAATTCTTTTTTTTTCTCAGCAAGTAAGAGAATTTTATAGAAGTGAGTCATAAACTAGTCATAAAAACGAATAAGAATATCACTATAATAGATAGAAAAGATCGATTTCAGGTGCATATAATCGAAGAGTCGTAGTGACAGATTAATCATAAGAAGCTTAAATGTTAATTTATTTTTATTTAATCAGATTATGATTTTAATATAGTAATTTTAAAAATATATTCTTTGAAACATGAAGTAATAATTTGACGGATTATTATATTAATCATTATTGATATTGAATAATTATTTTACAAAGATTTGTAAAACACTCGGGAAAACAATTTTCAATAGACTCTATTATTAGTCATATTCAGATTACATCATGATCTGTAATCTAATATATTATTATGTTTCTCTTTCTGTTACTATATTTGATCATCATTTTTTGTCATATGTTCTTCCTTGAAATTATCATGCATATTGTTATTTGCCAGATTTCTAAAGTTAATTTTCATAAGCAAGTAAATGATTATTAGTATTATTTATTAATTGCACGGTAACATGTTCATCAAATCATTAAATATTAGACTATAATCTGTCGAAAAGAAAAAATGTTGTCGATACAATGGGAAATTTCGTGAACTAACTGACAAAACTGCACTAAATCGAGACGATTATAGCTAACATGATTATGTAAGAAGAAAGAATGTGATAGTGTAAAGACGAAAGAAAAAGATGAAAATAGACATATAATACAAAATAAGAAAAGAAACGTTACATATGCCCTTGAATATATTAAATTGCATCGTATAGGATAAAATTATTGTAAATAGTAAAGTTCAGAAATTTTTAGTACCTCATAGTACAAGATCTTTGTTTTGAATTGTATATGAGTGAATTATTGTAAAATTGGTGAATGATTGAGATTTTGATAATATGTCAAGAATAAATTTTATTCTGATCAATCAATTTGAGCATGTTTTATATATTATTTTTCTTTGAATATCTTACGGTCATTGAGTTATAAGCTTTACATTAGAAAACAATTGTATTTTTTAGAATGGTATATTATAAAAATATAATTTTATAAGTATTGAAGAAGATGAAAAAACTTATAATGAATAATCCATTTTTTTCTAATGTGAAATATTTATTTTCCTTATTCGTATGCTTTTTTTTCTATGATCGTTCATTCATAACACTCCATGAGAAATATTTTCGTCATTTTTATATCGAAAGCATGCAAGTTGAAAAAATTCTTGCAGTTTAACTTCAATCATACAGGGTGAATCATAATTATCTCTATTTCGGCTCGAGCAAATGAGCTAATTTTTTTATCAATGATAGAAATATGTTTATAATTTACATCTACAAAGTCATGCTTAGAAAAATTCTTTCTTAAATGTCACTATTAATCTTTAAAAAAAAATATTACTTTTCACACATAGGATAAAAACAACGTATTTAAAAAAGGGTTTCTCTAGGCATGCTTTTATGAATATAAAGCTTAAACATGTCTCTACTATTGATGAGATAGTTAGCTTGTTTGTCCAAGTCGTGATGGAGATATTGAATCTATTTTTTCCGTTCCGGCAAAGTGACTATTGCGCCACTATGGATACTAATTTTTTCTTATATGTGAAAAAATAATTTTTTTTTTGTTGTGATCAATAGTGATATTTAAGAAAGAAGTTCTCTAGACATGTCTTTGTGGATGTAAATTTTAAATATATTTCTATCATTGATAAAAAAAAACTCGCTGATTTGCTCGAGTTGGAATAAAAATATTCAACCTTTTTTTCGTAAAGATATTTATGATTCATCCTGTATAACGTGTAGTTAGGCATTACCATATACTATTTATGGTTTAAATATGAAATATAAATTTCATCTTTTAGAAAACTAAATGTTAAAAACTAGATGTATAATTTAATTTATTTGAAAGAATATAACATATATCAGAAGGCGTCTGTATGACTAATTTAATAAATAATATTGAGTATCAATGAAATAATTTAATATTAAAACTGTGGCATATTTATTTGTCATTTATTATTTTACAATAAAAAATGATATACATTCAATTACATTTTGTAACATTTTTCAAATAAAATTAAAGTTAAATTTATTAGTGTAATAAATGACAATCTTTGACATTTAATATAAAATTTGATTTATAAAGCATTTAGACAAGTATTAGTTATTGATGTCTATTTATATTGTATATGTCTGGGATATCTAATCTATATCTCAATTCTTTTTTTATGTTGTATATTTACGAAATGTTATATTGAGATTTGTATCGATTAGAATGAAAAATGTTTACAGATATAATGTAATGTTATAATGACTTTTTTTTAATGATCATTTTGATACGTTAATAATCGTGAAATTTTTATACAAATTTATACTTTTGTAACATAAACGTATCTTATAATATGTAAAAAGATTCTTGACCATTTTTGAACACTTCCTATATTTAAGAACATAAACTGACAAATATTTATTATGTGCTTGTATCAATTATAGTTCAATTCCCTTGAGATAAATAATTGATAGTAACAATTCAGTTTCTGTTTTATCCTTTTAATTGAAAATAATCACTTATATTTTATTTAAATGCATATAATTATTTTTTTCTATTAAAATTCTAAAGTCAGGTTTCTGCTTATTGTTTTCTTTTCCTCTATATATGTATAAAATGACAAGCGATCTGAAAAAAGACATTTGTCTATTAATTTCATGATACATATATTTTCTGGACATCTTGTTTTGTTTAATAGAAGATGTGTTATTAACATTAAGTGTAACACATTCATTTTCATTTTTCTCATGAAACATTGTATTTACATAGGCAGACATATATTATACTATACATTATGGTTAAACTTTCTTTCTTTTTTTTCTTTTATCACAGATTGAAAAATCCACTACAATCATCATGCATTTTGCGCTATCACTCTTTCTCTTGAGCTTTGTTGTATTACAGGTAATAATAAGAATTATATTGATTGATAAATTGTAATTTTTTGATTTTAGCAAATAATTAATGTAGAATCATTGGTTTCACCTATTCAAAGTGCTGACAATGAAGCAGGTCGACCAAATGTTGCCCGACGTTTACGAGCTCCACTTATGGGTCGTTCTTTATTATCAATGCCACCAATAAATTATGATGATGTTGATTTAATGAATAATGATTCTGGAAGTAGTAGCGTTAGCGAGGATGATGATTTAGTCCTTCTCAATAAACGACGACCTAGTATGCCATTATTTGGTCGACGATGGATACCTACAAAACGACGAGGGCCACTTTTTGGTTAAATCATAAACATATATATATATTTTGAGTATCCGTAATAAAAAAAAAGACAAATATATTTAAATTATATATTTTTTTTCTCGACATCATTGTCTATATTAAACAAATCGATATTCATATAATAAAATGATATTAAATCCGAATATGTTTAGGTTTTTGAATGTTTACATAAAGAAAAAAACTAAAAAACAATCAAAAGACAATTTATAATGGAGAAAAGATTGAATGTGTATCTTAAGAAATAAAATCAATGAAAATATGAGAATATGTAAGACCATATCAATACGTTTGGTATTGTCATTATTATTTCATAGGATTTATTTATAGGAAAAAAAATTTTTTAATGAAATAATCAACCTCAAATACATTTACTCTGATTTTAAATATATTTTAAAAAATTCTTTACAAATTCAAACACTAGTTTTCTTTAAAAATATCTATTTTAATCAAAATAATGAATTCATTGATCTAAGAAATCCTAAAATTGATTAATGTTTTAGAATATAATATGAACTTGCAGCTAATAATATATTGATTCAATTGATATGTATATAAAAAAAACCTAGACACGTTAGTGATGGCTATTATAAAAATAGGCATCAGAAGAGTTATACCATATATGCATAGCTTAATAAACATTGCAGGTTCATTGATCCTTTGAATCCGGATTATTTTTATATTGTAAAATAGGTTAAGAAAGGTCTGATAGACAATTCAGCTTTAGAATAATATTTAGACTCGAAATGTCGACTATTTTATACTAAAATGGAATGTTCGATGAGTTGAGCAGTTTTTGTTACGGAACTTGATCTTTTTTAAATGAAACAATGGAAAGTTCTGACTGTGATAATGACTAAAACGACTGAAATTTTACAAATTAGTTTACTGCGAATGCTTCATAGTTTGATTTAAAAAATTAAGTCTCGTGACAAAATCTGCTCAACTCATTAAACTTTTTTCCTTTAGTATAAAATAATTGGCACTCGAAGTCCAAAAATTATTATAAAGCTGATTTGCGTGTTAATCCTTCTTCAATCTTTTTGCTGTATAAAGATAATCCCGAATTTAAATGATTAAAAACCAATCATCACTAAGTATAGATAATCTTAATCATACACATATTATAAACGCAAATATTCATTTAATTTGTATCAGTGAATAATGAATAGATCGTGCTTTTTTTAAAGTAATTCAAGTTCCAAAATGTCAGGGCGGGAATTTGCATCGCCCAAATTCAAAGGGTCAAAAAAACATTTAAAGCCGTTATAGAGCATATGAGAAAAAATAGAATGTAATCTGATAATTTAATCAATATATATACATATTAATAATCAATGACTCAAGTGAAATAAAAACTTACTAAAAAGATAGAACTACAAATAGATGATTGGATAAGGAAATACAATATCCATATATCATTTAATGTACACTCATATCAATAATAAATCCTTGTGAATGACATATTCTTAACATCACGTTTTCTTGATAAATAATAGTATACATCAATTTAGTGATACAACAAAGATACAATTGCTAAACAAATATTTATAGTAAACTAAATTAGACTATTCGAATGAAAAGAAGTATTATGTAGGTTATGAGTATAAAAATTGATAGAATTGGTCATTAAAATAAAAGATTCGTATTATTGGAAAATCTTCATATTAATCGTACCAAACTGTCTCTATCGTTGGTACAGTCAGCTATATTTACAATGTACATTACCGCCAATTCATTATCATATGTATATATTCGAAATTTTTCTATAACAACTTTTATTTACCTATTTTAGACTCAAAAGTAAAATTTTAAAATAAAATAGAGTATTAATTTATTTTACTCAGCTCATGTTGGTTATGAAAAAATAATTATCTCATTTGCTTTTCAAATGATTAAAACTATAATTTAATTAATAAATAGTCATATATATATGTATATATTGATTATTTCATAAACTACGATTTAAAAATACAACAATAAATTATATCTTCTACATTCATGGGAAAATTTATTCCATAAAAAGATTTTAATACAATATTCATTTTTGTTAGATATTAAAAAATTTAAATAAAAGATTCTACTTTATCTTCATAAATTCAATGATATTTAAAAGAGTATATTAATATTTTCATAGTCGTTAAAGTAATCGAAATAATTAATTGGTAATTATCAAAAGACAAAACCAAACTTTATTGATAAGTATCAGGCTATAAATATCTTTGTATTGGCTAATGAGAAAACAACATTGCGTAGAATAAACAAAAAAAAGAATGAAAAAGCATTTGCTAATGACAAAAGATTCTGTAGAATTCTAGATTATTATAGATAATTGTACAATTAAATAATTTTTCATTGTTGATTTGAGTCAGTGAATTAGAAAATTTTTTATCGTTATATAAGATGGTACAGATAAAAAACATAACTTTAATTGACAAAAACAGTTTCGAAATAATAGCTTATGAATAATATTCAAGCTAGATCTGATCTATTAGAGGTACTATATTACGACTTCATATCTCAAACAGTAAATGAAGAAAAAAAAAGAAAATTTCTTTTTTTTTAAACGTTTTTGTATATGTTTTATTGTCTTACGTTCTATGTTACGATATACTTCCATTATTGTCATCAAAAGATAAACAGATCAATATGTAATTCATCCAAACTGATTTGAAAATTTTTGTTCATAACAGATTTTTATAAAAGTATAATTAAAATTAAAAGCATCATGTTTACCTATTATATAGTCAATTTAATTAAATATATATTATTTAACATATCAAAAAAAAAAATTAGAAAAAACAATATTCTAATTAAATGTTCCATATTGTTGTTCATTGATAACATTATTTACAGGTGCATTTATACTATTGTTATTTAATTGATTTTGTTCTTTTTCAATTCGTTTTCTTTCATCTTCATCACGTCTTTTATAAGTAAATCGAGTTATTGATATTAATACAATACAAATAACCATAATAACTAATACAAGAAAATTGACTAATTTTTCACGATTTGGTGCAACAAATAGAAGAACAAGTGAAACAACATTTATCCATTGAACAAGAATTGATGCTGATAAAGATTCTGGAAGTGGATACATTATTTCAGCAAGAGCTTCATATATTAATGGTGATGCAGCACCTGCAAAAAGGCCAGCTAATCCAGTTGATAATCCAATAGTAGTAGTTGTTGATGAAAGAATATGTTTATCATAAAATAAACTACGAACACAAAGTTCAAACCAAACAATAGAAATTATACAAGCAATAATTGAAATAATAATAAGAATTTTTAATGAATGTTGAAAACGACGTTTATCAGCAATATAACCTAAACAAAAACCACCAATAATTCCAGCCATTGTCGAACCAAAACCAAACCAACCTAAAATATTTCATCTTTTAATTATTATCAATTCTTTTTTATTTTGTTTTTTTAATTTACCTGCTTGGGATTCGGTATAATTTTCAGGTTCAAGTAGAACATCAAAAAGACTTGTCCATGCACCAAATGTTCCATAAATAAGGCCACCTGCTACGGAAAGAAATACAAATGCAGGCGTTGTTAAACATTTCCAAATATCTTTTAAAAATGTGCGCCAGCTATGACGATTTTCACTACTAGATGAATTAAGAAGAAGTAAATCAGCAGCAGCTGATGGTGCTGTTGGTGGATGAGCAGGAAAATAAATAAGAGCAAGAACACATGCAAGAAATGCAAGACCAAAATGAATATAAAGAAGTCGTGGAACATGTTCAGGTAAGGCAACAATAAATGGACTAATAATAAAACCAATTGTTGATCCAAAATTATTAGCAACTATAGCAATTGTTGTTGCACGTGTTCGTTCATGTGGAGCAAACCATACACATGAAAGTTGTGAAACAGGTGCCATAACTAAAGGACCACAAGCAGCATTTAATATTTGACCAATATGTATAAATGTTAATGCAATAGTATTGAAATTTGAATCTGATGTTACTGTAAAAATAATTGATGGAAGTATACGAAAAAGTGCTCCTAAAAAATCAGTAATTGCAAGTACAAGAACACAATATCGCAATCCATTAGCACTATTCAATAAAACAGAAGTTAATGGTAAACATGGAATAAATATTATAGGTCCCCAATTGAGAAGAAGATCAACAGTTGATTCAGTTATATTATAATAAGTTTCAGCATTTCTTGCAATTGGAGAAAATGTTAACCATATAAGACATTGATTGAAAGCAAGAAATGAAAAAACAAAGAGAACATAAAATCGTTGTGGATATACTTTATAAACTGGTGTTTCAATTGGTGCTATAAGAACTTTTGTTTCACTATCTGCAGACAACATTTGGTAAATTTAATAATAATTGTAGATCCTCAAAAATTGTAAACACACCTTAAATCTATGTTTCACTTTTCTTTTTAAGACCGCTACGTCATGAAGATTCAAAGGTGAATTCAAGATAAACATTTGATAACAAATAAGTGCAGGACCATAAACATATATCAAGTATGTCTTATCTTTATTTTAAGATAGTGATTTAGCAAATTCTCAAAATTTCATACGACCAATCTTGACATGAAGGAAAAAGTTTCAGAAAAGAGATGCATAAATTTAATTTTCTGATATTTACAATGCGATCATCAAATAGTATATCTCTCTGTCTCTTGAATATACGATCGATTGATACCAACTATGGAATAGATGTATCTTTCTATCGGAAACTGAACAATTATTTTGTTCTATTGAAGATAATAGCTTGCATGACTATATTGTATATTAGATATTAAATAGATCTGATCTTTTTATTCATTTTAAAATCGTCAGCCAAATAAGATGCTAACGAAAAGAACAACTATGTATTGTGTACTTTTACAATGACTGTGTAACGAAAAAACAAAACGAATAATCATTATATTCTATTTAAAGGAAGAAATAAAGAAAGAAAAATGAGAATTTGAATACGAATAAAGATTATGTAGATTGACATACAACATTCGAGAGATTAAACAAATAAACACATACAGATTCATAAAAAAAAAAACAAAAACAACAACAAGTAATGAATAAATCAAGACTGAAGTTCGCCAAATTGAGCACAACATAATTTACAACGCCAATCACCATCAGGTGCCTTTGATAGAGGTGGAGAACAACAATACATATGATAACCACTAGAATTTTAAAAAAAAATGAAAATAAGTTTTTAATTAAGAAGATTGTTATTTACCGATCACAATCATCACAAAACAAAAGTTCTGAATCATTTTCAGAATTTCCACATTCTGTACATGTTTTACATTCCATACATTGCCATGGATATGTTTTAACTTGACGAACCATATTAGGAGTAAATTTAAGACAGGTTGGATGCGCAGAACCACCGCAATCCTGTATAGATAAAATAAATAAAAATAAAAATAATGTTTCAAAATAATAATTATTTTAAATTACTTTGCAAGTAATCATTTGTTCTGGTAATTTAGTTGTTTCGTTTTCTTGTTCATCACCACCACAAAAATCGCATTGAACACCAGGAGTGATACCTGCTGTTGGTTCAGTGATCGGAGTAAGTTGCTTCGATTGTTGTTGTTGTTGCAATTGATGGTACTGCTGCTGCTGATGCTGCTGCAATTGTTGTTGTTGTTGTTGCATCATCATCATATGTTGTTGATGCATCATTTGATGCTGTGGTTGAGGATAATATGGTACACCAGTAGCAGGTGATGAGCCTGATAGAGCAGCTACAGTAAGTGGCATTGAAGCTGATGGTGGCATTGATTGATGATGTGATTGAGGTGGCATTGAATATGGTGGTGGTGGTGGTGGTGGTTGTTGTTGTTGTTGTTGATGATGATGATTCATTTGATATGAAGGTCCTGGCATACCTGGAGTATTACCTGGATGAGATAAATGTCCACCTAAATAAACGTATATAGAAATTTTGGATTTATATATTAGCTTTCGTATTACCAGGATTATTATGTACAGCAGAACCGCCTGTTATAGGTTGATTAGGATACATGGGATGTTGTTGCTGATGATCAATAGGTGAGTTCATATATTTTTGTTTCATAAGTGTTGCTGATGGATTAGCTGCTGATGATGGTGATGATGATGATCCACAACTATCAGCAGTTGAAGGTGTAGGTGGTGATGGTCGATAATCTGTATTTGCTTCTTTATGTTTGGCTAAATGATATTGAAGACCTGGTTTTGTCTTATATCGTGCTGGACAAAATTCACAGACGAATGGTAATTCAGCTAATGTATATTGTTGACGACGATGACCAGTAGGAGGTGTATTATTATTTAATCCACTAGTACCACTATTTCCACCAGCTATCGAAAACAAAAAAGATTAAGAAAAAGTCATATATTAGTTATACTTTTTTTTCTTACCACTCTTTCTTGAACCTGTTTGTGATAATCGTTTTGTTGAACTGCCACGTTTAGAACGTGTTACTGATGAAGATACAGGTGAGACTGGAGCGCCAGGTGTACCTAGTCCACTATCACCGCCATAATCATCATAATCGAAATCATCCGGATCATCATCACCATCAAGAATATAAGTACTGGAATGAAGGTGATGATGATTATGAGTTGTATTATGTTGTGGCCAATGAGGTTGTTGTGGTTGAACAAGCCCAGTATTTGGTGGTACAGATGATTGAGATGAATCATCACTAGACCCACCTGTAAATCGACCACCGATCATAGCAGGATTTTCAATAGTAGAAATAATATGAACATCTGCATCTGACATTCCTGTTATAAAAAATGTTTTTAATATTTAATTTTCTTTTTCTTTTTATTATTAATTTATAAAAATTCATACCAAAATCACCAGCTCGTACAAGAACACGAGGATTATTTTCATCTGTTGATGTTTGTATTATTCCATTTACATTACCATTTTTAATAGGTGATGAAGTTGATTCTTGTTCATTAATTCCATTAGTATTTGTTATTGATTGAGATTGACCTATTGAAGATGGTGTATGTGGTTTTTTCTTATGCCATTGTTTTCGTGCATATGTAGCTACTTGATCATTTCGAATAGGCATAAGACGTTGGATTGGATTTTTCCATAAATAATTTTGTGTTGGTGTTTGAATAATATGAGTTTGTGAATCGACAAATGGTAAACGTAAACGAATACGTCTTTCACGTAAAAGACGTGAATTAAATTTATTTACACTTGATACTGCATCTGAATAAGTAACTTCTGAACCAAATGCATGTACTACACGAGATGGTAATAAATCAATCATTCTCTTTTTAATTAAAAAAAAATCATTAAATTTACTAGAACTTCATTTATGAATGACAGATTCTCGCTTTGTTTATATTTAAGTTCATATATCATTCGTTCATGATCGTTAGTATAAAAGAACCAATTAGAATGTTAACCTCTATAGAATATAACAATGGATAGAGAGCGCTTATATTACTTTTTCTCTGTGTCCTATTCGTTGATTAGATAAACGAATGCAAAGAAAGAGAGGCTTTTTTTTCTAACCTTTGTTTCTCTTTTTCACGTGTGTTGATCAGTTTAGTTGAATAAAATATAGATATTTTCTAACTTATTTTAATTCAAACAAACATGGTAACTTATAGTATCAAACAATTAATGGGTCTTTGTTCGGATTATGCACTTGATGCACAAATTCAAAAGATACTTTTCTCATTGGATTTATGGGTACCTAAAGCAGCTCGAGTAAGTTTTATATTCTTTTATTATTTAATTATTTTATAATCAATTTTTCTTAGGAAGTACAAATTGATAATGTTGCACAACAACAATACGCTTCAGCTGTTTTCTCTGGTTTTAATCGTGCTAGGTTTGATTGCTTTCAATTAAGAATTATTTTTATATCATATTCTCTCTAGATCTCCAACAAGAAATGATATTATTATAAATAATAATAATGTTAGCAATAGATTGCGTCGTACATTAGCTTCACGATCAATGTCAGCTGAAGTTTTTCGTAGTTCAATTGATACAGGAAATAATGTATCAACATGGAAGAATGAGTAAAGAAAAACGCTTTTTTTCTTATTCAAATTTGAATAGAAAAGATATATGTAATTTTATTTGTATAGTACACGAGATTCAAATAAAAATTTGACAACAACAAATACAACTTTAATTAAAAAATCAAGTAATGGTATTAATCTTGATGAAATATCACACATAAATCAATCACAAATTAAATTAATGCCAATTTTGGAAGGTGGTGAAAATGAAGATAAATTAATTGAACAACAACAACAACAATCAACACGAATGAATAAGGAAATTTCTTTAACAACAACAACAATTGATTGGACACCAACTGAGTATAATTTAAATTAAAATAAAAATAGAAAAAGAATTTCTATTAAAAATCTTTTAGAAATGAGCAATCAATATCTACTACAAATGCTAATCGAACATCAATTGATGCATTATTTGAATTAAGTGTTCGTGCTGATTCAGCTCTTAAAACAGCTTTATGTGAAAATACACCAATAACAACAAATATTTATCAAAATAATACTAATAATAATGATCGTATTACATTACGTAAAAGTGTTAGTGTTATGAATCAAAAACAGAAAACAGGTAGTGGTCGTTCACTTGTACGTGCTAAATCAGATATGGTTGGTGCTGATGCAAGGTTAATAAATATATATATTCTTATTTTATTTATAAATAAATTTGTTTTTTTTTCCTTATAGTCGAAAACGTACTTTAGGACATATTGCTCGTGCTTCCGAACGTTATTTTAGTGATGATCCTAAAATGATTGCTGATATTGAAGAACTTGAACTTGAATATTTATTTAAGTAAATATTTTTGTTGAAAAAAAAACAAATATAAATATATATTTTATTCTAGTTATATTCGGCATTTAAAAACATTTCCTAAATATGCAAATATGACTGAAGATGAAATTTTACGAGAAGTTGAAAGTGATCCACATACATTGCGTCAACGAACAAAAGAAATTTTAAAAGGAAAAATGTCAGATTCATATGCAGCTTATATTACAAAATATCCAATAAAGTATAATATAAAATATTTTATTTATTAATAAATATTTTGTTTTATTTTTTAAATAGAAAACAACGTCGACGAGAACATCCAACATCACCAAATAAATATCGTAAATGTTCACGACGTTGTTTTGATGGACAATTACGTACATGGCGTCGTAATTTACATCAATTTGATGAAGATAATGAAAATAATAAACAACAATTAGTAGATACTATTGAAATAAATGATAACAATCAATTAACATTAATATCGTAATAAATTAATCTTCAAAATTCATTTTATTTTATTTTATTTTTTGTTTTATGTATAGTTCGATTGATGAACATCAACAAGCTAGATAGAACGTCGAGCAAATTGATCGATTTATTTCATCAAACTGTTCTCTTTCATATGCGTATTTTCTCATACATAGTCAGATATATACTTAGATATTCAAAAACAAAAAATTCCATGATATGGTGTACTATCTATTTTCTTTTCTTTTCTTTTTTTTTCATCTCACGTTCATGTACAGCTTGCTTGCTTGCTCGCATATTTGTATCTTTGACTTTTCTTGTCTTGACGTTATTTTTCTTTTTTTTTTGAACTCTTCATATGATAGATTTTTTCTTATATAATACAAATACAAACGGTTCTTAACATTTTATCAAATTCAAGGCGTGCAATAATTGAAAGAAAAGGAATTTTGAAATAGTCATTGAAGTTAATAATGAATTAAAATTATTATTAAATGATAAAAGATATCTTTAAAATCGAGGAGTCATCCAATGCAATTTGACTATCAATCATCGATTTTATGACATATTTTTAATTTTCTATGAGATCTCTCATCGGCCTTTTCTTAGTCGATAAATAAACAAACTGAGAGTTTATTCTTTTTTTTTCTATTCAAATCTTCAACAGTCATTTTTATGGTATCATAGTTGTTTCATCATTAATCTTCTATATCGTTTAATGATGAAAGCTTAACGAAGCTTTGAATTATTGTATATCATTATTAACGATAAAATAAGTGTAGTTATTCTCATATGTATATATATTACGTAAATGATTACAACGATAGTAAAATAAAGCTTTTGTTTTTGTAACAATCAAAAAACAATTCTGTTTGTTAAGAAAACAAAACAATACTATCAATTCTCACACTTTTCTTTCTTTATATTGTCTTGCTTTTGTTTGAGATAAATTTAGTTTCTCTCCATATATATATCTCTCTCATTATCGAAGTAGACTGATAAAGAAGGGATCATATATTGCTTTTTCCTCTCATTACACGATCCCTAAATAAACTAATCCGAGCTGGCTGTCGCACGCACTTATACGCTCCGCCTCCGTCCCGATAAATGTAGATATGTATGTATTGTTCACACACATTGTAAACACGAGTAGTCATTCACAATAATATCAGTTGACCTCATACAAGTGTGTGTTATTTGATCCGAACGTGTACATTTTTTTTTCTTTGTCTTTTGTCGAACAATACTTGATAATGGTGACATACGCCTGTTATCAATAAGAATGACGATACCGATGAATTGTTCCATCGCTTTTAAAGTGACGCTATGAATGTACCATCATATCAATGGCTACTTATTGTAGTCAGTAAAATTCTATATTTTGTCGATGCTAATTGGATAACAGGTAGAAAAAGAAAGTTAAGAATTATTTTAGAAAAAAAAATTTCAATATATTTTTTTTCTTCTTTTATTTAAAAGGTAATCTTTGTTGGTCAATGCCATGTATGAATGGAGGTTCATGTTTTGGCTCAGCATATACTTATCTTTGTGTATGTCCTATTAATTACAGTGGATCTTTATGTGAAAAACGACTTGGTATATAAATATATTTTGAAGATAATATTTAATGTTTATTTATTTTTGCATATTAATTAGGTATTTGCCAAGAAAGTCCTTGTGGTAATCGAGGTTTATGTATCGAAACAGGTTTAACTTCATTTGAATGTCGATGTTATTTTGATTATATGGGTTCATTATGTGAAGAGCATGTACCGAAAAATGATCCATCTCTATGGTCATGTAAGTAAATGTATTATCTATATATATATATATACATATAATAATATCATCGCCATTTGATATTTATGAATTTTTATTAAATGAAAATGATTTAAATTTTATTTTTTCTATTATTTTTAGCACTTATACCTGTACATACACGTGTTCTATTTGATATATTACAACAAGCATATCGTTCCAAAGCTCAAGGTAGATCAGTAATTGATTCTTATACTGGTCAGATAGATTTTGTTGGTTTATTAACTACAGACGGTACATCATCATCATTTACGACGACATCATCAACAATACTTGATTCTACTTTTATAACTCATCAAACTGAAACAACTGGATCCGAACATGTTATACGAGCTGAAGATATTCAACTTGAAAAAATATTCCCAGGAATTAGTACTGTATCAACATCTGATACCTATACACAAAGTTTTACATCACAAACTTCTGAAATATATGAAACAACTCAACAAAATGAATATAATAATGAAACTAAATTTTCAACATATCTTGAAACAGATATAACTTCTACTATGATGACAATTATAACAGAAAATATTACAAATATGTCAACCCCTCTAATGACTGTAGAAAATGTGACGACAATGCCGTTAGAACAAAATCAAACTAATCCTTTAAATATTACTGAAGCCGAAGAATCTTTTAATATTACTGAACAAGTTAATACAACAATAACTTCACCATCTATTGAATGGTCAAGTTATAACAGTGATAACAATACAATTGGTTATACAACAGAAATAACCGAAAATTTAACTGAACAAATTAATAATAATACTGAATCTGAAGAATTTATTATGAATACTACTCAAACAAGTGATTATACATCATCCGAAACAACTACTTATTTATCTATTCAATCTGATGAGAAACAATTTAATTCATCTGAACAAATAATGACTTCAACTCTAACTATAACTGATCAATCTTTAACTACTGAAACATCAAATGATACATTTAATAATTCTCAAAATACGCATAATCAATTACTTTATAAATTATGTCAACAACTTTTATCACATATTTTACCTAATGTATCATCATTATCATCAACATCTGCTATTGAATCAGCTTTATCTTTAGCATCAGGATCATCATCAACTAGTAATAATTCAACGAATGCACTTCTCACATGGATTAAAAATCAGCTTAGTTCATCAACAACTACAATTACAACAACACCATCAACATTAACATCATCATCATCATCATCATCATCATCGTCTTCATCATCATCGTCATCATTATTAATTACTGGAAAACAATTATCATCAATTCCATTACAACGAGTAGATATGGACGATGCACTTTATCAAATGAATAACAATATTGATGTTGAACATTAATAACAGTCAAATATAATACTATTAAAACACCATCTCAAGCGAACAGTCTCTTTTATTCGCTTTTTTTTATATGAAACATTTGTTTAGCATATACGTCTATTAGATCCAGATCTGTTTTCTTTATCTTGTTTTCTTTCAAATAAAAATATAGAGAATGGCAATTAATACTGCATTAGATAAATATAAGTAATTATGTATTCTGATAGTTCTAGTCTTAGGAAAAAAATAATCATTAAAAAAAACAGAAAAAATTGAATGTTTTTGCTTTAAAATTCTTTTGAGAATTTAATCACTTTTTATTTACATACAATATCAAATATTAAATCATCATAAATACTACTACTACTACTACTACTACAAAAAAAAATGACGTCCGATTTTTCAATTCAATTAGTGCAATTATATCAGCTAATTTCAATGCATGAATAATTTTCGTGATATACTACCATTAAAAAAATATGACTTTGTCTGTGTTGACATAAAACATATAATCTTCATGTATTAAAATAGATGATTTTTGATTCTATATAATTTAGATATATTATGAAATCAAATATAGAATGTTTCTAATATTATATCAATAAACATGTAGAAAAATTATGGATAATTTAGGGTATATATATATACACATATATGACTATTATCAAAGTAGGTAAAAAAACGAATAATGGAATGTTAACAATGCAAAATTTTTTTCAGGATCAATCTAATCTTTAATTATAGTTAGAGTTTTCTGTTTGAAGAAAATATTATTATCAGACAATATAATTAAAATGGTATATTTTACGAGATCAATTTATTTTGTTTGAACGTACCTATGTAAGCGTATTAAAGTATGTAGTAGTGCATTTTAATCCTAGATTATAAATAGACATGTCCATATATAAAAATACAATCTATTTCATGCGTCATAATGTATTATTATAATGTTATTATAAGAATTATTGACAACACTACAAAATGAAGAAACGGCATAGGTAATGACGTAAAGTAGACATATTTTTATTTTATAAAGCTATACAGTTTAATTTAGGTTCAAATCTAATGAATCAAAATAGCATATAAAATATAAAATACAGATATTTTTGGTCTCTAAACTTCAAGATTTATTTTATTTTATTAATTTAGCTGTCATTAGACGCTTCCATCTTATTGTTTATGAAAACTCTATAAAGTAGAAATCTACAGAATCAACATTCTCGACTATAAAACTCAATGCCAACATTTTTTAACACTATTATCTGACGATTAAACATCTTGAGAACACTGGAGTTCGTTGAACACCTTAAAATATATACTTCTTACGCTAAAAATTGGATGGTATGTACCTTGTCTAAATAACCAAGAATTGATAATGATGATAGTTGTGGCACATCGAGTAACATTAGTGTCGTTTTTGATTAATATCATTATATATTCAATTAAGTTAGTCATTTAAGTACTGGAATTAATATAGGAGAGGATTCATTTTTATTACTCTCTAAGGTTCATTATTAATTCACGTAATATTTATTATTTTTTAGTTTTTCATTCATTAATATAAAACCTGAACTTTTGATCTATGAGAAATTAATTCTTTATTCTCATTCATTTAAGGCTCCAAAGGTTAATAATACATAGAAAATAAATGATATGATGTTATATGCAAATCAATTATATTTTTACAAAAAAATTAATTAGTGTGCTTACTAATACGAAAAAATATATAGAATAAACTTTTCACGTTTTTTTTGAGTATGTTTAGTTGATGAACCATGTATAAACTCAATGATAAAATTAACTATGAAATCTATCATTACACATTAGACAATAAATTACCTATAAATAATATATTAATTGATATATAGAGTGCTCCGACAGTACTAGAAATAGGAAAAAATGAAAATGTCCGCTATGACTTAAGCAGACGAGCTGATTATTTTTACCATTTATAGAGATATGTTCGCACTTTAAATCGACACGAACAGGATTAGAGAAAACCTTTGTTAAGTACTACTAACGATTCTAAGAAAAAAACTTTACCTTCCCACAAATAGATAAAAACATCATACACACTAGTGGAAAATCGAGCAAACAGACTGATATTTTTATCAATGAGAGAGGCATATTCAAATTTTTTAATTAACATTATCAATGATTTTTAACAAAGGCTCCCTCTAATCTTGTCTATGTAAACTTGGAGTATAAACATGCCTCTACTATTGGTAAAAATATCATCCCTTTTGTTCTAGTCATAGTGGAGATATTCAATTTTTTTCCATCCCTAATGACTTTCTGAACATCTTATATAATGCATTTATTACATATTTTGTATATTTATTTCTAAAAAAGAGGCATCTTTTTAATTTGACGATGATTAATTAAATGAAATTGACATTAAGATTCAGTAAAAATTGTTCATCTATCAAAAAAAAGCTGTTATCCTACTTTTCTATGCCAATTATAGCATTAATTAAGTGACACAGACAATTTAATAATTTAAAATAATTTCATTAATTTTCTTACAGTCTATTCATAATGCAAACACAATGATATAATCAGAATATTCTGATATAAATTGTTAACAAACGTTTTACATAAGTTTCCATTTTTCTTTTAAATATCAAAAATGTACTTTTCGATCATTAATCTTTATATTATAAAGCTTCTTAGACATAAAAATATAATATATCTTAATAAAGTTGCACAATAACATTTTGACATAGGATATGACTGAATGACATCTAATATACGTCAAGAAAGTCTTTGTACAACATGTTTAGCCTGTTTTCGATCATTTAGAAATAACTTGAACAAATGAAAATTGTTCAGGTAGAATCAGAATTTGATACTTTCTCTCTAAATGTGTATTCAGAAGTTCTTTTTCATCTGAAGTTGAACCAGTGAGAGCAGATCTTTGATGAGGACCATAAATGACATTTGTACGAACTATTCTATGTAGTCCATTCTTGTATTTTAATAAAACTGTTTCAGTTTAAATCTAAGAGAAGTACTTCTACATGTCGGTTTGTAGAACGAACTTGCTCTACAAAACATCCAACTTCCTTTACTTTCAATATACGTATCATTGCAAATCATCTGAATCAATTGCATTTTAAACAACAAAAATTGCAAACAATGGTTATTTTAAAATATATTACCTTACATAGACAGTAGCCCTATGAAAAATGTTTCTAGCTTACTGTTCTTTTGGGTTGTAGTTTATTGCAAGCCATAATTTTCGAATAAACCAATCTATATAGTGAAAATGACATTTTTTTTAATTGATTTACGTATTTTAATTATATTCCAATGTTTGAAAGATCAGCAAACGTATTTAAAAAGACTTTTGAAACTAGTGTTTTGCACAAACGTCACACTTTTTTCCCATCAAATATTTGCTCTTACTGAGTCAACTTCCAGTTAGAAAAAAATTTTCAATATACATTTAGAGGTAGCATAAAATCCCACTTCTAAATGACTACTTTTCATCTACACAAGTCACTTTTGAGTGATGACAAAATGAACAAACATTTTGTATGAAGAGTTTCTAGATATAGCTTATATCACTTCACTCAAGAATACTTTATTCGACAAATTAATTTGTCGTCTTAATTTGACAAGTTTATAGTTTCAATATTAAACTTAACATTATCTCGTGGGCGAAACGCTTTGTATTAATCTACTGGGAAATAACAAATCATAAATACATTTGTTCTTCATCGTCTATATAAAACTAAAGTAGCATTATTAAAAATAGACAAATATAATTCGTATATAGAAAATTAGGTTGAGTATCTATTTAACAAAAAAACTGACGATTTATCTATGCTAAAAGCTATAAAAATTGATAGTTTTTATTGAGTATTTATAATTATTTTTCTTAAAATATAGTAGAGATACATTGGTAACAATATTATTTCATAAAAATAAAACTTAGACTTATTCAATAATAAATATCTAAACAAGTAAGTGAAATCATTTTCTAATAGACCAATTCTTAATAAGTGACTATGTGTTAATTATTTAAAAAAAAACATATATAAATATTAATTAACGATTTAATTTTAAGATTAATATTTAAACAGAAAAAAATCAACTGCTAATACAAATATGAATAATTGTTATATATTTCTTTTCTTTGCTCTTATTTTATTATTCTCGAATTCATCATCAGCTTATCGAATTTATCCATATCCATATGAACAATATCAAGAAAATGTTCCATCAATAAAAATAATGATGCCTATTCCAAGTGAAGGTGATAATATTTGGCCAGAAAATTTTGTATTACCATTAAATCAAGTTTCTGATAGTAAGTTATTTTTCATGAAATATAAACTTTGACTTTGAATATATCAAAACTAAAGTTCTCATGAATATGATTTCTAATAATAAAAATTCATTTAAAATATATCAATAATATATTATTTTTTTTATTTTAGATCGAGTGCGTCGTGGTTGGGGTAGTGGACGACGACGTCGGTCTGTTAGTAATGATGGCTGAAGTATAAAGACTATAGTTATTACTGTGTCTCGATCTATATGACATTAATTTTTGCGTTTATAATTTTTATCAAGAAAATAAACGTCTAACTTTCCTGAAAATAAAATTTCTATTTGTCATGTGTCATCTTATTTCAATCAATTTTAGTTTATCTATTTACAAAAAATGCTCATTTATAATTAGAATGTCTTTTTCTAATATTTATATAGAAATGTAAATTATCTTTAACTTTAAATCACAAATTTTTGATAGATAGTCGAAGAAATGACTATTTCGAAAAATTTTTAGCAATTTTGAAAACAGTATGAGCTAATTATATTTCATTTGGCCGATCCATTGCAAGAATTTCTCTTAAAATTTACTAAAATTTTATGTAGAATCATGCTCAATTGGGTTCCAGTACTACTAGTGATAAGATATGGATTTATTGTAGACAGATTAGTAGCAAGTCATGTGATACCAGATGGATTTATGAGAAGGTGATTCATCAAAGATTCCTGTTGATAGAGAAACACTTGAAGCAAAATCTTGTTTCGTATATTCTTCAAATCAAATACTTCTGTTTTTATGCATAGTATAGAAAAAGCGAGATTGTAAATCGTTAGTATTATATTGAAAATTTTCTGAAGCATTTTATAAATGAAATATGAAAAAAAACAAAGACATTAGATTGAAAATGTACGAAATTGCTTGACAATCATAATTGCATTCAAACTGATTCAATGTTATTAATTATTTGACAAAAAGAAGGAATCAATATAATGTCATATTCCTCATATTCGTCAGACATAATACTGCATAATCTTTAATCTAAAATTTTTAATAAATTGTTAGAACCGATTGAACGTACGAGTAAGGGTAACTAATTTATAAATCGCTTTTCAACTGATATTTTGCATATAAGTAGATCCCAGTGAGATTAGGAAAAACTCAAGAGAATAGGTGCTTATAGCTCTCCCTTCCAGAGCTATAGCCCTTTTACTGAGATTTCAGCCTATACCTAAGTATGTAAACAAAAATCGAATGTCCGTATTTATATTTGAGTTTTCATTCATATCAGCACTTATTCTTTTGGGCTTTTTCTAATCTCACTAGAGTCTACTCATATACAAGATATCAACTCAAAAGCGATATATAAATTAGTGATCCTTCCTCATTAGTATAAATAATGATGATATCCTATTCTAAACATTTGATATAACCCTCAAGTATGTTGTTATAAATTATAATACAACCTTAGAAAATAGGATGTTTGCTTATTATCTCTTGTTAACCAGATCGAATGTAAGTTTAATTTATGATATCATATGTAGAGTAATAGCCAAAATGTTAAACAATTCGTGTGAATGACTGGGTAGGTATATTAATTGAAAAGATGAAAGATTATGATCAAAAATAACACGTTGAAGTCTAATTAAGGTAGTGTGAATTCATTTTTAGTTTCTTTCTATTGGAAATAATGAGAAAATATGTGGGAAGAGAACGTAACTGTTCCTTTATATATTTATTACTAATTTTAGACAATTGATATACAATAAAATATTTTTGGAATAAGATATGCAAATTTTTTTTCTCTTATACAAACACCTGTATATAAATGAAGTTGTATACATAAACTAGAGAAATATTCTGTGAGTCAATCTTACAAAAAGAATAAAAAAAAAGCAACATACTGTCAAAGATTTTGTCAATGTTATATGCATCATCAAGAAGGTTATATTCATCGTTTCAGTCATAATGTGATGATTGTATATAAGTATATGAATCGTTGTTTAATAGCATATATGATATATTCTAAATGAGTTTTTGAATATAGGTAGAATTATCGTTTTTTCTTTTTTTACTGTGATTGCTTTGCGGTCAATATGTTGTTCTTCTAGATTCTTTCGTCTGTTATTTAATAGTAGGAATAAGAATACTCTTTTTTTACTTATGAGTCGCTACTATTCAGATTCCGACGATGAATATTCTAATCATCGTAAACGATCTGAAAGTGTACGTGGATCTGGTTGGCAATCACCATTACCAGCATCAACAACAAATGATACACCTTTATCATCTTCTTCATCGTCTATAACACGTATTGTTGTTGAATCGCCATTTGGTTCAAAAAAATGTGATTATAGTATTGATAAATCTCAACGTGGTCGTTTAGTTATAACTGCTCGTCGACGACAAACTTTATCATCTGATAAACATTCATCAAATAATAAAAATCATATTGCTATTCAAACATTTACAATACCATATGATGCTGATGTTGATCGTTTACAGTCTCATATTGAACGAGATACAAATCGTTTAATTATTGAAATTCCACGTCAACAACGTATAAGTTCTCGTACACAACGTTCATCATATATTAGTACAAATAATGCCAGTAGCCGTCTATTACGTTCACCAGATGTTGAACGTATGTTAACATCACCAACAGGTGGTCCACAATTAATACGTGATGATACAAAATCTAGTAGAAAAACTTCTGGAAGTAATAGAAAACTTGAATATCGTATTGATTGTCGTGGTTATACAGCTGATGAACTTGAAGTATATATTCAAGGTCGAGATTTAATTGCACAAGGTAAAACTCATACATCAACATCACCAGATCCAGCACAACAACGTGTCTCAAAAAAATTTACACGTAAAATAACATTACCAAATACAGTTGATTTATCAAAAGTTGTTTCCTATTTGGAACATGGAGAATTACGTATTGAAGCACCACTCAAACGTGGTGTTTATTATAGTGATGAAGAAATTATTATACCTGGACCACCACCATCATCAACATCAAATCGTACAACTGCTGCATTAATATCCAATCTTGAAAATCGTGTTCGATCACCTTCACCACAAAATCGTCCTCATTATCGACGAAATGAACGTGTTAGTCGTCGTCGAGATTATGATCGTTCAAATAATCGACAAGTATCAAGTCCAATACGACGTGTACGTTCAGTTGAAGGTCTTCGTTATCCACTTTATATATCACCACGTGAGCTTGATGAAGACGATGAAGATAAAGATGATAAAAAGCAACGAGAAAGTCGACGACAACAACAAACTGTTAATTATGAGCATCATAGTAGTAGTCGAAAAGAAACAGAACATCATCAACGACAACCTACATATAGATCACCTTATTCACCAACACCTAATATTGTTACTGGTGTAACAACTTCAACAATAAGTCGTCATCATAATTATCCATCTGATGATGACAGTTATTTAAGATTTTAATTGTTAATATACTGATAAATTCTTCTTTTTTTTAAATGTAAGATTATTGTAATGTGAATTTTGAAAAGAAAAGAAAAAATATTTAGTAATCCTGTAACTCATATTATTTTAGATGATGCAATTTATAAGAAATTTATTTTAAATAAAAACAAAAAATTATCATATTTTTCTTTTATTAATTCGATATTCTCTATGCTACTGATTTTTTTTTATTGATAATTTCTATTGCAACGATATATTTTCTAGAATTCAATTACATTTTGCACCAAAAAAATGAGAATATGATGAGTATTATTAATATGTACAGAAAGTTGAAAATAATTTATGCATATAAAAAAATCTTACTAGAACTATATTTAGGCATAACTTTATCGATTATATTCAATATATAAGAGAAAAAAAAATATCAACTATTATTTTGTTTTATCAATTATTAGTATCTTAGTATTATTTTTTTTAAATAACATTATTCATCTTTTCTATTGCATCTGTATAGTATAAATAGAAATACTAACTTCGGCTTACACACTTCATTGATATGTAAGCGTGGACTTGTTAACTTTGAAATTCGACATCATAATACGTTGCATTCCGTATTTTAAACTGTACAATAATAAAGATAACAGATTAAACAATTTTTACAGATATATCAATATGGATAAAATTTACAAATAAGAGAAAAAAAACATATTAATGTAAATTAAACCGGAATACAATACTTGTAAAGATTATTTTCAATCATTAAATGTATGTATAGAAGAATGATTAAAAAAGAGAAATGTTATTAAAAAACCTTTTATAAAGATATACGCATGTTGAACATGAATTATGGACTGTTAACAAATGAAAAAAAAAGCATGATCTAATGAATCGTACAGAACAGTTCCGCATACATACGTATGACAAATATTAGACAAAAGTGAATCATTCAATTTTACAAAAATAAAAGATTTATTAAACTTAAATTTTTGTTTCGTATTATAAACATATAAATGAGAAAGTAAAATTAAATGTTCGTATTAAAAAAAAGAACGAGAATTAAACAATCTTCAAAACATTTAAAGATAAAAAAAACTCAACATTTTCTTGTCATCTGGTATTATACACAACAATTAAGATAAACGAATAGACATAGGTCACCCATACAATATTCACAATTAAATTCTACAAAATACAGACAATGATAAGATAAATCATTAAAATGTTGACCTGCCATTACAAATGATTATACAGTTATTTTCTTATTCTTTCTAGTAAAAAATGTTGTATTATATGTTCTTTTTTTTTCTTTCTTTCTTTCTTTAAATTAATCCATATATACCGTTCGATGTTCAATTGAGTACGATCCATTCTTTTTGATACGTACATACATATAATCATTTCTTTAACGCGTGATGGCTGAACGGAATTGTAGTATGAAAGGGCAAGTGTCGAACTTCGAATACAAAGTCTATCAATATAGTGATATAAAGAAAAAGAAGCATAGGTTCAATCGCCTTTATCTGCGGTCGAATAATGAACAACAATGGAGAAATAGAAAGAAAGAGAATAATAGAATGGTGATATCTCATCTCACTTACTTCTTCTTTTTGTATTAAATAAAATTTATACTACATTTGAATTAAAAACAATACTGTATCATCGTATTCTTTTGTGTTATTACTCGATAACAGAATGTAAGTTTGTGGGTGTATAGAAGAAGTTATACTATTATCAGACACGCCTTCGAAAATCATGATACTTTTTCTGTTATTACTAATTTAAAATTCAAATAATGTAGATTCTTCAAATTTTATACATGTATAAATAATAGAAATACAATTGGAAAAATATATCTTGTCAAAAAAGAAAGACTTTTTTTTTTGTATTAACGAGATGCAAAAGATTTAATTTAGTGATTGCAAGTTACGCGATAAAATCATAAAAATGTATTTCATTCTTTATTTTTTGTTTCAAAAGTATATAAAATATATTTGATTTAAAAATCTGAATTTCTCAATTATTTACGATAATATTTTATTATTTAATTGCAGCATAAATGTATTCTCCATCGCGCAAAGTACGAGCTTCTATACGACGTACAATTGTATTAACTACATCTAGTTGTCTTAGTTGTCTGATTCTTATTCAAACTATAGTTGAACTTGGTAATAAAAATGAAAATCAATTAATGCCAACATTGAGTGCTGGCGTAATGTTAAATCGTTCACAAATGTTATTAGCGAAAGAAGTTCTACTTGAACCATCATTATTTACTTGTATAACAAAAAATAATAATGATTTAAATAAAAAAAATTCTTCTATTATTTATCCAGTTTATATTATTGTTAAAACAAGAGCTGTATCATCAGGTAATTATTTTCAACGACGAATGTTTACAAGAACAAGTTGGGGACAAGAAGCACGTTCACTTGGTATTCCAGTAATCTATGCTGTTGGACGAGCACAAAATGAAGAAATACAAAAAAATTTAGAATATGAAAATAAAATTTATGGTGATATGCTTCAATTTAATTATATAGGTATGAAAATAAATAATCAAAATATGAAAATTAACTATATTCTATTTCTAGATGCTTATTATAATATATCAATAAAAACTACCGGTATACTTAACTGGTTTTTAACACGTTATTGTTATCAGAATACTCCATATTTATTTATTGTTGATGATGATATATTAATTAATATTCAATCAATACTTACAATGATATCAAATAATTCATTTAAATCAAATACATTATATGGTTTATATTTAAAAGATATTGAACCACATCCAAATGGTAAATGGGCTGTAAGTCTTGAAGATTATCCAAATGAAACATATCCAGAATTTATAACTGGTGCATCAACATTATATCCATCATCAGTTATTAATCATATTGTTGAACAATTATTTTATATGATTAATCAAAATAAATCAATTTTCTTTTTAGATGATGTTCTTATTAGTGGTATTATAGCTGAACAATTAGGTATTCAACGTTCACCTATGTTTGGTATTGAAGATTGTTCATATACAGATCTTTTATCACGTACTATTATTAGTGAATGTAATCATGGTCGACGTATATATGTTTGGTCAAAATATATTTTATCACGTATTGGACAAAATACTTTGGAAATTGATCGATTAATTCAAACAACAACAACACATATTAAATGGCGTGCTGATTTTAAACAAACACGTAATGGTACAGAAATTATTTCAACAAATACAATTAATATATTAGATAATTCAATATTAATCATTAGAATAAATTCTTATACAAGAATATCATTTATTATATTATTTACTATAATAATTACATTTATTTTTATTTTTATATTTAAAAATATTTGTTTTCGACAAACATCAATTAATAAATTATCTTTAAATTCAATATCTTCTAAAGCAACTTCTTCAACAATGTTACTTACACCTGTCAAATAAAATGATTATTGCATGTACCATATCACATTTCTTTTTTAGTATTATAACTTTTTTTTTCTGTATATTCGTTGTTTTATAATGTCCTTCTAATTTGTTCATTAATATGCAACATGACTGTTTTGTGTGTTTTATTTCTTTGCTCATTTCAATAACTAGTAATTAACATTTGTAACATATAAATATATAATTAGCTCGAAACTTAATAAAATATTATCAATGGATGTCTTTCAAAGGAAAAACAGCAATTAATCTTAAAGTTTGTCTATATGAATGAAAGGAATTTATTATTCGAACATT
The DNA here is from genome assembly GCA_022393335.1 of Macrotrachela quadricornifera. NCBI lineage: Eukaryota > Metazoa > Rotifera > Eurotatoria > Philodinida > Philodinidae > Macrotrachela > Macrotrachela quadricornifera. The sequence goes on along the minus strand of JAJEKB010000052.1, from coordinate 234,350 downwards.
TCGAAAATAATTTATTAGAAAAAATGTTTTCTGTATATTTTCTTTTTCTTAAATTATCATGTTATTTTTTATTTTATTATATATATTTGAACAAATATAATATGAATATATGTGTATAGATATATGACAATTGATTCTGATTATCGAACTGCATAATACAAAAACAAACAAGCACAAATAAGATAATATATGTATGTAATTAATAAAAATTAGATAGAATAGTGTCACATAACAACTATTTTCTCTTAATAATTTTTGTTTTTTTAATTTTCTCTATTATATAATAAATATTATATCAGACTCGTCGAAATAAATAAATAACCATAAAAGTTGCTACTACTCCACTGAGAAAAACGCCAATTGTCGTTAAACGTGATTGTGGTACTGCATCACGTAAGATTACCAACTAAATTTTCAAAGAAAAATAACGTATAGAAATAAAAAATGAAAATAAGAACAAACATATATATCTTACCCAACCACCTTTACGTACAATCCATGGAGCAATAATTTCTTTTACAAAACGTACAGTCCATTCAACAAGAACATGTAAAAATGATGATGGTTGATCTTTAACTGACTATGTTTAAAAATATACATAAGAAACAAATAAATTTTCATTGTATTAATATAAATACATACTTTTAAGATAAGTTTATATGTGAAATAAAATAGTGTTACAATTCGTCCCCAATTATAGATATTATCACAAAACAGTTCTTTAGCAACATCACTAAATGTTTCATATGGACTATTAATGGGTACTTGATCAACCATACTAGTAAAAAGAAAAATATTATTAACTTTTTTTTGTGATACAAACAAAAATAACGGATAGCAATAAAAGAAGAGCGGAAGCAAGAGGGTGAAACAAGTGAAATTACCATTCTAGCTTACCGTTTAATCTGTTATTCTGAAAATAGTTTTTATATAAAGAACACTCATTATATCAACAACAAAACTGTAAAATTTCATTTGTACCTTTTAATTCGTTGATCAGCATCGAGTTCATCACCAATTACTCGTAACCGATGAGCAATTTGTTGAATCTGTCGATATTGTGGAACTAGATTAAAGAATAAGGATTAATGACTATGCGGAAATAATATTCAAATAAAATCTTACGCGCAGCAAGATCAACATCAATTATTGGTTTAACTAAATTCATATCTATGCCATCATCTATAGCTCGTTCAATAATGAATTCTTCTAATATATAACGAGTTTCTTCTGTTACATCTTCGACACTTTTTTTATAAGGTAAATTGTCGGTGTAATCAGTTGCTATAGTTTAACAAAATAATATTAATATTAGAACTTAAAGAAAAACATACGAATATAAGGAACACGTGCAAAACGCATTGCATAAAGATCAGATAAATCCGAAGAGGAAACCATTGTGTGCGTTTTGGAAGGCATATCGGTTAATAATCACAATGGTTTTGCGCTTGTTTAAAGATTTGAATTGATCTAATTGACGGTGATAATCAAATCCACTACATAAGTGTAAATAACAAAGTCATTGAAGATTATCCAATAGAAAAATTGTTACCACATTGTTGGATGAAACTTTTTTTATCGAAAAAAAGCATGATTAAAAAATAATTTTGACATTGTTCAGGAAAAAATTGATGACATAAATTGCATCATATAGATGTCACCCATGAACAAAAGATTTCACCAAATCTGACACTCTTCTAGATAACTTATATACCACTTGAAAATCGTTGTTAAAGAACAATATACAGCAATATATGTTTCAGGAATATTTCCTTTATTGTCAGCATGAACTCGAATCATTCAAACATCAATAGTGTTTACATTTAAAATAAACCTACAATATGATAGATTATTATATGTAATTCAAAAGTTTCATTAAAGCGCAATACATGATCCTTAAATCCTCTTATAATATATAGACCAAAAGAATAGAACACTCAAGTCATTTTCTTAGCACATTTTCTCATTTACAAATTTTTTCCTTTAGTAGATATGGTCAATATGCTCGAAATCTTTTATGTAAAAGAAAAATCTTATTCAAACAAAAATTTTAACAACACATCATAATAGATCATTAACATTTCATAGAACAAATGATACAGATAGTCCTAAAGTCATCAAATGGTTCAATATGATATCAATATAAGAATCTTTTACTTCGTATATCTGAGTCAGTGCGACGTGATTTAACAGCAACAAATGCACCTTGACACAAAATCTTAGACATTACATAATAATGAACGATCATTAAGTATAGTTTCAACAATAATAACAACAAAAATATATATGAATATGATGAAGAAGTCGTTGAAAATAATAGTGATAATGAAAGTGTAAACCGGTTTCATTATTAACTCATACAATTTATGGTCGAGCACTTTCAGATAAAACAAATTGATATAAAACTCGCCTGTAAGAAACTTAATCTATTGTTTTTCAAATTAATGCTATTACATAGAAATTATGGACTGACTATTCACTCTAATATAAAGGCTCGAAAAGATGAATGTCAACAAGAACATATAAAAAAAAGGTTGGTACAATAGATAGATTTATATATTTGAAAAATAACACAGAAGGTACTGAATTAGTCACTTGATGGTTGAATGGATTTATTCCACTTAATATCATTCATCAAAGTGTTCTGAATGTTATATGTGCATGACTAAAACTAGAAGAACTGATCTATAACAATAATTTTTTAGTTTTTTAGCAAAATTTAACTGTTTCTGAAGGATAAATAATAATAGTTGAACTTTTAGAAACACATAAAAGAGAATCACGTATGATTTTTTGAACTATTAGAAACCTGAGCATTGATAGAACATGTATCGTTTATGAAGAAAAAACATGTGATTTAGCTACAATGAACAAAAATGTCATTGGTATCTGATATTACTATTTCATCTTAATGATTTATGTAAAAGCTTTATAAACAATTCGATTTCATAATAAACTTATCGATGTTCGAATATGATTCTTCTTTTTCCTTACATCATGAACTTATTATTTTCTTAGTTAGTATGGTCGAAAATCAAGTAAATAGACAGTGAATGTCATAAAAACTCTTTTTTCCATTTTTACTAATATAGTTCATGACAAATGCTTTACATCTAGATGTATATGGTCATAGAATCTCAACCATCCTCCCTTGCTTATTGCTTTTTGTTTGACAATATGAATAAACAATACAAGCATTTTTGTGAAAGTATTTAATGAAATAGGAAGACTAGTTTCTATTTTGTTTTCAATCAAAATCTGTTGTCGATCCATTTGACTTCTCTTCATTCAAAAATAAATAATCCTATGTTTTATTTATAATATCCAATTTATGTCGACGTATACACTTCTTGTATTGACTAGTTATTTTTTCCTTCAATTGTATGTCTAGCAATGTTAATAGATGAAGATATTATGCTTATAATCATTTAATAGAATATTATCGACAATTTAATAGTAGCCAGTCATCACCTGCTTGTGATTTAGAACTAAAAGCATTTCAAAGTGTAGCATACAACAGCAGTATAGAATATGCTGTCAGAATAGTCAAGTTTATACGAAGGGAAAGAAATCTTTTCTTAAGTTGCTCGACTACTAAAGCAATAAACGTCGCTTTACAATAAAATTTCGAAAACCTCATTGAACACAGGTAAATGCACAGAGATACATTCTACAGTTCTGACATGTATATCAAAAGTTTGTACGAGAAAAAGTGACATAATACATTGGTTGATCGATATTCAAAAAAACATTTGTAATTTAGTTAGCGCTTAGAATATTTCTTATAAATCGGCTCAGTCGATTAAAACTCTATCTTATCGATATATCAATAATGATCGTTTATTTTTATGCAACAAAATAAAAATGTCAAATGTATACAAAATAACTGAATATTTTAAAAGAGTATGAATTGAAAAATAATAATAAAGCAAAAATTAAATGAATAAGTATGCTAAGACTCATGTCAAAGAAAACGATGTCGTTATGGGCCGTTTTACGTGAGTTCGCAAAGCTGTGAAAATAGGACGAAAAAAACGGTCCGCAAAACGAGCTGACAGATTAAGGCAAAATATGCTGAGAATTAATGCCTTAATGTGCCCTATTCTAGCCGTCTCCGACGATCGAAATGATCGACCTGGGGAAATATTATTGAATAAGCGAACAAAGACTATGAAACGACAATTAATTGAATATAGATAAATCAAATGTGCTCGAATAGCAATAAGGTAACGAGTAACTATAGAAAGAAGATTAATTGAATAATAAGAAAAAGTATTTCTTGAATAAAATGAACGTATTGATCATCATATTTTGAAGATGAGAATATTGTTACATGATTTTCTTCATTAAAAACACTATTGGAAGCACAGCTAATAATGGTGAGCACTTCCATAAACAATCTTGTTCATAAAACTGAAATGTTTTTGAAACGTTTTATTTTTATCACGATTATTTTGAAGTATGAATGCCAATTGTTTTAATTCTTGCAGTTCCTTTTCAAATGACGAACATTTTTCTTCTAATTTAATTATTTTTTCTTTTTCTTGTTCATAAAGTTTGTCTTTATGAAGTAAGTGCTGATGCAAATAGTTATAAATTGAATTAGAGTCTTTTGATTTGTTATCGTTGATTTCATCTTACAAAACAAAGCATTATTTTTAGACTTATAAAAAAACAATCTATTTACCATCGCAGAAATTAAATAATAAAACGATCAAAATTTCTAAATGATGTATAGTTCGTTTAACAAGCGAAAGAATTAAACAAATTTAACAACATACATGGTTTTTAGTGCGACACATGGATATGAAAATAAAGAAGTTACTATTAAGATGAACGAGTTACTCTTCCATATATATACATATGTGGTTATACCGTATAGGCGACCACGAGAGAAGAAAAAGAAGAAAATTTCGACGATCTTTATTTTGAAACGAATGAATAATCAACGTTCCGTAAGATTAATTGGAAAAAACGCTGAATAACGTTGACATCTCGACAAGAAATCTTATATTTCGATAATTTTTGAGGGTACAAAAGATTACTTAAATGTAGTAGGGGGAAAATGCATCTTTTTTGATCCGGTTCAAATGTCAAATGAGTGCTTATAACAGCTAAACAAACTATTTTGATGCTAAAACTAACATTTAAAATATTCATTGTAATGCAGTCTATAACCATTCAGAGATGGTGAAAATAAATTATTAGAACATATTGAAAATATTCATTCAAGTTCATGATAATTAGATTGCACCATCAAAATCTAATGTATTCCATATCTGATACTACTCATTCTCAAGTACTTCTAGGTGGAATGGGTGAATATATTAAAGCTCGATCGTAATAAATTTAATCTGTTGTTTTTCAAAATTTCATGTTATGTCATAGAAATTATGAACTTATTATTTATTGTGAAGATGAGAATGCTTTTGTCATGAAGGTCACGATGTTATCGATGATGATAAAAATACAGTTGATAACGTTTCTTTTAGAAGAGTCAATCTAAAGTGTTTGAACTGTTTGATTAGGTAAGATATAACAATGACAATAATATATTCGTGTAATCACACTCGCTTTAAATATTTAATACATTCGGTTCTATTAGAATAGAAAACGATAGAACATCGATCGCCTCAAGAGAGAATATGACTGAACCGTATTTTTGATTGACGACGAGCACTGAGTCTTTGAAGCGTACGATAATAACACTAGTTCGTCTTGGCGATAAGTGTACAACTCGATTAGCACATTTAAATTTTACAACTTTGGATCTATTGAAATTAGGTAAATTAAACAATTGGTTTTGTTATATTAGCGAAGTCCTTCAATTCGGAGGTAGAGAAGAAATGCAAAAGTTTCGTTCAGAACAATAAATAAGAGTTGTACGTTAATGATCCTGGAATATTTTGTTTGAAATAATTTTTTCTAATGTAAATCAAGAGGCAAGAAACAGAATTTTTTTCGGTTTGTATTTCTCTACAATACAGACAAAAATCAACTCCACAATGAAGCAAAAAGTAATATCGTTCGTTTCAATAATTTTTTACAGTTCTATGATTTAGCAGGTATATAGTTAGTGGTTTCTATTTAAATATTTCATTTGTAAGTTTTTCAATTGAATTTTTAAATGTTCATATTCTTGTTGTCATATTTACATAATTCATTTAACGTGTGTAAAATCTTTAAAATTATTATTTAAGCTTTCTCACGAGTATTTTATTATTGTGTATAGATTTTTTTCTCGCAGTTGTAATTGAAAATGTTGCATTGCTTTCTTCTAATTTTTCATTATCATGTAATTTTTGAGATTTATGTAACTTGTCATTAAGTTTCTGTCCAAGGAAATCAGTTTCTTTTTCTGATATTTGTAGATTTTTTTGATTCGTTTTATATTCAAATTGTAGTTCAGATATTTTTCTTTTGTTTGTTGATACATTTGCTGCAGTTGCTCCGATTGCAATTCAAGGTCAAAACGAGATTGTTCGAGTTCCATTAATTAACAAACTAAAATTTTATTTGTTTGTACAACGTTTCTATACGAGTATTTCAGGCTTCATTAATTATTTTTTGATCATTAACTGATGAATTAAGTGTTTGGATTTCTATTTGTTGATCATTATCATGTTTTTCGGATAATAAATAGTCATTTCGCACTAAATCATTCCAAACTTTTGTCACATATTTGGATGTTCGGAAATGGATCTTATCATGGACAATTTTTATCATGAACACCTTAGTTATTTTATTATTGATAATCTTTTGCATTTCGAACTCCCGTACATCTAATTCCGAATAGTCTATCTTTTTTTCTTATTTTCAGTGAGCGTAACAAACTTTGTCGTCAGAAAATTGAAATGGCAGGTTGTTGGGAAATATTTCTTTTCCATAAATGATTGTTGTTGAGCAGACCTAAAATCTTTTCTAATTGAACATTTTGTTGATCAGAACGTTGGAGTTCACGCCGAAAGTGTTCATGATTAATATCATGTTTTTTTTTTTAAATTTTTTTCTTCTCATCAGTGACTGTTATTTGTAACAAGAAGTATATGCCGAAAAGAAAGTAACTCACACTGTTGTTATTATTCTAGTGCATTTCAGTGATTTACAACATGAAGCTACCAAAGATGCTGGTATTGTTTCTGATTTTAATATAATGCATGTTATCAATGAACCAACAGTTGCAGCTATTGCTTATGGTTCAATACAAAGGAAGATAAAAAAGATATTCTTATGTTTGATTTCAATAGTGCTATATTGGATGTATTATTATTAATAATCGCGAATAATGTTTTTAAAGTTATTACAACAAGCGGTAATACACATTTAGGTGAGAAAATTTTGGATTCCCAAGTTATAAAACATTTTATTAAATTATTTAATAAAACTTGGTGTGAATGTGCAGAAACATACATGATCTCTACAAAAAAATCGACATGAAGTTGAAAAATTTAAACGAACATTATCGTTACAACATCAAACAAAAATTGAAACTTAATCAATTTTTCATAATAAAGGTTTTAGTGGAATATGAACATGAGTTAAATTTAAAAAACTTAATATATATTTATTTCAATCAACAATGTAACCAGTACAAAAGGATTTAGAAAGTTCAGGTTTGAAAAGGGTAGATATTGCCGAAGTTATTCTTGTTGATGGTTTCATACGTATTCCAAAGGTTCAACAATTAGTAAAAGAATTTTTTGATAATAAAGTCCCATCGTACGGAATCAATCCTGATGAAGCTGTTAGTAGGATTATTGATTTATTTAATAAAATAAAAATGAATCTACGTTTTTTGTGCCTTTAACTTGTGGTACTACTATTCTAGCTAATATTTTATCAGGCAAATCAACATGCTGGCGATATTGTCTCATTTGATACAAATCCATTAATTTTGGGTATTGAAATAATTGATGGTATAATGTCACAATAGTGCACTAATCAAAGAATCTTAAGATACGAAACCTTTAAAAGACTTTCTTAGGTGCTCGATAAGTTTTTGCAAGAATTTCGCAGTATGATAAGAAACCTTTCAAAGACTTAACATAATTCTAGGACATTTTTTTAAAGGTTTTGTATAATCCTGCGAAACGTTTACAGAAACTCATCAAGCATTAGGAAATCCTCCTTGAGGGCTTCGTAATATTATATGAAACCAAGAAACGGTGTCGAACTCGTTTCAAATCTCGAGATTCATTTTTAGCCTTAAAAAGATTTCAAGTTGCAATTTTTTTTCAAAATTTTCAGCTACGCGACTATTTGAATATTCGAGTTCTCAACGTTTCAACTAATAAATTTTCGAATATTCGAATAGTTAAAAACTCAAAATAATTCTTCAATTTCTACATGTACAGTAAATTGAGTATTTTATACGGTTATAGGTCAATGAAAAGTATGACGCATAATTTTGAAAGCAATGAAGCACAATTTAATTGTTCAAAAGTACTTTATATACCTACTAATGGTATTGATCAAGTTCCAAAACATTTTAAAAACTATTTTTTTTCTACATATATTCATAACTTGTAATTATTTTTGAATGTATGCAAAGTGCGGAAGAAATTTATTGTAGTTAATTGAAAAGTTTTGAAATCTATATATACATGTACGGAAGATCATACATCTTTCAATTGTGAATTAGGGGAAAATCGTCTTGTAAAATACATACTTGTTGCAATTGCTTCTGTATTTTTCTTTTGTTTCATTCCCATTACTTTTTGTATACAGTTAAATGTTTGGATGGCTAGTCTTTAAAGGAGATGAGAAAAAGAAAACATCTATGGATGACAATATGACCTAATGATATGCAACTAGTTTTACATAGAAACATTTTTTATCGAAATTTTCACATTTTGATATTAAATTGAGATTTACCACATATCATTGAAAAAAAGAGGATTAGTTTCTCTATCACTGCATTAAAAAAAAGGAAAGTTTCTTCAAATCTCCTGTGCGAAATGAAGCTATGATCGCCATTACTTTTGGATTACTCTAAACATTTTGATATTATGTTCATCATTTTTGTAATAGTTCATCAGTCAAATATCGAAATGAATGATTTGTACTTTAAAATAAAAATAACTAAACAGTATATATAGTCATGATTACTGAATCGAAAAATGATATCTATTAAGAATTTAGTTGCATAATTGTCTCGAGCCAATTTTTAAGTTCACAAGTATAAATTATTACAATGAAAGATTTTTGTATCCTTAATATATAAGATAATTCAATAGTTCATATTTACAAAACTTGTTCATTATGAAAGAAAACAATTTGAATTCTTCTACAATTATTTTCTGTTGTGTGTTAACATTTGTCAACGATCTATGTTTCATGACGCTTGCAAAAGAAAAAATATTCTACATACACTGACGCATACATAACTGTTTGCAGTATAGAATACACTCATGAACATTAAACACAATATAAGAAATACATAAAACTACTGCAGAACAATCAGCGAGAATGAGAAAAAAAATGTATTCGTTTTATTTTGCTTTAAGAATAAATGATCATAGTTCGGTCACCGGAACAGTAGACTGCAATATAGATGATGATGCTGATGAATGTGACGCTGCTGATACTCTTCGATTTGGATCTGTATTATAGTATCGATAATGAATTGATGTAAGACTCTTACACCAAGTAGTTGCATCTTGATCTGGATCAGTTAGATGATAAGTTCGACCTGGCTAAAAAATAATATAAAAGATATATATAAAATTTCTTTTGCAACATTAAATTTATGATTGATTTATATACCACATGAATAAGAAATGTTTTCATATCTTTTTGTTCAATACGTAAATCAGCTGTCCTAGAAAATTAAAATGAAATTAAAATTTAAATATGAATTAATTAACAAACCATGAAATAGTTCCTTTTAATTCCATTGCATCAGGATCGACATAAAAAATAGCAGGTCCTTCAGTAATAAGAAACATACGTCGTCTAGCAAACAAACCCTTTGTAACAAGTAAATGATTAAAATAAACCAATAAGATCAGATCTATTTACCTTTTTTTTATCTAAAACTCCTTGCTTAATAATTAGATTATTTTGAACAAATTTGTGATAGATATTCTTGGAAGCTTGGTCAGACAAGGATAGAGTATGATAAGGTGATTGTAACCTAAATGTATTCATAAAGACAATGTTTCATACTCTATTATTAGAATCAATTTATGAAAGATAATTACCTTCTAGCTGTCACTGGTGCATTACTACTAAGAGAAGAACTGTACGAGGATGATGCAGTACTATGATCCGACAATGAACTTCGATTATCTGCATCTTGCAAGGATGAATTTTCACTTGTTAATGAAATATTCGTTGATCCTGGAACAATTGCATTCAGTACATCTGGAGCATCGCTAGCCATACGCAAACCGATTAGACGAGCTTCAACACGATCGTCAAAACCTGATGACATTGTCTGAAGCTAAAATAAAACGTTTTGTAGAATTACTTTTATAAATACAATATATATAATTTCAGACATCATTCGGATTATCTTTTTTTTGTGCAATGACGTTTTTATTTAAAAAGCAATCATAATTGTTATGAAGATATGTCGTAAAATTCTAAGAAATTAAATTTCTTTCTACTACTATTAGCTTTACCTACGAAATAGATAATGAAAAACAATATTCTCATATATAAAATGAGTCAATATACACAATTATTAACTCGTAGTATTCTATTATGTGATAAGAAAGATCAAGAGAAAAATAACGCAAATATCTTAAAGATAAGTGTGAAATAATAGACACAATATAAAAATATAAAAATTTATCAAATATTTTATATACTTTTATATACTACTAATTCATAAGTAATATGAACCACTTGCTATCGATATTGTCAATATGTTTTAAAATAGTTTTTGTAAGATGATATTTATGATCAAATAACTAGACGGCTTACTTAAATTCTTTGATATATATATATATGTTTTATTTTTCGTAACCACTTGATACGCAATATCGTATTTAATAATTAGTCATGCAGATTTCATATGATATACTTCTAACTAATTTTTATATTTATGTTTAAGTTGAAAAGAGTTTTAAAAAAAACTTAATAGATCAATTTATTTCTAAATCAATGAATTACTAGATTCAAAGTTTCACATAGAATCAAATTCAAACAAATACTATTATCAAATGAAGTCTAGCAATGGATAGTTGTTTAAATCATTTTTCTAGTTTATTTAATTTATAAACAATGAGAGAGAAAAATCTCATATAATACCAATAAGTACAAGAATATTTTTCGATAGTAAAAGTTGATGATCTGTTTTTAATCAGTTCAAAATAATCTTAAGCAGTAGTAGTTATATTAACAACTAAGTTGAATCTTCAATAACAAAAAAATTGTCGCATTTATTACTGAATTTCTCTAGTAATCAATATGTTTTTAAACAATTTTTACTTCATCATCAGTAAGTTTTGTTCTTGAACTAAGTTTTTCGTTTGCTGGAAGTGGTGATGATTGATCCAATAGATTACCCCATTTTGTATCATAAGAAAATTCACTAAAGAATGGATGTTTTTTGAGTTTTTCCATTCCACCTGTTTCTTCACTGCCGAGTCGTTTATTTGGTTCAAGACACTATATAAAAACAAAAAAATATACAGAAAAATTAATTATATAAAATTACATACAACAAGCTGTCGAACTAAATCACCAATAAGAGGAGGAAAATCATCAGGTAGTTTATAAGAAGCATGAACAACTGCATTGTAAATATCATATTCATGACTAAACTAATTCAAATAGTTTTTTTTAGGCTATTTCTTAAATTTTTTTTGGTATTTTGAAAAGAATAAAACATACTGGCCACGAAATAAATGTTTACCAGTGGCCATTTGATAAATAATACAACCTAAAGACCACAAATCAGACCTAAACAAAAAAAGTGCAAAAAATAACATAAAATTTTATAAAGAAATATGTTTTTACAAACCCAACATGTATATTACCACGTTTAAGTATTTCTGGTGCAACAAATTGAGCAGTACCAACGAATGAATTAGTTCGTTTTAATGATTTTTTTTCTCCATTTACATTTTTGTTATCATTTGATTGATAAGTAGCTAAAACGAATGGAGATGAATATTAATATAATTTGTTTCTTTTAATTATACATACATTCATCTTTATCAATAATAACACCTGATCCAAAATCGGTCAATTGAATATGCATATCATCTGTTAAAAGTATATTTTCTGGCTATAAGAAAAAAAAGAATATAGTTTTTAATTAAAAGTAAATTAATAAATTCAATTATTACTTTGAGATCACGATGAACTATATGTCGATTATGTAATTGTTCAAGGGCTTCAATAAGTTCAGCAGCATAGAATCGTACAACATCTTCCTCAAGATGACCAGTATCTGTGATATATTGAAGAAGATCACCATTCGGACAATATGTGAGACCAAAATCTAAAACAAAAAAATAATTAATATGTTTTTTATTCAACCAATAAACTCAAAAGATAACTCGTGTAAGTACAAAACTAAAATTAAATTTTCCTTAGATCTAAATAAAACCTTTAAAAAAAAAAGATTATTAACGATAAGTTTTAGTGAAAAATCGAAACTAACAATAACTGTTATTATTCATTTTGAATTAATATAAATGACATAGGTATAATACTCTTCATTCATATAAAATTTTCATTTGTTATTCAGTTCGAGAAAATATTTTACATCTTGAATTTTTCTCATAATTTTAATTATTTTAGTTTATATCTATCAATATCGACAAGAATATTATCCTCTAAGATGACTATATTAATCTAATGTAATCGTATAATAAAAATAAATAATCTCAATATGTTAAATATTCTTACTTTTCATTATCTTTATTTATTTTGAACTAAAAATATCTTCATCAAGATTAAAGTCATTTTTTTTCTAAATATCATTAGATTTATTATTTGACCTACTTTTAATGATAATCTGTTTCAGTAAATCTATACTCTATTGTATATATTATACTATTCAAAAAATTAATTGAAGCAAAATTAACAATCGCATTTAATTATATTGAAAGTACTCAATTTACATAATAAATATAGAAATAATCTTTGTTGTAAAAAACTAATATATCTATGATTTAATATTCAATATTTAATATTTATTATATTTTCATTTTCATTGTTCATATGAAGATTTTTTCTTCTAATTATTAAATACTTACAAAGAGTTTTTTCATCTTGAAATGTACAATAAAGTTTAACAGCATAATTACAATCATTAAGACGAGATAAAATTTCTCTTTCTCGAAAGACTTGAGAAGTTTTTTTTAATCTTGTTATTAAATCTTTACTAACAGCTTTTACTAGGTAACAAAAAATAAAATAAAATTTATATAATAAAAAAAAAAATTTCAAGACATATATACTCGCTAATTCGCGATTTGTTGATGTTTCAATTGCAAGAAAAACCTTTATACAGTAAAGACGAAAAAAAAAATTTTTTTTTTATTAAATTATTTTCTTATACTTCTTACTGTTGAATATGATCCATTACCGATTTCTTTAATAAATTTAAAATCTTTTACTGTTTTTTTTGATACACGTGATGAAACTGAATTTGATGTTGCCATTATTGTTGTTCCGTTTGTAATCATAGCAAAAGAAAAAGAAATTCATCAAACATTACTAGAAAAGAACATATAACACCACATATAATAATATACGACAAACAATATTTTTTTATTGGTTTTTAAATCGAACCAATAGAAAAATATTGAATATTAAGTCATTAAGTAATTGTTGTTGGTATTCTTTTATATATATATCATTTGTTCTTTCGTAAGTAGATCATGTCGTCTGAAAAATTAATAACAGTTGAAGAACTTCAAGCCAAACTTATCGATGCATATAAAAAAGAATTTTCAAATGATGAACCAACAATATGTGCATATGCACCTGGTCGAGTAAATTTAATTGGTGAACATTCAGATTATAATGATGGATTTGTTTTTCCTATGGCTACACCTGTTGGTACAATGATTTTGGGAAAAGGTTTAGATGAAAACGAAAATAATAAATGTTATTTTCGTACATTATCAGGTAATTAAAATTTCTCCATTTAAAAACAATATTTATTTCTATTTTTTTCTTTTAAAGACGATATTAAAGAAGAAAAATCATTTGAATTCGATCAAACAGAAAAAAAACTATCACCATTAGAATCACCTAAATGGGGAAATTATGTTGTTGGTGTACTAGCTCTATTTTTAGAACGTATTAGACCAAATAAAAAAAAACCATTTCGTGTACTTATAGGAACATCTGTACCAATTGGTGGTGGTCTTAGTTCATCAGCATCAATTGAAGTAGCTATGTGTACATTTCTTGAAGTACTTTATCAAGGTGAATATGCTGATGATTTACAATTATCAAAAGTAGAAAAAGCATTATTATGTTGTAAAGCTGAACAAACATTTGCAAATGTACCATGTGGAGTTATGGATCAATATACATCATGTATGGGTAAAGCTGATCATGCAATATTAATTGATTGTTATGATAATACATCAAAATTAATTGGATTTAATGATAAAGATTTAGTTATTTTAGTTACAAATTCAAATGTAAAACATGAGTTAATCTCAGGAAAATTTGCTGAAAATGTTCAGCACTGTCAAGATGCTGCTAAAATATTAGGTAAATGCAATAAATTATATATAAAAAAGTTCAACACCACAACTTCTTTCGAGCTAAAATGTGAAATTCACATAATTTTAGCTTTATTACTAGGAGAAAGTTCGTAATCAATGACCTTGGACTTCGACTACCACAGTCTGTAATGAGAGAGAGGAGAGAAAACCACATAATCTCGACTTAGCATATGCATTCATCAGTTTCTTCATAAATATATGTGAATATCCACAAAATAAGATATTTATTGATGAAAATAATATCTTTTTTTAGGTCATAAAACTTTACGTGATGTTTCGACAATTGAAGAACTTGAACAAGCACGTGATAAAATGCCTGCAATTACATATCGACGTGCACATCATGTAGTAACAGAAATTCAACGTACACAAGCTGGTGCTAAAGTTTTAGAAAATAATGATTACAAAGAATTTGGTCGTCTTATGTATGAAAGTCATGAATCATTAGTTAAATATTTTGAAGTATCATGTGATGAATTAAATCAACTTGTTGAATTAGCAAGTTCTGTTGATGGTGTATTTGGTTCACGAATGACTGGTGCTGGATTTGGTAAAGATTATTTTTTTTTTTATTATAATTTCATTTTTTATTTTATTTAGGTGGTTGTACAGTAACATTAGTAAAAAAAGCATCAGTTAAAAAATGTATTGAAAAAATTAATAATGGTTACAAAGGTAAAGCAAGTTTTTATGAATTTGAACCAAGTGATGGTGCCCGTCCAATTGATATAAACAAATCAAATAATAAATAAATACATTCTTTTCTTTTTTTTTTTGTATATGTGATCGTGTTTTATTCCAGTGTCTCATAGTAATCTCGCGTATATATATATATATATCTACTAGTGAAATTTTATACAAGCAATTAAATATGACTGTTTTTTTAATATTTATATTATTTTAGATAAATAATTATGATTGAAGATACATCGAAAACACCTCCATTAATATCCGATTCAACTCCAACACCAATTAATTCAAGATCAATAAAAGATGTTGATGTTTTTCGTAAACCATTACCACCAACGCTACTTGGACAACAACAAACATCATCTTCTCGTCGTGAAAAACGTAAAATACTTGAAGAAGAAAAATTTGTTCAAGATTTAGGACATATTATTGAACGAGATTTTTTTCCTGATATTAAACGTTTAAGAGCACAAGAAAAATATTTAACTGCTCTAGAAAAAAATGATGTTGTTACATTAAGAGATCTCTATGCTAAATATAGTATACATCGTGGTCCAACACCTTCACCATCAATAATGGGTCATAGAGGTAGAAGAAAAACACGTTTTAATTATCGAATTTTTTAAATTAATTTATTCATATTTAGATACACCATCAAGTTCATTTGAAACACCTATTGATAGAGGACGTGATACACCAAAAACAATAAAAGATGATAAATTTGAACATGAAGAATTATCATCAAAACATTCAGATATTAATCAAGATGATGATGATTTTGATAAAGAATCAATAACAACAACATCAACTACTCGTAGTAAGTAACTTGCTTTTGTAAAATAAATTGATTAGTTTTTTAACAAAAAAATTCTCTGTAGAAAAAGCACGTGATCTTCGACTTGATCAATATTTATCAATAAATACAAGTGAAGATAATATTTCGTTTGAACAAATTATGGATGAAACTCAAAAAAAAGAACGTACAAAAATTCATCAAGCTTGGCTTTATGAACAACAAGCATTGACACATTCAGTAAGAGTTTTTTTTTACAATCGTTAACCATTTAATTTAATACCACAAATATCTATTTCTTTTTTTCTTAATCTTCTATATACTATATTTATGAGTACTATCTCAGATTAATAGTAGAATGATTAGATCTATTAAAAAGAAGATTAATAGATGAAATACGTTATTCACACAATACCAAATAGAATTCTCTTGTCAGTTTAGTACAAAAAAACTCAAATAAGATGATTATATAAATTTTCTATTACCTTATCAAATAGAAAATTTATAAAATGATCTTATTTCTTTTTTATTGAATACAAGTATGTTAATCTATTTTTAATATAATAGAGTAGTGGAAATGGACCAGTACATGAACTACCAGTTCCATCAATTGAAGATCAAGCAAAAATGAATAATCCAGATTCAGTACAATTTTGGCCTTATACTGTTAAAAATGCTGTTATGTATTTTCCTGATGGTAAGAAGCAAATAATTTTCTTTTTTTCTTTTTTGAATTTTTATTAAATGAATTTAACATAATTATATTTTTCTTAGGTGCAAAATTAACTGCAGCTGAAAAAATTGAACAAGCTAAACATGTTCGTTCTATACATCATACTAATACACGTTTTGAAACGGATCCATTTACAATAACAACTGATACAGCAAGTCATGTTGCAACACCAGCTCGACCAAATGCACTAATTCGACCACAAATTGATATTGATGGTCGAGAAATAAAACATTTAGAAAGTCCACAAGTTGGTGGTTATGGTTTTGTTGTTACACCATCACCAATGCCTGGTGCACATGGTGATGAATCACCAATGATGACATGGGGTCAAATTGAAGGTACACCATTTTGTTTAGATGCAGGTAATGAAACTCCACATCCATTAAATACTGGACCACAATTTAAAATAATTGAAACACCATTACGTGAACAATTAGCATTAGAATTAGTTGAAAAAAATGCTGCACAACATCGTAAAAAAAAACTTGAAGCAATGAAAACAATAAATAAAAATTTTTCATCAACTAATAATACAAAACAAACAAAAGACTTACTTGTATCTAATATGAGTCCAGCTGCACAACGTTTATTAACAAATCGTCTTGGTATTCAACGAACACAGTCAACAAATACACAAAGACATAATGTATTTACACCATCACCTGTTGTACCAAGAAGTATTATTGGTGATCGTACACCAAGAACACCATTAAATATTGGAATTATTAAACATTCACCAAGAACACCAAGTACAACAGCAACAACGGTAACAACGGCAACAACAACAACAACAACTAGTAGTTTAACAGATAATCTACTCAATTTAAAACGATAATAGGGATTGTTTTTTTTCTTTTTTAATGTAAATAAATATTATCATCAAAATTAAAGGGAAATCGATCAATATTTTCTGCATCAAATTGTTATATTTATCATACACTGAAAGATATATTTATATGTCATAATGATAACAATTATGACAAAGACATGTACAATCAAAAATATATTATAATTATATATTTAATAAAGTAATACAAAATTGAAGTCATTTGACAAGAAAATTATATTTATGTAATCAATTTTGATTATAATATTACCAACAAACAAAAGATATTTCAATTTAAATATTTTAATGTCTTTTCAAAAAAAAAATGTAGTCAATAGATAGTATATAAGTTTCAAAAGATTACTCTTAGTTACAATTCTCTATTTCTGTTATTGCACACTGTCACACACAGATGAGAACATGTATTTATTAATTCATTCATTCCACTTCAGACAGTATGCCACTTGAACATGTGCATATACGTTCTTCATCACCTTTGATGTACGTATAAAAGTGCGTCGAACTAAGTGAATGGACAATCATCTAGATGAAAATATAAAAAATGATCGGATGTATTCTTCATATTCCATCAGACACGATTATTATGTAAGTCTTCGTCAATCATAGGTAAAACTTTGAATCGTTGCTTGTCTATCATTTTCTTATTCATGTTTGCTTCTCACAATCACATATATATATACATACAATACTTAGTGGAAGAATGAAGGAGAGAGAGAGAGAGAAAGAAGGAGGAGAGAATTTTTTTTCTTATATACTATATGTGTCTTTATCTGCCCAAAAAATAAAAGAAAGAGAGAAGAGTTTTGAATTACACGTACTTCAACTATATACAACGTTCATCAGTGTTTGTATGCACACATATATAAACTCTTTGCCCGTTCTTATCACAGTCATTTATATTACTTGTTGGGCTCCAACTGGCGGCCAAGTAGGCACAAAAGAAAAAAAAAAAGAAAGAAAGATTGTGGAATAAAAGAGGAAGTTGATCATTAGAAATCATGAGTTGCTTATTACTTTTTAATTTTATCCTATTACTTCTTTCAATTACACTTCTTATATTGGGTGTAACGACATCACGATGGCTTGTTCTTATTGATGATAATACTACT
>JAJEKB010000052.1:163171-215466 GCA_022393335.1 Macrotrachela quadricornifera | reverse complement strand
GGTTTATCATACATTGCAGTCATTCGAGATATATAATTATTAAATATATTTTAATACCTTATCATTAAAATTATTCATAGTTAATTGTTTATTATTATTATCTACTAATGCCATAGTTTCAACTGTTTGTTTTCCATTATGATTTATTTTTAATAATGTTTGCATAGGACTTTCAATAGTATTTGCTGTTGGTGATGATTTTTGTATAAGTAATGGTGCTGATACTAATGGTTTATCATGATTTAAATTCTCATTTCGTTTTTTTTCTTTACGTTGTTGTTGACAATAAATAACTAATGATAAGAAAAGTAATACAAATAAAATAAATGTACAAAATGTAACAGCTAATCCAATATATAATGGATTTTTTGTTAACATTGGTAAATTAACAATTGATGATATACATGAATATGATATATTGTAATGATTTGATAATAAAATACATTGTTCATTAAATAAACATGGATGACTTTCACATGGTTGTAAATCACGTTGACATTGTCGACCAGAAAAACGTGGTTTTAAACAATTACATGTAAAACTTAAACTATTTTTCGTATTTTGATTTAAACATATACCACCATGATAACATGGATGATATAATGAACAAAAATCATCTTTAAGTGTATATTGTCTTAATGTACGTGTTTCAATTTCAGCTAATTGACAACCATCATTTGTTCCAATATGTTGTATAAAATTATTTTTTTGTTTTTGAAGATAAATTATTTTATTATTTAATGTTAAATTTCCTAAACAACCATGAAAATCAGTACCAATTAAAAATTCATTAAAATTTTTTAAGAATATTTCTTGAAATAAATATATTTTATTACTAAATACATTATCAAGACGTATAAGATAATAATATTTATTATTATTTTTTGTATAATCTATTGAAAAATAAATATCATGCCATAAACCATCATTTATTAACATATTATCTATTTTAAAAAGAATTTTTTTATTTAATTCAAAATTAATATAACCATCAATTATTTGAATTATAAATATATGTTGTTGTTTATTATATTTATCATATGATATTAATTTTATTAATTTTCCTTGTGCAACTTCTGTTCGAAAATTGAATGTTAAATTAATATGTTCTGTTAAATTTATTGTTAAATTCATTCGAACAAAACTATAACCATCAAATGTTAAGGTATTTGATGAATCTAAAGAAAAATTTGGAATTTTTTTTAATTAGATATCAATGCAAATTGGAAGGGTTTTATAATTATAGACAATATATGAATCTTAAGGATCTATATTTGACAAAAGTCAATAAGAAACTCATTCCAAAAAGATTGATTGAATGCCCACAAGTTTATCCATAAAAATAGTTTATGAATATTCAAAGTGGACTAAGACTTGCCTTATTGAAAACAAAAATTGAGTTTCTCTATTATGGCTTGAACAAACGAACTAACTTTTTAATCAATGATCAAGACATATTTAAACAAAAGAACTCACTAAGTATACCTTTACCAATATAAAGCTTCAATATGCTTCTATCATTAATTAAAAAAACAATTCGTTTACTCGAACCATATTGAAGATATTCAATTTTTCTTTTCAGTAAACTGAACTCCTGTTCACCTTGTATATCATTTTCGAAAGAACCTAACATCTATATATATCCTCAAAAATATACAATGATTTCCATGAGTCTTAGATATATCTATCTACTTGACAAAAAATGAATATTTAAATAATATCACTCATACAATCAATATCATACCTCGACATGTTGGTGAATTAATATTAATACAATTTAATATATTTTCAGATAAAATTTCATTATTATTACATGGTTCATCAATACATTGACAAGTATACAAAGTTGAACTTTCTTCAATACATCTTTCCATAGCTGAACAAGGATTTGATGAACATGGTGATTGATAATCTTGTTTAAATTGACAACGTTGTCCATAATAATTATTTAAACATAAACATTTTATATTCCATTCATATTTTGGTATTAAACGTTCATATGTATTATAATAAAAATAATCATATTGATTATTTAATAATTTAATATAACTTGTACATCGACCATTATTTTCACATGATTTTAATCGACATTGATTAATTAAAATTTGTTCAATTGATATAATAGTTGGAATATTTTTAAATATATTTGTAGAATTTTTTAATACATTATAAAGTAATTTTTTATGTATATAACGTGCTGGTCTTAAACGTGATGGGTAACGTATTATAGCAATAAGTAATTCAATTTGATTCTTAGATTTTAAATTAAATGTAAATATATGTACATGACGTATATTAACACCAATAATTTCTGCTAAATTTTCACGTATTAATGGTAATGTATTTATAACAAATTGTTCATATGTTGATTTTGAATTTAAATTTATAATTATTGATAATGTACGTTCTAACATTTCACGATCAATTGACCATAAATTTATATCAATTGAATAATTTTTAATAATTGATTTTATATTTAATGGTAAATAAATTAATGTATTATTAGAAAAATCTATTTCAGGTATTGATTGATTAATAGCAATAACTGTTAAATTAATATGATATTGTAATAAACGATGTTTTTGTTGTGGAGAATATTTTTGTAAAGAATTATTTAAATAAAGTTCAGTTTGATTATTCGATATATGTTTAAGAAAAAAATTATTTTTATTTAATGTTAAATTATAATAAATAAATTTATAATTTAATTGATTTTCAATAAATAATCGTCCAAAATTAATTGGAAAAAAATTTTCTTCCAAATTTATATAACCATCAATTGTTTGACGATTTATTACTGGAATATCAATATGATATTCAAAATAAAATAAACTAAGATATAAATCAATATAATATGATGATAGTATTGTATCATTATCCCAAACACGAATTATTATATGATGTTCATGATTGATATTTATAGGTTTAGTTAAAATAAGTTCAGTTGTATTTAATGTTGAATGAAGTTTATAATATGAATGTGTATTATTAAGAATTTCAAATGTTAAATTTAATTGATCTTTATCAATAACATCAATTTTATATAGAATATCATTTATTGATGGATAATAAAAATAAACAAGTTTTGTAAAATTTTTTGTTAGAAATTCTGGATGATTATCATTTATATTATGAAGATATATTGTTAAATTTAATGAAGATAATGGAATAGTCTATAATGAAAATATTTTAATTTAAAATAATATTTCATATTCAAAAAAAGTAAGTGTAAGACGGAGAAGTTGTCTAAGACTTCGATTACCTTTATTTTAAAAGGGACAATTTTATTAGAAAAATCTATATGAATTTAAATACATAAAATGATTATCTGAAATAGAGGATCCTGAATCTTGCGCACAAGGTAAAAGTTACATATTTATGGGACACAAAATAATAAAAAAAAATAAGCAGACAGGAAATTTAATCGAAATTTTGATAAAGAGGCATATGATTACATCTATAAGCTGCTAGTTGCATAGAAAAATAATTTTTTAATTATACTTAAATGACTGTGGTATATGTAGACGAATAATTAATGTGCCATGATAATTATAAATCGTAATTATTATATATAATTTTTGATATTTTCATCTGATCAAAATAAGTTTATTCTATAAACGAACTGCTGCGGATATAAAGATGATCCTTCTTAATCGAAATAACTCTAAGTTACACAATAATACCTTATCGTTTCGGTTTAAAATCCTCATCCAAATATTATTAATCAAGTAACGGTACAAGCTCGCAATATTGTTCTATATATTTTAGTATTTGTACCCATTCCTAAACCATAAAATATGAATTTTTTATGTCATGTGCAAGTTACTTATGTGCTACTTCAAGTGCGCAAAGATTGCCGTGCACGAGATTCGTAGATCCCTGAAATAGGATCTTTCTCAAATGTGATGATATCTCATTATTCCCAGTTTACATCGTTGTGAATGTGCATTCTAAAATATTCTGTAAATTTTTGTTTTGTGTTTATTATTTGTTCTAAATGAGCTATTTTTGACTAGAAATGTAGGAGATCAAACTTTTTTGCTCCTGATTACAGTTTAGAAAAATATAATCCTAAAACTTATTTGTATCATATCGAAAATAATTCTACTGAAGAATTCTAAGCTCATCCTCTGTCTCTGAGAAAGTGTTTACCAGGATTCTCCAAGGACTTTGAGAGACTTTTATGATGAGACCTGTCTAAGGACGAATATAATATGTTTTACAAGATAATTTGACAAACACTAGAGTATTTTACTAGAAAATTGAGTTTCAATCATGGCTAAATTTTTTTCTCAAAGTCTAAGTATTGATGTTCATAATCGATTTTATACATCTCTCATTATGATGTACGAAAACATTTACTTGAAAAGTTCCTGCTCCGATCGCATACTTTCAAAATGATTTCACTAGATACTCGACCCATGACCAATTTTTAATGAAAGATTTTTAGAAAAAAAGAATTCAGGAAACTTTTACTCTTCAAATTTTTGATGAAAACTATATCATACCTGATTGTCTCGATCTCTAACAATAATTGTTACATTATATTCATGTTGATCTCTTTCATAATCAAATATTTTTTTATTAATAATTGTTCCATTATTTTCAAAAATTTGAAAATTATTCATAGAATCAATTAATTCATAAATAAAATCTTTCGAATTTTTTCCAATATTACAAATAATTGTACCAATTAATTGATTTTCATTAATAAAACAATTATTACGATTTTCTAAATTAAAATAATTATTATCATCATTAATAATTGATAAAAATAAATTTGTTTGATTAGTTAAATTAATTCCATCTTCAAATACTTTTATATTTAATGTAAAATTCATTATTATAGATGGAAGAGATTTTTTTAAACGAATAATTCCTGTTTTTTCATCAATTGAAAAATATTCGGATGAATTTATAAAACTATATATCATATTTCCATTCATAATTGGATCATTACTTGTTGCATTTATTTGAAATATAATTGTATTAGGTCGAATTGATTTACTTATATTAATATAATAAAATTCTTGATCAAATTTAGGTCCATGATCATTTATATCATTAATATAAAGAATTAATTTATTTGTTAAATTATTTTCTTTATTATTATTATCAATTACAATAATATCATATTGTAATTCAGATCCATGATATTCTCTATCAAGTTTATCATATAAAATAATTGAACCAGTTGTTTGATCAATTGAAATAATTGATGAAGTATTTTTAAGATAAAATTCATATTGAAAAGAAAATAATTTATCAATATCAATTAAACATATACGACCAATATATAATGGTATAAAATTATTTTCCGTAATATTGTATACTAAAGAATTTTTATCGAAAATAATTGGATTATCATTTATATTAATTAATTTAATAGTAATTGATATAGTACAATTAAGTTCATTAGGTTCAAGTAAAATTGTAAATGAATAAAATCTTTTTTGTTCATAATCAAGACGTGAATTAGAAGTTATTATACCTAAAAAGATTTTTTTTACGAATTTAAAAAAAGAAAAATAAATTTATTTCACTAAACCTGTTTGAGAATTAAGAAGAAATAATTGTGCATCATTATTATTATTATTATTATCTAATTTCATATGTATATGATCAATTAATTCTGTAGAATTATTTATTAATAATAATGTTTCTTTTACTGTACCAATTATTGTACCAATTGGAGATTCTTCTTCAGTTGTCCATTCAATTGGTATCTATAAAAAAAAAATTTTTTTTTTAATATTGAAAATAAAAATTTTTTATTTACTGCAGGACAAATAAAATATGACCATTTAGGTGTTCGACTAATTGATACATTTGTACGACAATAAGATAAAGATGATAATGATGATATAAGAATAATTAATTCAAAATATTCATCAGATGTTTCATTAAGCATTGGTGATGTTAAATAAAGTTGACCAAGATTATTTATAGCAAATAGACCATATGTATCTCCTGATAGAATATAATAATTATTAGATGTATTATCGTTATTATTAATACTGATATCTTGAATGACTGTACCTAAAATAAAATAGGATATAAGATAAATAATGTTACTAAAACCTGTTTATTTTGTGCAATAAACAATCGATATTACTAGTCGAAAAGTAAATCATATATGAACATAGCAATTATGTGTATTTTAGTGTCAATATGTCTTTTATTTTGCACATTTATTATGCTCGCTCAATTGATAATGAACATAGGTTGACATGATTTGTGTCTAAAATTTTACAAATTAATATGTATTCTCGTGAATATCATTTTTTTATCAAAGTATATTATAATGAGAAGATGGTCAATATACACAGCAGTGAACAAAGATTGTTCGAACATTGACTGTAGTTTTATAGCTAGCTGTCTTCGAATGAAAATGATTCTTTGTTTTCATTAGAAAGAGATACCACTAGTTTTATTAAAAATATTTCGATAATTCAAATCTTGCTTTTATTTCAGACTTCGAAGATTTTTAAGCTTTTTTTTATTAAGAACTAAGCTCTATATTTTCATATACATTGTCTTATTCTGACTGAGGATTTGAAAATCGACTATTTTATTGATCTCTTTTCTAATTTCAAAGATCAAAATTTTTCAATAGTTTATATATATATTTGTAAATATGTCAATATAGACTTTTTCTTTTCGTTTTTACTGTAAGAAAATGCAAAAAAAGATTTCGTAAGGAATGCTAGTCGTTCGATCTGCTAATAGTATATATTATCAAATTCTGTTGTATATCGTAAAAATTGAATTTTGGCTAGGATCTACACGATTGTGATGTTGTTTACGATAAAATTGTATAGGTCTAAGTATAAATTTAATTTCTAACAGTACGCAATAGAATTTCATAGTATATATATACCCGGATATCTTCCTTTATAAATCTACGTATAGTTACCTTTAGTCTTCATTTTGCAAAAAAAAAATTGTTTCAAAATTTTCTCGGAGTAATATCAGTTGAAAATCATTCATATCTATTCAATAAGTAGAATCTCTGATAGAATTTCCTGCGTTATATGAACTGATAATTTATCATTACTTATTATGAAACATTCTATTGTAGAATATTTAAATATAAAACTTATCCCTACCAGGTAAACTTTGATCATGTAGTAAAATTGGTAAATTTGGACATAATAAAATATTTGAATAATTTTTTGGTATTTCAAATTGTTTTGTATGATTAAATGAAAAATGAATTAAAGCAGTATCATTTAAAAAATTCTTTTCATCAATAGCATAAACATATAATTGTATATAATTAAGATTTTTTATTAAATTAAAACCATATTTAAATGTTAATATTCCATTTGTTTGATTAATAATTAAACCATATGAATTCGATTGTAATTTATATTGTAATGAATTTAAACTTTGAGCAAATATTCGAAATAAATTTTCATGTTGATAAGGATAAAAATAAAAATTTTTTGATAAAAATTTTGGTTGAAAATATGAATTAATAAATAAAATTTTAATTTCACTTGAATAATAACTTATATTATTTGTTAATTGTAATTCAAAAAAACATAAATCAGATAAAATAGGATAATCATTAAAAAATAATTCATTATTTTTTAAATAAAAATTTTCATGACAATTATTTCTTGTTAATGGTGTTGATATAATATTTAAATATAAATTTTCTGTATGAAATTTTTTAATAAAAAAATTTTTTTGTAAAAAATTTTTTTCTATTTTAAATTCATAAAATTTTTTATCTAATTTAATTAAATAATCAATAAAAAAGATTTTTATTGATGTTTCTATAAGAAAATTTTTCCAATATCCATTTATATTTAATAATAATACATCTATCATATCAGTTGGATTATATTCTTTTAATATTAATTTATTTTCATTAATTTGAAAAAAATTTTTTGTTGAATTTTTTATTTTAAATTTTGTTGATTTTAATGTTTGATTAAATAAATCAACAAGATTTAATTGAAATATTTCTAATGGAGTTTCAATATTTGTTTTTAATAATGATATATAATATAAATTTGATGAAAATTTTGGTTCAATTATATAAATTATTTTTATTTTTGTATATGTTATTTGTTTAGCTAAATCTTCAGCGGATGCATAAAATTCAATAAATGATTTTAAAAAATATATTTTATTGATTTTTATTAAACCTGTTGATGAATTTATTTGTATTTCATTTGGTTGAAGATAAATTTTATAAAAAATTTTATCATTTATATCATTATCATATGCATAGATTTGTCCAAGAATATTATTTGATTGATTATAATAAAAAATATATTCATTTGAAGAAAATTTTGGTGAATTTTTTAAATAATTATTTATATTTATTTGTATATTTGTTTTTGTTAAATATAAATCATCACTTATACCAATATTTAAATAATAAATTTTTTCATTTATACTATTATTATTATTATTATTATTCATTGTTATTATTCCATTTGTTTGATTAATTGAAAAAATATTTTCTTTATTATTATTAAATAAATAATACTTTAAATGTTTATTATCATTTGTATCATAATCATGAGCAGATATTTTAATTAAAAAATTTTCTAATGATGATATTGTGTAATTTAATGGAAGATTAATAAAATTTGGTTTATGATTATTATAATCATTAATAAATAATTTAATAATTAAGATTTGTTTTATTGGTAATATTAAAATTTTAAATGAATAAAATTTTTCTATTAAATAATTAAGTAATATAACATGACCATTTTGAGAATTAATAGAAAAAAAATCTTTATTATAATCTTTAAGAATATATTGATAATTATTTATTAAAGAATTATTTGGTTGAAATATTATTGAACCAGGTGGAAGAATTTCTGATATAAATATTTCATATATTAATGAAGTATATGAAATTATTTCTGATTTAATTACATGAATAATTATATTTATTATTGTAGATTTTTTATAGATTATATCACGTGCAATTATTTGAAATTGTTCAAATGTTTTATTATAATATTCATTTGAAATAAATTCAATTATACCATTATCAGGATTTATAATAAAATATTTTGTTTGATTAACAAATTCATAAACAATATGACTATGATTTATATTATATGGTTGAGCAGATATTTGACCAACAAATATTGTATAATTATCAAAATTTGTTAAATTTAAAACAAATTCATAGGTTTTTTTAGAAAATATTGGAGATTCAGATGGAATTATATCATAATTAATTAATGTACCATTTGAAAGTTGTATTTGACCAGAAGACTAAAATTAAGAAAAAAAAACCACTCTTGATGAATATCGATACATATATGAAGAGTAAGAATCAAGAGAATCTTTGTTGATTACCTCGTATAAATTCTCTTCTGATACATCGGAACACTAATACACTATTCTGATTCCTATACGAGATTCTCGTCTCAATTTTGGTATTAGTGGAATAAACAATCTTTTATATTAATTTCTTATTTAGTATTCGAATCTTTCTCATTATAATAAATATATAATATTACCTGATCAATATAATATTTATCTTTTATTTCATTATATAAATAACTTTGATTTCTAATCATTATATAAGATAAATCTAAACTTGACTTTTCAATTGTAATTAAACATTTTGAATTATCAATTTGTATTAAAAGTAATAAATCTTCATTAATTGTTTGATTTTGATTTTTATAACGTAATAAACCATATTGATAATCAAGTATAAATAAATGATTATAATTTAATAGATAAAAATATTTCATATATGTACGAGAACAAATTGATTCTGTTTGATTTATATTTAATATTTCAATAAAACCGATTAATTGTTTATCATATGAATAATTTAAATAATTTAAATAACATTTGGAAATTGGTTGAATTTGTGATAAAATTATAATTTGTATACGAGTTATTTGTAAATATTCATTTTGTATAAGAAAATCATAAAAATTTCCATTTGTTAATAATAATGTTCGATTTGTAATAAATAATCTACCTGATTTATCAATTGATATCATATTTAATATATGTTCATTTAATATTTGAAATTTTTCATTTGTTTTATTTAAATATCCAATTGTATAATTATTAACAAATGGTTCATATAATTTAAATTCATATATTGATTGAGATGATGAATTATTATTATTATTATTATTAAAAGAATTTTCTTTATGTATTAATATATTTAAACGTGTAAATGTTATTAATGTTTGATATTTTGCATATATAATTAATGAATATATATTCGAAATATTTTTTATTAAATTATATTTTATTAAACCAGCATATTCATCTAATTGAAATATATTTTTATCTGTTTGATTTAATATATAATATGTTATATTAAATCTATCTGTATAATTAAAAGAATTTTTTATTTTAATATGTATTGGTTCTTGTTGTAAATTATATATATATGATGATAAACCAAATGAATTATTTATATAACCATAATATAAATCATTTTCAAATATAAAATTAAGATTTTTTTCTATTAATTCATTTGTATTATATTCAATATCAGAATTAATTATACATTCAGCTATATTTGAAGCTTCACCATTCATTGGTGTAAATGGATCAAAAGCACGAACAATTAATGAATTATATAATTTATATAGTTGACCAGTTAAAGGATCAATACTTTTTAAAGGTAATGATTCATATGTAAAAAGATATGGAGAATTTTTTATATAAGATGGACATGGAAAATAAATGCCAATATTTGATATAAATATTGTTACAGTACAATTAATTGGATAAGTTTGAGAAAAATCAATTATAGTTAAATTTATTGGATAATCATACGAACGAGATAGAGATTCATCAAGAAGTATAAGAGATTGATTAGATGTATCAATTGAAAATAAACCTAATGGATCACCTAAAATAAAAGAAAAGAGAAATTTTTTCTGAGGATGTAAATATTTTTATTAATTTTATCAGATGACAGTTGAGAAAAAAATATAAGATTAAAAACTATATCTTAAAATCTGTTTTTTTCTGACACACAGTTATTTCATGTTGTTTTCTTTCACTTTTATTTAAATTCGAAGCAAAATAGAAATCTGATCTGAAATTAAATCAATGTATCGACTGGGTCGTAACTATAACAAAAAGTTTCAACTCCGCTACCTCTAATCTATATATGTCTCTCTACTACCTTTTCATTTTTTTTTAAAAACTTCTCTCAAATTTTAGAACTCTATGTCATCATTACACATAAGATTTCGATTCTCATGCAAAAAAAACATAGTATATATACTCTCATATCATTACCTTCAAGAATATTTGCATTAGATTTAATTCTTTTTCCATCATTATCATTACTAATTAATTCAAAATTCATTAAATATTTTTTTCGATTTTTAATTAATGAAGTTTCAAATATAATTAAATAATTCTCTTGAATAAATCGATATGATCTATTTGTTTGATTTAATAAATTTTTTTCATCAAGAATATTTATATGTAAATTAGTATATGTTATATAATAATTATGTTCACAACGATAAATAATTGTTAATAAATGTTTTTGATTTAAAGAATTTTCTAATGAATTTATAACAGTTATTGAACCTGTATGAGGATTAATACGAAATAAATCAATTGATTTTATTTTTTCAACTCTATCAATTGAATAAATGCAATCATTTGAAGAATTTTCAATAGTTAAATGTGCAATTTCAATACCAATTGGAATACTTTTTGATACTGAACTATAATAATCATTTTGAGCAAATTTTATTGAAGGAATTAAATTATTTATAATACGAATAATAACCTTAAAAGAAAATATTTCAATAAAAAAAAAGTAAATAAATTTTATTAAAATTTTTACTTTTATTGTATTCATATTAATCCAATCATTTGTTACATTAACACGAAGTTCAATTATATTTGTTTGATTAATTAATTCACTAATAGGACGTATAAGTATTAATTGTCCTGTTTGAAAATCAACATGAAAATATCGTGTATGACGAATATGTCCAATCATAATAAACCATTGTTGTGTATTATTAAATTGATTATTTAATCCAAGTTGTAAAATAATTGAACCAACTTCTATTGTTGTTAATAAATCAATATTTATTGTTGAATCAATTGTTGATATTAATGATTTATTAAGAGATATCATTGGTATTATTCGAATTTTTATTGGTAATTTTATACGAGATGATACAACACGCCATTTATTTCGATTTATATGTTCATCATATTCATTTTCATTACCATCAGATAAAATATCATCACGATGTGCAATAGTAAATGCTTCAACCTAAGAGAAAGTTTTTATTTTTTTCTGAGTAAAATATTTTAAATTTGATATCATTTTTTCAAAGAACGTTTTCAAGTGCCATTCGTTAATCGAACTGATATTTTAATTATAAGTGA
Organism: Macrotrachela quadricornifera; assembly: GCA_022393335.1. Classification (NCBI taxonomy): domain Eukaryota; kingdom Metazoa; phylum Rotifera; class Eurotatoria; order Philodinida; family Philodinidae; genus Macrotrachela; species Macrotrachela quadricornifera. The sequence continues at coordinate 203,085 of JAJEKB010000052.1, read as the reverse complement.
GTCTTATTGAAACTTGATGACAAAAAAAAATGATACGTGCTTATGATCTTTAAGTCAAAGGTTTTAATTAGTTTACTAATAATTATGAGATGTATTACCGCAGAAATTCTTTTGTTATTCGATCTTTTTATGCATATGTAGCCAGAGGATAAAAATCCGATAAAAGGATTATAACTCTTGACCAAAAGAAATCATGAAGTTGTATATTTTGATCCTTCATCTACTCTCAAGAGAACCTATCTAAAGGCAAAGTATCAATTTGATCAGCAGATGTTACTTGAGAATCTTCCCTCATTAGTACAGAAAAACTGTTAGCATTTTCTTTATGATTTTATTCATTCATTTGAAAGTGTAATAAAAAGTAAAACATTTGACATTCTGTATAATTTGAATTAATACATTTTACTAAATATTTCAGTTATTCTATATTTTCGGATCATTATTATTCAATTTAGCTTTTTCTTTTTATGATGTATATATAATATAGTTCAATATAATGTATCTTATCTCAAAAATAGGACACCATAAATTTTGAAAGAAATTCCTTACATTAAATTCATATGTTGTATAAGCATTTAATGGTTGTTTTGCCGCAATATAACCTGTTTGACGATTAATAATAAAATGTTGATTAGAATCATTGATTCTATAACGTATTTCAAGATTTTTATCATAAACTTTATTATCTAATAATGCAATTATTTGAAATAAACGTTGTCTTAATCTTCCACTATTACGTTGAATTTCAGGTAAATCAATATTATAAACAGATGAATAAATAAATTTTGGTATTAATTGACGTCGTCGAATAAGATGAACTTTTAAATAACAATTAACTGAAAGTTTATATTGAGTATCTAATGCTTTAATTGTTAAAAAATAATCGGTTTTTAATCGATGATTATTTTGAATTAATGGTAATAAATGTATATAACCATTTTGTTTATTAATTGAAAAAATTTTTTCATTTTTATTATTATTATCAATAATTGAATAATGAATATGAGAATTTTTATTTAATGATATAGCTTCAATACGTGAAAATGGATATTGAATTGAATAATCATATGCTTTTACTGTTTGATATATATCAATACATTGTGGTAAATAAAAATTTTCTTGTCGAATTGATATATGTAAATGAACAAATGTATGTGGTGGATGTGCACGATAACGTGTTAAACGTATTGATAACCAATATGACGATTTTAATAAACCGATTAAAGAATGAGTAAGACGAAGATAACCTTAAATATATAAATTAAATAATTTTGATATGTTATAATAGTAGATTTTAGTTTAATAAAATTATAGAAGACAATTTATAAAAATTTCTTTGAAAAATATAACAGATTTATAGATTTACTTATTTTTCATGAATAAAATTAACTATTTTGTTCTCTACATTACAAACGATTATTTACTATTCGTTCAAGTTAAAAAAACATATTGACTATGAATGTTAAAATGATCTGTTATTTTCTTTTCTGATTGTCTCACTTCTGAAAAGTGATATTATCAATCAGTTATTATCGTTTTAACTTCCCTCTCTCAATTTATACGATTCTAAAAGTCAATATATACCAATAGCATTTCTGAATTTTAATACATGTCTTTCAGAAAATTTTTATTTTTGTATATTTAAAGAAAAAATTAGCTTAATAGAAAAAAAATAGTAAATCAAATCGTTTTGTCTATATTTAAAGGTCACATCAGAAGAGAAAATTTCATTCAATCATTCCACGATCTTATTTACTTGACAATTTTTAATCATTCTATCAGTCGTCATTTGATCATATCAATCAAAAATGTCTACTAGCTAGATTATCATTTATGGATCATGTAATTTGAATCGTTTGACATTCATCAATTTAATTAAATAAAATAAATATTTTCTTGAGAAAATTTAATGAATTAAATTAATTTTTAAATCATACACTTCCTTTTTCTTTCAGATCTATTGCCAATTGAACAGATGTACGAGATAATGGTTATTTTCTTTCTTTTTTTTTTTTTTTTTTGATGAACATGTGTTCTCTTAAAACATGTATATAATGAGTATTGCTTATCTTTTTCTATCGATTAGAAAATGAGTTCAGTGGGTAATTAGTGTCCAATGAAGAACAACTTAGTAGAAGAAATGAATGAGTGAGAAACAGAAGCAGCTGCTATTCTCACAATGTAAATCGATTGATGACATGTAAAACAACAACAACAGCAATAGCAATCTCTATTCAGACATGCATCAAACCGACAAAGCCGACGTCGCTTGCCACGCGCATCACCACAAGGGATTAAAGAAAGGAAATTAGAATTGACTATATAATGATGTCCACCATCGGTCATGCGCATGCATGCAGACATTCTAATTGTCGTTTCATTATTCTGAGACGACAAATACATATATATATATATATATGTATATATGAATTGTTATGATGTAAGTTGAGAAGAATAAATGAGAATATGATATGAACGAAAAAGAATAAAATAAACAATTATTAAAAAAGAGACTTATTAGTCTATTGAAATCACTCAATAAATCTGAATATGTATTAAATTTCTTAAATCCTTTTTTGATTGAATATATATATATATAAGAAAAAAGAAAAGTCATCATACCTTGTTGATCAATTGAAAATGGTAATTTTATGTCATCATAAATTATTTCAATAAAATCAATTGTTGATGAAACTATTTGAAATCTTCGATATATATTTGTTATTATTGAACCTATTGCTAATGATTCATTTATAACTAAACCATATGCTGGTTCAGATAAAAGAATTGGTTGTTGAGCATCAGGATATGATTTAATATAAATATGAATAGATGTTTGATTTTTATATAAACCATCGGATACTTGAACTGTTACATTTAATATTTGATCAATTAAACGATGTAAATTATGTTTTAAACGAAGATGTCCTGTATCCATATTTATTGTTACATATGGATTTGGATTAAGACTATAAATAAGTTTATCATTTTTATCAAAATCAATTGCATTTATTTGACCAAATATTGAATATCGTGGCATATCAAAAAAAAGATTAAATATAAATACATCTGAGAAAAATTTTGGAATATTATCATTTATATCATTTATTGTAATATGTATAGTTGTACATATTGTTTGAAATTGTGGTTGTATACCTTGATCTGATGCAATTATATATAAATCAATAAATTCTATTTGTTCATAATCAATTGATTTAATACAATCAATTTGTCCTGTTGAAGAATTAATAAAAAAATAATCATTATAATTAAATAATGAATATATTATTGTACCATTTTCACCTATGAATTAAAAATAAATTTAATTATAAAATAATAATAATAATAATAAATAAAACTTTTCAAACCTAAATCAGGATCATATGCTTGAATTTGAAAAATATTTTTTTGTATATGATTTTCATTTAATTGTATATGTGTATGAAAATTTTTACATATTGGAATATTATCATTAATATCATTAATATAAATAATAATTAACATTTTTTGATAAAATTTTTTTGTATATTGAAAATAAATTGATGATAATGATGAATTTTTCTTTTGACAATAATATTGTTCTTGTAATTTCATTGAATAAATTGATTTTAATTTTAATTCAATTTCAAATATATATTTATTTTGTTTTTCACGATCAATTTTATCAATTAATTTTAAAGATTTTTTATTTTGATCAATTATAAATGGTATATTTGTATCATTAATCGTATAAAAAAAAATATTATCATTTTCATTATTTATATTTAATGGAAATTCATCATATTCAATTTTTAAATAATCAATTATTGTATTAATTTCAGCATCTTCAGATAAATAATATGTACTTAAATTTTTATTAAAACCAATATTTAAATAAACAGTATCAGTATTGGAAGGTAATGTTGTAGTTAATTGACTAGAAAGAATTATTTGAAATTATTAGATGAAAAATCTTTGATTTATCAAGATTTTCATTCGATGGGTTCTAGTATAGATCGTCGGATAGAAAGTTGGGATATACGGAGGAAGTGTATGGCTGTGTAGATGAAGGTTTAGAAACAATAAGAACCGTTTTAACAGCACTGTCATTCTCATTCACAAGTTTGATTATACAAATGTTTCGACATCTCAGAAATTCGTCACACTTAAACTGTATTTACATCAAAAAACTCTCTTAACAAAAATTTATATATATTTTCCAATTATTTGTATTCTATTACTAACATATCGTACACATTTCTGAATAAATTTTTAAAGAATTTGATCATAATTAACTTTTACTTTTAGAGTAACATTCATCTCGAACTTTTTTTAATAAGGTTAAGTCGTAAATAAAACTTTGAATTAAATTCTAACCTTGTTTCTGTACTAATTGTTGTTGTTAATAATGTTGATGTTGATTTTTTTTTCCATCTTCTTGAATAAGCTCTTGTTCTTGCTAAGTCTCTTTTATTAAATTTTGATGATAAATCTACACGAATATCAATACTATTTTCAAAACTTATTGGTTGACCCCAATCAAAAGCAATTATTTGTAAATCATAAATCATATATTTATTAAAATTTTCTTTAGATTTTAAATTTAATGTTCCATTATTTGGATCAATATAAAATGGACATTGATAATATTGACAATTCCATAAACGATATGTAATACGTCCATTTGTTTGTTTATTTTGATCATAATCATATGCTTGAAATTGATATGGTAATTGAAAAATTTCTGTTGATGTATTATTATGAAATATAGGTCGATATTTATTTATTTCATTTACATTTATTTCAATTGTTGTTTCAATTGAATAACGTCGATTAAATAATTGAATATTAGCTTGAATATCAAGAATATATTTTCGATATTCTAAACGTTCAGCAAGACGTAATATACCTGTTGTTGAATTAATATAAAATTGAATATTTTTATCATCATTTAATAATTTATAATTAATTATTAAAGATTTATCATATGGAGATTTTTTATAATTTATTTTAATATGTGTTATAAATGAATCAACAGGTAAATTTTCATCTAAATAAATTTGATCGATTTTATTAAAATAAAATTGATAAAAATTAAAATCAATAAATGGTATTAAACGATATTTTGTATATTGACATTGAAAATAATTATTAAAACAAATTATTAATTGAAGATTATATTCTTCAATAAGATATTTATTTAAATAAATATTATTTTGATAAATAAATAAATTTTTTGTATTTAATGATGAATTATTTAATAAAAAAATTTCAAAATATTTTTCATATGGTTTTATATTAATTGTTAAAATTGGTTGATGAATATTTAATAAATTTATTGATTTTCTTTCATATATATTTATATCATACGTTGTTATTAATTGTTTATATTCTATAGTATGATTAAATATTGTTTGAAATTTTTCATTTTGATTATTTAATATATTTAATTGTTTAAAATTTAATTTAACATGTGTTTTAGTTTTCATATTATTATCAACAAGACGTTTACGATATCGATCATAAGCATAAATATCAAATTCATATATTAATTTAAAATTATCTTTTGTTATTAAATATAATTCACCAGTAAATGGATGAAGTGAAAATGTTTCATTTAATGATGATGCTAATTCATAAAGAATTTGTGAATGTTGAATTTCATCAGCATCACTTGCATGAAAACGTATAAGTGATTGGTCAATTTCAATTGCTTGAGTATAATTTTGTTCATAGATATCCATATCAAATACTCCATCATTATCATTTGAATCAGCAACACGAAGACGAATCTATTCAAGACAAAGAGTAGTAGTTTTATAACTTTGATAAAATAAAACTCTTACTTCTGTTTGTTCAGTTTGATTTTCTTGTGTCGTAATAATATTTGCTTGAATACGAAGTATATAAACATCTTGATATTCTCTATTAATATCGAATGGACGTGTTATATTAATAATAATAAAATAAAAATCAGCTAAACGTTTTGTTTTTATTTGAAATAAACCATTATTAGTATCATCAATAAGATGATATGTAACTGATTTAATATTTAATGTACGATAAATACCAATTGGTATTCGATCTGGATAAAGAAATAATGAATTAGATAAAATATTTTCTTGACACCATATTTCATAAGTAGATTTTGTAAAATAATAAGTTTTATTTTCAGCAATTATAATTGTCAATAAAGTAAAAAGAATTGAGATATGTAATGAAGACATACATAGGAAGATAAAAATGAATTCGAGAATTTTTTAAACAAATACAAATCTGAAAAAAAAATCTAATGCCATTATCAAATTCTCATGACACATACGTATACACACTCATCTATTCCAATGAAAAAGAAAAAGATGTGTGTATACTAAACCGGCGATGAACTGGACAATCGTTCGTTCGTAAGAAACAGAGAGCAAGAGAGAGAGAGAGAGGCAGAAGAGAAGAGAAAAATACATCGACGACCGTCTTGCTATCGTCGCCCGTTTTGTTCAACTTCTATTCTTTCTTTTTTTTTTTTCTCTTTCTCCCTTTATTCGGAATATATGAAGCAAGCAAAGCGAGAGAGAAAAATGGCTAGTGGTATGTGTCAATGAGCTAATTAGGAGCACAAATCGTATCTCGGCAAATATCTAGTTCAATCGAAAAAAAAACGAGTACCGTTATAGGCTTCTTTTCATATAACGGATTTTTTTTGTAATGTCTATACGAGCATTTTTGAACAGACATACAAAAAGTTTGATTGCTGCTGTGAACAGACATACATAGACGAATGATGATGATGATGTTGATGGACAACCGACGACGTGACCATTTCCTATCTTGTTACTGCGCGTTTGCGTGTGTCTATGTGTAATGGATGCATGCACTATCTAATAAGACGCGTGTCGAACAAATTGCTACCTTCATTCTATTTGGATGGGTCACCTTGATCCATTGAACAGGGCCGGACGAGACATCTTTATCGGTATGTGTTTGCTGCGTCGCACGCCATCGTTTCGTATTTCTTCTCGCTCTCCGTCTTTCTACATATACATACATATCGATTGTTCAGACACCATTGAACATGAGAAATTCTACGTCTGCTATTGCATTGTTTACCTATTAAACAAAAGCATGCAAGACCAGCGAATGTTGCATACTATACATAGTCTTATAATAAAACCATTTATTGATTGACTAGTATATATGTATATATACATATATATTATAGAATAAGAAATAATCAATAATGAAATATAACAGCATTTTTATCTATCACTATCTATAGAACAAGCACGACATGATGTGAGATAATTTCTTTTTGTAGTCACACTTTTCTCTGAGGGATAAATTGTATGTGTCATATTTACCACCTGTTCAATGATTAACTCTGTGTGAAAATCCCGATTATCGCATATTCTTAAAGTACAAATATATATGATATTTTCAATGATTAGTTATATTCAATCTCTTTCACAGCTTCAACAACTAGTCGTAGTAGTGGTAATCGTTTATAACAAACACTTTGGATCAGTTTACTTTTGAATTAGAAGGTTGTCAACATAATTGTTGTTGTCGCTCTTATTTCTTTGTATATAATTTAATTTCTTATGATGAAACTAATAAAAACATTGACGTTAAAATATCGTCTCTTTCTTTTATGTTTGTGAAACCTTTTTTCTTCTTTTGAGTTCATTTATAAGTCTAACACAAGAGAATAAAATTTGTACACGTTTAATTTCATTCATCAGTCTCCTTCTTAACGAATTCCATTATGAATATAGGCTTCTCAATCGAACAACTAAATAAGCACTCAACTAACCACTTCTTTTTTTTCTTCTCTTTCATCGCTCATCATCATCATCATCATCATCGTCATCACCAGACAAAAAAAAATGGAGCAAAGTTGGTCGGTCGAGGGTCAATTTCATGATACGATAATACAAGAAGAGAGGCTGAAGAAAAAAAAAAAAGAAGAATAAGATACGTACGTACGTTTACCGTTAAAGTAACATATGTGGGTTTATGATGTAATAATAATGAGTTTAGTATGGTGATGGTTGGTAAGCATTGCTTTATAATCCTCAACAGCGTGTACATCCGACCGCCTTTGTAACTTCGTTTTACGAACCGTATGCGTGTGCCTGCATTATCAAGGATATTTGTTGTATTCGATGATGATATGATTACGCAAGGCGCTCGTGCACGAGCGAACAAGTGCAAAAAAATGAATGAACAAGAGCATCTATTCTTTTTTTTTTGATGCTCACTGATTATGCATAAACCTATGCATTTAATATACATTTATTGACCGCGACCATCACTATTTTGTGTGAACTAAATATCTCAAAAGGTAATGATCATCAAATTCAATGTCACAGCAGGAATTTTACCGACATATGTATATAGATGGGCAGGTGATGTGATAATAGACTGTGAAAAAAAAAGTCGATTAGTATCAAGTGATTGGTAGTGATGACCGGTGGACAGTCATCATAAATCATTGTTCATGCTGTGAAGATTATTTCAGGTCAAGGCTGAATGCTTATATGTTGATGATTAAAGCAACATGTGTATATGAGTGAGTGAACGAAGTGTTAGAGTTAGAAGGAAAAGGATAATGTCTCCATCTCTGTCATTTCCCTTAGGATTTGCATAGTTTTCTTACATAGAAATAAGAGAAAGACACCTGATCTTCTATGTGACCATCAATTTTGCTATATGTTGCATGCTGAGTGATGATAGATTGTGAACGGATCTGACTGACATTAGCCTGTATATTTGTGACCGCTCAATTGACATTTTGCACCAAAGAGAAAAGAGAAAGAATCGAATAACTAAGTAAGGAGAAGCAAACAGATGGTCGCCATCCGCGACTCTATCCGTATATTGTCAATCAATTCAAGGAAAGAAGGAAAAAAAAAGTAAATGTACCATGATATGATCAATTCTCCGTTGATTGTTTATTTGTTCGAATTAAGAAAAATGATTTTGATTCATACAAACAATAATCTCTTCAAAAAAAAACAAGTGGTACTTGCTGCTGTTGCACATATATATTCATCACTTGATAGTCAAGAAGGCCATCGTATTGTTTGATGACAAGAAAGAAAAAAAAGGAAGAAGTCTGGCGTAAAGTATTAGTTTTTCTTTTTTTTTTGTTCTGCTTTGTCTCTCGTAGTATGTGTACGGTCTGACCGGATGTTTAACGGTCACACATATGAGAGAGCTCAATCAATACGATTGACATGTGACAAAACAAAAATGAAAGCTAAATTAAAACTAATAAACGGAAAGAAAGGATTTGAAACCTTTTAACAATCGGTTCTGTTAATTGATTTTTTTTTTCCTTTGATATAAATAAAGAATCGTGATACAATCATATTTCATTTCTTTTTATTCGAGTTCGTGCATTAATTGTTGTTGATGTTGTTTGTTTTGAATTACAACAACAGAAACCAACTCGTTTCTTTTTTAATTTTTTTTTACTCATTTTAGCTTTTTGTTTTGCTGTATGATGTAAAGCAATTGTTTGTGGTAAAAGAATTCTATCATTTGTCAATGGAGAATGATTGATTGATGATCTTGTGTGAATAGATGATGATGGAATATCAGTTATATAAGGAATATCATTTTCATATTTAGAAATTCGTTGTTGATAATTATCAATAGGTATTTCAAATGAATGTCCATTTAATCCTACATAACTACCACCATCAAATGAAGGTGATATATTGCGTTTAGTTGTACGACGACATAGACAAAAGAGGCCAAGACAAAAGAGAAGAATAATAATTGTGAGAGTTGCAATTAAAATAATGAAAATAGTGTCTGAAAGAAATGGGACAGCCGTAGTTGCTGAATGGGCAATAATTTTATTTTGATGCATAATAAATGTACTTGTTGAAGTAAAAATACTACTGATTCGATAATAACGAATTTGATTTAATGATAATGAATCATTATCAATTGATTCTGAAATATATTTTGATGAAGTTTTAATCTTAAACAAAAAATAATTTTTTTTTTTGCAATTTTAATTAGAAATTTTTTTTAATTGAATTATTACAGGTGTTAATGTAACAAGTTTAGATAGATGTGTAAAATGTGTTGAAATTTTTTCATTAAAAATTCTATTTGTTGTCTGTTTATCATTAATAATAGAATCTGGAAACAGTTGTGAATGAGGCGGAGTTAATGATTGTTCAACTCGTATTACAGGAGAATGAGTATATGTTTTATTTGTATTAATAATAAAATGTTTTAGTGGAATTTTTGATGATAATAGTTGATATTTATTAATAAAATTTATTGGTACAACTAAATTTTGTTGCTTTTGAACAATACCTGTTGATGTTGGATGAATTTTTCCATGATTATATGCCTATCATAACAATATTGATTATTCACTTACTGCTAGTAATCAAATTTGTCAATGAAAGATAAGCTAATATTATTACAGATGTGATCAATAGGAAACAATCACTATAATTTATATTATCTGATAAAAAGAAAAGAAAAAATGATTATCATGTTTTTATTTATAAGAAAAATCAATGTAACAATATAATTTCTTTTTTTTTCTTCTCGACTTATTAATCTATTAAAATATTTCTTTTAATTCTATCAGATTAGAAAATATTTCTATGACTTCTTATCAGATTAAAAACTAAATTATGTAATCATTTGTAAGAAAAAAAAAACTAATTAAATATAGAAATTCATTAGAAAACTATGTTCAATTTATTTGATTGATAGGCATGTCGATAGAAAGTTAATCACGTCTGAATGTTAAATAATCAAAATTCTTCTCACTATAGTTGATGATATTTACTAGTTGTTGTATTTTTGATAAAGGTACAATATTTGCATATTGTATGATTTTTTTATTAAATTCATTTTTTCGTGATGTAGATGGAATATTAGTAATCTAATACAATTAATTAAAATTATTTAATAAAAAAACAGTAATTTACTGATTGTTGAAATAAAAGTTTTGGTAAGATTTTAAAATTATCTGAAGATTGTCTTAGTTTTTTTTCCTAGAATTTTAAATAAATATAAATATATTTTAATAAATTATTAAATTTATTTACAAAATTTTCAATAGTCGAAATTTGATCATTTTTATTTTGAATATTATTAAAAATTTTCTCTGATGAGAAAGTCGAATCGATTGGCATAAATATTCGATTAATTTCTAAATTCGATTTTTCATTAAATAATGATATTTTTATTCCAGGTATATTCTCAATTTTAGAAGTTTTAATATAAGATTGTTGTTGTTGTTGGTTAAACATTGTTTATTTATTAATAATTGAAATGTAATCATATCATAGAAATTTATTTTAAATGAATGAAAATAATTAGAATATCAATGAAAAAAGTTATATAAACATTTATGTAATTATATATATATATTTATATTTTATATTAATATAGATATAGAAATAAGGCGGGAAATTATAAAAGAATTTGAATAACGAATTCTTTTTATATGTATCATAATCTTTGATACTCATTTGTCTTTCTTATCAAATATATATTCTTTTTTCTTTTATTATAAAAAATTTTCGATAATGATGTCTATAAAATTCAAGTTTATTATTGTTATTTTTCTTTTTCAAGGTTTTATTTCTTTGATTTTTGAACGATAGTATCAACATTCACTTACCAATTTATTCATCTATATAATATTGAACACATTTATTTGTTTGAATTAAAATTGAATGAAAGAGTTATATCAACTATTTCAAGTAGGTGTGCACATATTATTTTGAAATCAAAGAAATAAGAATATGTAACATATGAATTGAAAAAAGAAAATTCTATAATGCATATATATACATATAAAAATAATCAAATTTATTTTTATATCAATAGAATAGACGTTGAAATATTTATCTTAGAGAATTACTTCTTATGTATTTTTTTTAAGAAAAAAAAAGAAAGTAATACAATGATTTTCTTCCGCTTGTATATAGATAAATAAAGGAGCAACGATAAAGATATTCGAAACAGAGCACAACATGCCATAATATTTACCTTTCTTTTACTTTTATGTAGAAATTTTTTCTCTCTTTCTTTTGTAGTATAACTCGTGAGTTAATTTTTTATTCTCTTACCGTATAACATCTAATATGAGTAACACAACTTTTGTAAGTCGTTTGAAATCGAATGAACGTAATATTCGACATCGTTGTCAATTAAAATATTCGAAACATGGTACATTTAATTGGGTAAATAAAAATTTTTTTATTTTTTTTATTTCTTTTAAAATCTTATTTTATTTTTAATTAATAAATATTTAAGGACAAATGGGCGGAATATGATTGTATATTTTCATCATCATTTGATGATATTGGTATACAACAAAATCAACTTGAATTATATTCAAAAAATAATTTAACTGAACCAATAAATAAAATAATTGATCTTAAAAATCTTCGATCATTAACTTGTGTACATGGAATGACAAATAAAAATGAACCAAAAGATATAATTATACTTAAAATTGATGGGAAAAAATATCGACTAGGCTTTGATAATATATATGATTATAATCAATATAAAAGTCTTCTTGATGGAGTATATAATACTCCATGGGATGTGACAACTAAACCTAATTTTGATGAAAATGCAGCCATTAATATGCTCTATGAATCTGTTACTGGTAAGCAAAAATAAAAGAGAGAATAGGATATTTACTTACGTGACAAAAAATATTCACATCGAACAGTTGTGAGATTTTTTTTTTATTCTAAATATTAGTATAGTCAGATTAGAATATGTGAATATTTTTTCTTTTTCTTTAAGATTATAATATAAAAATTGAAGCTTTTATTTCTTTTTTGTAAAATAGAAAATATTTATTACTTTGATATTTGTTCTTTTATTTGTAAAAATATAAGTGTCAAATAATCAAATCAATCATAAAGAATTTCAAAATTTTATTTTTTCTTCTAAATATAAATAATGATATTGATTGTTTTCGTTTTAGCTTTACGATATCGTGTTTATTTTGCTGATTTACCAACTCAAGAAAATCTTTCTTTACCAAGTGGTGAATGTGAATTAATATTTGATACAGATAAATTAGTTCTTGAACAAAATCATGATAAACAATATACATTTCCACGTTCAACAATTCGTTCAATACGTTTAACAAATGATAATGAAATTGAATTTGAATTAGGTTCACGTGCACCTGTAAAAGGTTTTATACGTTTTCGTTTTGAATCATCTATTGAGGCACGTTCATGTTATTTAAAATGGAATGAATGTATTACAATACCAGAATCATCTACTAACGAATTAAGAGAAAGTTTTTCAATAAGAAATAATTCACAACAAACAGGATGTAAAAATTCATTAAAATAAATCAAAATTCAAATTTATATTATATAATCATAGATCCAATGCTTCCACCACGTACTCCATTACAACAACAGTATAGTCATCAACCACCACGACCTCCACCAAGAAGTATGTCAACAAGTATGTAATATTTTATTTATTTGCAAAATTTTAAAATTGAATAATCTATTTCAGGAAGTCCATATTATAACAGTGAATTACCAGTATCATCACCATCAAATATACCACAAAATGAATATACCTCATTTCATACACTCGTCTAGAATTTATCACTAAGTATTTAAAAAACGATTGAAAGACGTTAATTTTTTTCTTATTCGTGAACTCATTTGTTTTTTATTACTCAATTTCTCATTTAATACCCAACTAAAACAGAAAGTTTTACTACCATTTATTAATACACATCTTTTTCATATAAAAGTAGTCGAAATTCTTATGAAAAATTTCAAAGATTTTGTTTTTTAGTGTTAACTAAAAACAAAAAAAAACGAAATGAGTTTCATAAACAGTTATATATTTAAACAACTTGTATTGTTTCTATTGACATTCTTGTAGTATTACTTGACACAACTCTTTCAACTTTATAAAAGAAAGATTGTAGTAATATCTAAGACATTTATTTCCGGTTCCGGATCTAGTTAAACTATATTTATTGTTTTTTCATAATATAAAATTTGATTCTAAAAATATTCCCTTTCATATTTTTAGATTAACGATTGTATAAAATTTCTCTTGTATAAATATTTTTACAAAAAAAATAAATTTCATTTAATATTTTCTTTAATAATTCGTAAAGACAGAAAACAAAGTTTTCTATTAAAAAATAGACTAAGTTATTTTTTTCCATTTGATATATATATCACACGGTAGATGGTACGCGTTTATTTGATTTTAAAACTTTAAGAAATAATAATGAATCATCTTTAGTTGTTCGTGATTCTTTTTTTCTACCGAATATATTCCAAAAGTTAATTAATGATACACTATTATCATTATTTCTTAATGGTCTTATTGAATTTTTTTCATTATTTAAATGATTATAACGATTCATTAATAATGGAGTATTATTACATGATAAATATGGTGATCTTACTGGAGATGATTGATTAGATTGTTGATTTCTTTCTTTTTTATATTGCATTGGATATAATGTTCCTAGACGTCGAGATGATGATTGTTGTAAATTTCTATTATAACGATTATTTTCTATTGAATAAAATGATCCATGATGACTAAATGATGGAACTGGTTGAGGAATTAAATTAGCACGTACACTAAGACCAATTCCATTTATACCACCTCCAACAGCAATACCTCTTCTATTACCAAAACGTGTTGGAAAAAATAATCGAACAAATTCTCGACGAAATACGCGTCCCGTAAGTGCATATAAGAAAAAATTACATGAATGATTAATATATTGACATAATTCGGCTATAGCTTTACCAATAGCTAATGGTGTTTCATGACGACCAGGTTTTGATATGCTTTGTACTATTTGCATGAGTGACATTGGAGCAGAAAAAACACAAAATGCAATACTAACAGATAAAAGCATAAATGTAACACGACGTCCAACTCGTGTATTACTTGATAATAAATTTGTTTGTGTTGCACCAACAGCTAATGTTGATGAATGTGTTGTACAACTTGGACTTGGTGTTGCTGAATATTGACGATAATTATGTAATTGTTGAAGATTTTGTAATTGAGCACTTATACCTTCAGCACGAAAAACTCGTTGAATTATAAGTATACTTAATATAAGTAATATACAAAATGGTATAGCTGAATATTTTAATGCATCAATAAAAACAAAAACTTTTCCTACAAAATGTCGTGCCCACATTTTTGGATGACATACACGATATTGACCATCGATTATTTCTAATTCTAATGTTAATAAAAAATGACCATCAATTAATGCAAATACACCGAACATAACAAGTAAAACCTAAAAGAAATAAATTGTTTAGAAGTTTTTGTTTCTTAGTCTTAATCAAAGAAAACTATCAGATATAATTGAACAGTTTAGGAATTAGTAAATGAGCGATTTCAAAGGTGGATTTATTATATTTTAATTCCAATAAGAAAAAGATTTCTACATAATCGAAAATAGATTAAAATATAAATTTTATGAAATTTATTCTTATGTGCACTAGATGTCTAAACAGGTCTACTTTTTGTCGATCTGACTCGTTTGTAACAAGTTGTAATTTGTTTCAGTCTAATTGTATTCTTATGTTCCATATGATTTGGGTTTCATAGATATATATATATCGAAATAGCATGATTATACAAAGTATATATTGATTGAATATAGTATAAATATCCGTTGAAAATACACCAAACAAGAAAACATCAACATTGAAATAGAACGATTGAGTGATTTTGATAAACTAAATACATTGATTGTATCAAGTCTTATTTTATTACGACACTATATATATGAATCAGAAGCATAGAACACCTTGACATTTACATTTTTTTCTACAAAAAAAATTATGTTTTTGATTGACAATTTTGAACAAAAAAACAACAGGTTGATGACTTGTCTATTCAAGCGGATTACTGAGCTTGAAACGAACTCAAAAATCAGGACCTCTACTATACAACATTCGTATATCATAAATTAACGTATGTTTATAGATAACATCATTATCCATACTGTATGTATCATTAAAAGACTCGAAGTGATAGATGTCTTTACTGACATTATACGTTCTTAGTAAATTATTATGAAACAGTATTATTGATTTCCATCTTATTTATATAATTAAATATATGATATAAAATTAGACTATCTCTAGAAAGGAAATAACTCTTAAATCAAAAGAAACAGAAAAATGTCGAGATTCCAGAGGTCTGCTATTTATTTCTTTAGAACTAGTCTAATCTTTACGTATATCTTAATGATGATATATAATCATATTATTTCCTAAATGACAGCAAAATGATAAAGACGAATTTATCTATATATAGAATATTTCTTTATTAATTGAGCATTTCCTTTTTATTTTGGTAAAAATAACGGAAAAATTTCACAAAAAAAATAATTATTGTATTTCATATTAATTTATGTATAATTCACGTAATTATTATTGATTTTTTTCTTTAAATTTTGTAAATCAAAATAAAAGAAAATTCCAGAAAAAATATCATGCTATGCATCTTTTATTAACGCCTCTTTTAACAACTGATCGTAAATACGTATTATAACTAAAATCATATGACACATATTTTAACAAAAATTTCATATTTGTATTAGTAATATTTTTATCACTTTATCTGTTAATCTCATGTATAACAGAATACTATTCAATGAAATATACTTTTCTTTTATAATAAACTAGAAAAAATACAAAAGAATATAGAGGAAAACTCTATTTAAAAATAGTTTCTGTTATATATTTAATGTCGATGAAGGAACGTGCCTATATAATTTAGTTTTCATTATTTTTTTCAACTTCTCTAATTTTAATGATCGGAATGAATATACACTTTTCAAAAAATTATCGATACTATGACGACTAACATTTGTTTTTGATAATTACTGTCAATTTTTACTTCAATATTGTCCGATATTTTTTCTGATCGTAATGCACATTTTTGACTTATTAACTCTTTAATTATCGATGACGAATATATATATGCGTCATAAATGTTGTTGTTATGTGAAACTAACGTAATTTAACACGACCATACTACCTACCTTAATCCAATGATATAGACAGTTCCTGTTACTTGAGATTTGTCCTTTATGCAAATATACTTATAAAACATGCATGATATATAATTTGAATTTCTCGTGTACAGTTACTCAGTTCACTATGCATATATACATTATCGGTAATTAAATGATTAACAATTATATTTTATTTATCAGAAATCAAACAAATAATCAGAAACATAGAGAATATAATTAGAATAAGAAATTATAATGCAAAATAAATATTTTTATTATACTATTTCTTCTATTCTTTCATATACTTTAAGATTTATCATTAAAAGTACTAAACAGAATGATAATAAATATATATGTACCTACATATTCAAATATATAAGAACAATTGAAAGAATATTTTTTGTGTCAAAAAATATTATTGCTCTAAATATTTTCTATACCATTTATTAAATGTTTCATATTTTCTCTTTATCATAAAAGATTGAATTGCATTAATAGCACATCATTAACTTTATTGGCTTTTATTTGTTAGTTTTTAATAGAGTTAATTAGCTACAAAAACGAAGTTCATAGGCATTATACAATTTTTTTTTTGAGTACACATCAATGCCTAATAACAGACAATTATTTTTTTGTCACTAATAAAATCACAATATAAATTTTACACAGAAAAAAGAAGGCTAAACTTGAACTTTTCTCACAAACTTCTTTCATTATCTTACTAATAATAAATATGATATTAGAATTATCTCTAAGGTTAATTATCATCATTCATCAATATAATATCTCATTTCTATTAAAGATTTATTCAAAAAAAAAAGTAGTACCACGTATGACTTAGAGTAAGGTACACTCATTTTCTGCTTCACTTACTCTAAATCCTACAGAGTATTGAACCTACTATACTTGTATTCAGAATTTTCAAAAAATATATTTCATATTCTATATAATAAATCTATAATTTAAAATAATATTTACCCATTTTGCTCGTTTTGTTGTACACATTTGTGAAGCACGTAATGGACGTGAAACGGCAAAATATCGTTCAAATGACATACATACAATAATCCATACGCTAAATAAAAAGAAAAAAACAAGAATTCTAAAAGAATTTTTTTTGAAAGAATTTTACCTTGCATCAGCAAAAAAAACAAATAAAAATGGAAGTAATTTACAAGTTAAATTTGATTTAGCAACAACTGTTGGTATATGAATTATATAAAACCATTGATTAAGACAACCTGTCCATAAAACCAGTGTATCTGTAACAGCAAGTGCTGCCATATAAAAACAAGTTGATGATACACGCATACGTCTTCGACGCATTACAATAAATGTCATTATATTGCATATAGTACCAAATATAATTAATATTGGTAATGTTATTATTTCAAATCGATAAATAAATGCCAATAAGGCAAGACTATTTGTTTCATTATTCATTGGAATAAATTTCTATTTTAATATTTTTTATTTATGTCATCTAGAAATAAAATGAAAGACGATAGAGAATGAATCAGATTTATTTAAAACAAAAAAAAATAAAATAAAATAAAATATTATTAAAGGAAATCAAAAAGTTTGCTTCTTCCGATTGTTATTTTAACAAAGAACTAAATTGAAAATTAATGTCTGAATTCCTTTATTTTTAAATATTAAAAAGAAAAAAAAGTCAAGATAAACTAACATTTAAATAACTGAAGTGAAATTTATGTTATATTAAAGATATTTCTATTTGAAATAAGAGCATCTAGGCACTCAACCTATAGACAATTAATTTTAAGAAATTCACAAAAATAAAAATTGAACATCACACATTTATTGTAACTTTAAGAAAATCATACTTTTTTTCTTTTAATATCAAAAAAAAGAATTTTTTATTTTTAAACTATCACAAAAGAATATTTTTATGAATAAACACCATTAAATTATTTTTATTTTGTTGCTTATCATTCCGCATCAAAAAATTTTTTCATTATTTTGTTTTGTTTTTTTTTCTAAATCTCATCAGAATATATTAATAAATAAAAAATTATGTCTTTATAAATCATCGGAAACAACAGGATATCCGATGTCTAAAACGGAAAATGTAGGTTTCACCTATCAAACGATATGTTGTCTTTTCTTTACCGCATTATACAGCTGTCTATATCTATTTCTTTTTTTTTTCCTACTACAAATAACAATGACATCATTATATATAAAAGAAAAAAAAATCAAATTAAATTGATTGATAACATGTCAATGAATGATATGATAAGAAATAAAAGGGCATAGAATAGTTTTTCTTTCTAGATATATACATATATATATATAGAAAAATAACGAGAAAATATCTTAATGTGCTGTTAATTTATCTTCTTGATGAAAATTGTCAAAAAAACGTTATATAAAATAATCTTAATATCAACTAAATAAATAATTATTTTAATATAAGTGAAAACTTTATTTTAATAATATTTACCTAAAATTAGAAAAAAAATTTCACACTTGGTATTTTATTTTTTAAAATATTTTTTGTCATTTATTATTATTTATATAATGATTTAAAATGAAAAGAAAAAATGTTCGATTAATAAAATATAATATAATAGTCTTTTTTTTATAGATCTGAATCTAGAAAAGCATTGATATATATATATATAGATAGATAAAATGAATACTTACAAATCATTTAAAGAAGTTTATTTATTACTATGGCATATTTAATACAATATGTTATCTCTGGAAGAAGAATAGCCGTAGAGAAGAAAAAAAAAAAAAAGAAGAAAATTATTTTTTTCTTCTTATCAATGAAAAAACAAACAAGAAATAAGAGATAATATTAATGGAAAACTAACTAGAAATTAGATAGAATATTTTAAACACAAGGGATTTCTAGTTTTCTTTTGATTAATATGTTTCTTGAATGATTTCGAATGAGAATGATTTTCTTATCATTTTATATCTTTAGTAACTGATTTGAATTTTAATAGAAATAATTTATTAATAGATATATGTAGAAAATATAAAGAAAAATATATATAATGCGCAATAATAAATCTAAAGTTTAAGAGCACGTTCTTTATGAAATATACGTGTATATATGTAATGTCCCGGAAACAATTGACTAAGTAACACACGCTATATGGATAATGATGCACTTTCCTGTCATGTAAACAGATGGACAATATCATGCTACTACTAGCTTATATTGATACATGATTATACCAGAAAAACAAACCTAGGTAATTTTACAAGTACTTAACTGTGAAAAGCAGTTGTTTTCTTTTTGCCTGGTTCATTTAGTATAATCTTTTTTTTCCTTCTAATCGTTAAGAAAAACCAGAAGAAATCATAATACAAAATAAAATGAAAAATAAATCGAAGTTGTAACATTGAACAATAATAATTTCAATTTTGTCTTAACTCACTACATATTACATTTGATTATACCGTTTAGTACTTTATAAATGGAACCGAAAGATACATTTGAATTGATAATATATATGAGTACAAAATAATCGCTTGTATTGATAAGAAACAGCTATCAGTACTCTAAAAACACAACTATGACAGTAGATTTGATAGTTCTTTTCCCCTTTTTCATGTCATCAATACGAACACCAATAAAGTACGCTCAAGAATATATGTACTCGCTACCATCATCGACTATTCAAAACAACTCCTTATAACAAACGAACAATGTCAAGTGACGATAAGAATAAGAAAATATCTCATATAAATAGACAAAAAAATACAATGCCAATAATAATCACTAGAATAATTGGATCGAGGGATTCTTTAAAATATAAACTGAAGATGAACAGACAATACTTTTTATGTCATGTTATTGTATTCATCCGACATTTCTCATTATGAATGATAATATAATATTCCTAGACTTGCCATTATTAAGGTTATCAATATTAATAAGAAAATAAATAAAATATTTTTTTTTAAACAAAAAAAAATAACATCGAAATTTGAAATTATTTTTATTTTTAGCCAAAATAACAAAAGTATTAAAAATCAAGTAAAAAAAAAACTTTTTTTTTCTACGATCATATTTCTAACATATAATCTTTCTTCATAATAACGGTATTTTTATATGAATACTTAACGAACATTCACCTTTGAAATTACTTTTTTTTGTTTTTTTTTTTCTTCATCTTTATTAATTTGTTTTAGTGTAATTATATATTATTATAATGTAAAAAATTTACATTATTTCAAATAATAATTTGAAATATTTTTAGTAAAATAGCAAAATAAAATAAATAAAACTATAAACCTACCTTAGATTAATTTACAAAAATATAATATATAAAAAAAAAGGAGAATAAAGATAAAACATATGTTGTGAAATTCTATTATTAAAATTTACACATATTAATATTAATTTTAAAATATTTCGAATATTTTCTTTATTTAAAACATTCTATCATTCATATTCTTATTACTCTTTAGAACTCTTCTCACCTGCTATTCTATTTATTGTAAATGAATGAAATTAAACTGAGGTGTTATATTGCTTTTATATATCAATTTACTTTTGATACCTAAAATCAAACGACCTACATACACGCTCATCTGTAAAAATAAAAGTAAAGAACAACTGTCATAGCTACCTGAAAATAAAATAAAAGCATTTCATTGTCAGTTCGTATAAGATACAAATAAAAAATAAAAAATTTCTCTTGCTTCATAATGATTAAATATTACTAAAGTACTCAGAAACAAAATAACTTACATTAATTTATTATGATATTTTAATTAAGATTATCAAATAATTTCATGCTTGAAGGCAATTAACGTGTATGAAAGACTTGAATTCATAACATCATTCCTTGAGTTATCTTTTGAATGTATATATTATAATTTCATGACAATCTCTGCAGTTATCTGCTTCAATACATAATAACTTGAATAATTCATGCTGCTTTTATAACATAGACGTCTAGAAGAAAATATTCTGTTGGAAAAGTACAACAGTAGAAGCTAATTATGTCTGTATACAATCAACGCTAACGATTAGTAAAGAAAAACAGAGTAATATCCTCCTGCTAGAATTTTTCATACGTTCTGCCATTCTCTGTGGACATTTTTTTCTCTAAGAGCTATTGGTGACTTTTAATTTTTACAGAAATCGAATGAACCATGTAAAAAAAAAAGGAATCAATTATTTTTCATTTACATACAAGCATTTTTCTCAATATTACCAAGAGAATTAGTATTTGTCTCACCTTGAGACGTAGCCGAATCAATAGTGCAGAGAAAATGAATTTGATTCGAATCTAAAAAAAGAAATGAATCAATGCAAGAAATAAAACGAATATATTTTTAAGTGAAAATAAACTAGGCGTAGAAGATGTGATTAAATAGGAAAGGCAAACTTTCCGCATCTAAATACCTGTAACTATTAGAATTTTCTTTTTGATAAGATTTATTAGCTGCTATTTAATGAATTGTGTGTTTTCTGTAGGACACATTTAGAAAAAGTATGTACAAGAGAATATTTGAACATTTTGAGAAAAACCGACATGAACAAAATTTTTTTTTTATTTGTAAAATATTCTTCTTAATTTTATCTTCCATCTGAATAAAATACCATAAACAAAAGTTATATATACAATAATTAAATAATATTTGATAATTCTCTTTATTGAACTTAAAAATTATCTTATACATGGAGTTCTTCTTTTTTCAAATAAATTCTATATAAATAATAAGATATACAAAATAAAAGTATTTGATTCGAAACATGTTCAATTCTGATAAATTATTATCGAAAAAAATTTAAAAAAAAACTGTACATATTATAGATAAGAAAAACAATTCGTGTGATTAGAACTATCAAATCTCATGATTTTTACTCTTTCACATTGACAATATAATATCTGAATACCTTACTATTTTCACATATTATTGTGACATCTTCCGAAGATAAAAAGCAAAGGTTTTGACAGCTTTGAATGTAATACATGTATCTCATTATTTTGTTTTTCAATGAATTCTTATCTAATAAATAATACAAAAGAAATATACGTCAACGTAAATTCTTTTTGTTTTTTTTTTCTCTATTACTATTCAGATATTTATATAAAAGATAATATAATGTTTAGACATGATAATTTGACCATGTCAATATATCTCTAGTTAGTTGTTGAAATTTATATAATGATAACCATGAAATTAATTATAATAAATTATTATTCTATTTGGAAAGAGAGACAATACAATCATTATGTTGATAATAATCATTGAACTAACGAAGATCTTGAAGTAGTCAAGCATTCAAGGTCTTTTATGTTTTGAGAATATGCGTTAAATAGAAAAAATGTGTCGAAGTTGTCGGATAAAATGTTATTATCAAATTTCATTTATTATATTAAATTATCATATATATTTGAATGATCAACTTCTTATTCTCATTTTTCTTAGATTCTTTTATCATGTTCAAGGCTGTTAAATAGTAATACATTATATAAATTTCTTATAATTTGCATAGATATTATTAATTATAGCTATGTAAAATTTTGTTTATAAAGATAAAACAAAACAAATAAACTTCTTTTTTTTGGTCAAATCTTTATATTTAAAGATGACTATTAAAACTAGAATTTGAATCATAAATCTTTTTTTTTATTAATCATAAGATATTCTTAATTTTATAGATCTAATAAAGAAAAGAATTTATTACTACTATGCGAACTCTTCATAGTGTACAGTATATATATATATAATTAAGTGTATCACAATGAAACGTTAGGTGACTGGATGGTAGCAACTATGTTGCATACAAGATACATAGTGATGATGTAATGTAATAGAACTCGATATCCAAACATATGTTTGCCGTAGGTATTGTAGTCTGTTCAGCATCATCATTCTTCTTTGTATCGCCGTCCGTCCCCCAATCTATCTATATTTGAGCTGTTCGATGAGCATATGAACCTTGACGTTTGTCATTGACATAAAATGTATGTATACACATACATGTATCGATCACTTCCGTTATATATGTAATAAAGAACAAAAGTTTTTCTAATCTTTATTCATACAAGTAAACTAAATTGTTTACAAGATATTTAAAATAAAAATTAAAAAATATTAACGCAACATGTTTTTATGAAAGAGAAATATTAAATAGATAATCATCTACGTCATCATGCACGTCATACAATGATTTAATTCTTTTTTTATTTTTATTTACTAGAGCAAAATTAAGTCATCTATTGATATAAAATCTTGATATATAATTCATTATTGATCTCTTAAACGCTACAAAACATTGTCTGACAAGATAAATATATCATTTTTTTTTCTCCGAAGTTTACTTCGAATAAACCAATGAAAAAGTAAATAACTTATTTTTTTTTTCTAGTTGTGTCTATAGGGAAAAATAATGTGTTGATTCGTTTAGTATCGTTTGAACATACATCACGTTAAATATAAATCGATAATCGTTAGTCTGTAATAGATTATTTACTAGCACTATCATTCTGTTGTCGTTCTTCATTTATTTATTTGTGTCATGTCTACTGGCTCGTAAGCATATACATATAGACATAACTGATATATATATATTTTTTCTTTATCTTAATCAAATTGACCTTGTCTATTTATCCAAAATATACTACTAGTTGTCGTAGATATGATGAACTAGAATTATTTATATGAAAATTTGTCTCAATAGACTGTATAGTATCACGTCTGACATTGATCTTTACCATTCAATGTAGACCTTAGAAACGTTTGTATAATTGAGAAAGGTGATGATTGATGAATGAACATCTTAAAATAGCTTTCACTTATTTCTCATTTGTTTATTCAGTTAACTATGAGAAAATGATGAGCTCTTATACAATCACATATATATAATCTCGAGAAACTTTGAGACACATTATTGATCTCTCCATTGTCGTTTATTATTTCGAGTGATGATAAGTACGTCGACTTATTCCATATTATAAAGACAAATGAGACGCCCATTCATCCGACAAAAGAAAGAAAATGGAAGTATGCATATTCAAGACAAGAGAAAAGGCAGGAATTCTAATGGGTTGAGCGAGAGAGAGAGAGTAGATGCGCTTGTTGATTGCGTAATCCAGATAGCGAAACTGTTTTCTGACTATATACAGTTCGCCCGAGTAGATATGCCGATGAGGCAAAAAAAAAAGAATGAATGAATGAATGAATGAATGAATAAGTGAGAGTAATTGGACCCTATGCATATGTATGTACGCGGAACGACCATCAAATCATAATTTGATTTTTGATGGTAGTGTGGTTTATTACTAGTAACACATATCTCCTTCTTTACCGTATAGTAAAAAAAGAAAAAATTAAATCATTTTTTCTTTTATATGAAAGGTTAGATTGACCATGACGATTGATATCGTTGTCGCACGAACTTCTCGAAGGTTAAATTGTCGGAAGATAAAATGTGTAATATTGATTGTATAGGTTCATATTTATTAAATGTAAGTAGTATTTTCTGACATTTTCTTTTTTTATTTAATAAAATTTAATATCAATTTAAATTTTCAATATATTAAAATAATAATTTGTAGGCGTTTATATGAAAAATAAAAGGTACTTATTTAAATCATATTTTTTTTTTCTGTTGATGACAATTGGTGCGCAAATCTTTTTAATAATTTTTTTTTTCTTATTTCTGATTTTGACGATACTTGACATCAGAGAAAAAATGCAAATAAGTAAAAGGTATTTTTGTTATTTAATATCGTATCATTATTCTTCTAGTGTATATATTTAGAAAAAGAGCAAAGTCTCAAGAATATATTAGTCATAGATAATGATATAGAAAAAACAAAAGTTATTTATTAAATATTTTTAAGATTATTTTAAATAAAAACTTTGCCTATATTATTGTATATACATGTCAATTTGATTGTAAAGAGATGAATATATTCGTAGCGGTGTGTATGTTTTTAGATAGATATAAAAAAAAAGGAAGAGTATTACTGATTAAAACTTAAGTCGAGTCACGCTCTATCGTCACTATCATCGGCAAGCTTTATTTTAATCTGACGATGGATATGTAGATAGGCAAAAAAAAATTTTCTTATCATAGATATATATATATATCGAGATGAGTATATAACACATGAACATTTTTCATTGTATTTTCATTATTAAATAAGATGAAGTCATACTCATATGACTTCTTTATTTTAAAAAAAAGATTATTATTCTTATATATTTTCTTTTAAATAAACATCTGATCTTCTTTAAGAAAATTTATCAGGTAGAGATTCAATTTTTGATATATATATGTATATATATTTATTCTAACCTGTAACCTCTTCTATGAATATTTAACAAAAAAATGCTGCCTTCGATTTTATATAAATATGTATGCGATAGTAGGCCTTCATTGATGACAACGACCTATCGAACAATATATTGAAAAGCAGAAGATAGCAATCAGATGATGATGATGATGATGATCATCATCATCATCATCATTTTAACGTCATATATTATATATAGATTTATAATCATAATTTCTTTTCTTTTTTCTTCTTTTGTATATTTTAGTGATTAAGATGTAAGCATTATTATTAAACGTATTACGAATAAAAATGAACAGTACAACAAAAAATTCTGACCTTATATCTAACAATCATTTTGTTCAAATTGCTTCGCGTAGTGAAGAATTTATATTACCATGTTTATTATTAATTGGTACTACTTGTAATACATTAACATTTGTTGTTATGAGACGAGGTCGTATGCGACATTCATCATCATGTTTCTATATGGCTGCATTGGCTATTGCTGATACATTTGTACTTTGGATAGGTTGTTTAAATCGATGGTTAGAATTATTAGATAAACAAAGACCAATTTTAGCTTGTAATATATGCTGTAAATTAGGCACATTTGCATTTTTCTTTTTTGCTGATTGTAGGTAAGTAAGAATATATTTGATTGTACGTACTTGATAAACATGTTTTTTTTTAATATTTTTAAGAGATACATGTCGTAACTAGAGGTGACAGAGTGTCCTTAGTTTCCTTTTTTTTCTTTTAAAATTTTGATAAAATCATGTATTTTTTTCTTTTCATTATAACAAAGAAAATAGAATAGTTTTCTTTGCTACCGGAAGTGTAAGCATATTTAATTGAAACATTTTTTTAAATAAATATAATAATAGATATTTCAATTATTTTAATGATTATCAATAGATAATTTATTCCTATTGAATTTTGTTTTTAATTAAGATTAAAAAAGGTTTTTTCTTTCTGTTATAATAAGATTTAACTTACATTTTTATCTTTTTAATGAATGTCAAAACAACAACAACAACAAAAAAATACTATGTTTTGTTTTTTTCTCTAGTGTTTGGATAACAGTTGCAATGACATTTGAAAGATATATAGCTGTTTCTCAACCATTACGTGCTAGTCAAATTTGTACAATAAAACGAGCACGTTATATGTTATTACTTGTATTTATAATATTTTTCTTAATAAATGCACATTTTTTATGGACATTTCATTTATCTTCAACAATATTACATTGTATACCATTAAATGATCAATCATTATTTATAAGATATTTTACATGGATTGATTCATTTAAATATTCATTTTGTCCATTTACATTATTAATAACACTTAATATATTAATTATAAAAAGTTTATTAAATGCTCGTAATACAAATAAATATTTACAACAACAAACATCAAATGAAAATAATTTTAATCATCATACAACATCTTATTCAATATCATTTTCATCAACATCAACAACAAATAATAGTGCAAATACATTAATTAAAAAAAATAAATATAAAAATTTTTTACGTTTATCAAATCCATATCAACAATCACAAGAACAACATACATCTACAAAAGCATTAGCTTATCGACGAGTTAATCGTCGTTTAACAACTATGTTATTAACTGTATCATTTGCATTTTGTATTTGTTCAATGCCAATATCAATAATGCAATTAATTGATGCTATTTATTCTGATACAGAACAACGTTCATCAACAATGAATGCAGGAATTGCAATAGGAAAAATTATAGCTGAAATATCTCAATATATAAATCATTGTATGTTGTAGTTTTGATTTTTAATTTTATTTTTATTAAATAATTTTATTTTAGCTTCCAATTTTTTCCTATATGCATTTACTGGTCGAGTTTTTCGTCATGAACTTCGTCGTTTATTTAGTTGTCATCATTTTTTATTATTTTCATCATCATCAACATCATCTGAACGTTTGAGAAAACGTGCAAAAAATTTAATGTTAATACATAGTCCATCACAAGGTGTACATGAACATTTTTATTCAAATGGTAAACGTCATACAAGAATATTAATTGCACCAAAATCAACATCAAATTTATCACAAAATTGTACTTATCGTCAAAGTGTTTGTAGTGCTTATTCTTCATCAGAAATTCCATTAACAAATCAAAATCATCAAATACGACAAAATTCAATAATGATTAATGATGAACAAGATGAACATTTTTTAACTTGTTATCATCATCAAACAATTGGACCACGTGTAAGTTCAGTAACACAAGCAACATCAATTATGTTACTTGATTCACCATCAACAACTATTAAACATAATTCAACATTTGTTTCATTTGTTGAAAATATTAAAAAACAACAACAACAACTTGATCAAACAACACCATTACTTAATTCATCTATTGAAAAATCAACTTTAGAAAAAACAATTAAACCTTATGGTTTAACTGATACAACACAGAATTCATAATGTTAATAGAATAAAAACAATATACACTATTTTTCTAGCTTGATCAAATAATATTCATTTATTATATTTGAACAATTATGGAGCTCATTTTTTTTAATTTGTATATGCATATATAAATATATATATATATATATATATCTATGTCGAAAAAGTGATCGTCTATTGTGTGCATCTTTAATATATTTAATAAAATAAAAACTAAGATAATAAAAGTATTATATTTCAAAAGGTGAGCCAGATTAAATCGACTCTTTTTTTCTGCTTTGTTTGCCAGAAACTTAAGTATAGTATAAAGACTTTGTTCTACGGTCATTTGATGGAATGCAATTTGTTTTTCAAGTTTGCTTTTTTGGTTGGTATAAAATTGAAAAGATGAAAACTTACTTACAATTATCTAACTGCAAACTTCTATTTTCGATAGATATCTATCAATTTGTCTAAGCATGTACTGATTTGCATTATATACTATCATGATCTTTTCAAGATATTTTTTGTTGTAACTTAGGAGAAAAACTGATAGTGTTCTTGGATACAATCTCTAGAAAGACATGTTTTTAGAATCTAGATTTCGTCTATAAGTTATTTATTATTATGTTGTCAGATGTAGAAACTAATACCCAACAAAATGATCTAACTATTAAATTTTACACGAAAAATGTTTAGATTGTACCGAATTAAAAGTAATAATAATAATAATATAGACTTCCAAGAAAAGAGTTCTGTTTGATGTTTGTACAATTTTTATTTCGTAATATTTTATTCTAAAATTGTGAAATATATAATTGGATGATTTAAATAGGTTTTAATCTTTTCAATTTTACATCAATCAGAAAAGTATATTTGAATAATAAATTGCACAGTTATGTACAGCAAAAAATTCACTATCGAATGACCTTAAGAACAAAGTCGTTAGGTTATGTTTAAGCTTCTCAAACAAGAGTGGCCGGTTTAATTTAGCTTATCTATTATATAACATAATTGATAGATTCATTTTACAAGGCAAATTACTTCAATTATAAATCAAAATCAATGCTTTTAGAGATAATACAAACAAAAAAAAAGAAGACTTGATTGTGATGAAATTATTTTTAAATTAAATTATACATACAAGCAGAATTAATTACTTTTTACATTTTCTAAAAATAAAAATTATTAAATGATTTATTCCTTTTTAATATATGACGATAAAATTGTAATAACATCTCGTTTCGTTTGTAAGATATTAAATACTTTTTATTTATGAATTATTTTTGATAATATCGAAAAAATAATTGAAATACACATGGTTATGATCAATTTTCATTGATTTATCACATTAGATTAATTCATTATGTATAATACTTTATATAAATATCAAATAAACAATTTCAATTATCACATATGATTTTAAACGAATAAATTTGAAAAAAATAATATAAGAAAAAATAAAAAAAAAAAAAACTTCATATGACATTGATATTCATGAATCTAGATAATATTTTTCATTTTTACTTGCATATATTATAAATGGATTAAGTGAAGAGCAGAGCAAAATAATTTATGCAAAAAACTTTTGATTATATTTATGATGCTTATATTATTGTTTTCACATATAATGTGTTACCATAGATGCTATCAGTTTAAATGAGTGTGAAAATCAACATATATATATATATAAATCAGATAGACAGTTTGATAATATTAATCGAAAGATTGATTTATAAAACCATATTGTTATATTAGTTTTATTTTTCCGAGTAATAAAACCGTACGATTATTTGATTGGAAAATACTATTGAAAAAATAATTATAGAAAATGATATCAAGTCGATTGATTATATTTGGTAATAAAATATTATTCATTTTTTCTTTATTATTATAAATAATAATCTTAATTAATTTAGTTATTTTAATAATTGTTGAAATTCATTATGGTTTAACATGGTCAACATTGACTAATTGTATTGATTGTAATATTCTCAATTTTTTTTATTATAGGAAATCAAAAACAAATGTTTTATCTCAATTAAGTCATTCATCATCAAATATTCGTAAGTTTCAAAAGAATAATTTTATTATTATTTAAAGACAATAATATATTACTTATTAAATAAATAAACGAAAAATTTATTTTCTAGGCAATTTGAAACAATTGGTTAATCGGAATGCTTTTACGGATTCAACATTATATATAGTAAAGTATCGATTAATTTCATTATTGAAAATTTATGATAATTTTAAATTTAAACTATTGAATAGTCTGAAACGACACCTTATGAAATAACAACTAATATCAATGACATATCAACAATGTAAGATATATTTAAAAAATAATTATCACTAATAATAATATTTTTATCAATAGATATTCAACTGCTGATTTAGTTTCACCTTTGATTTCTGAGTATGTCTTATCAATAATTTTGTTTTATATCAGGTAAATGAGTTTTGATTTTTTTTGTGATAGTATATCATCAAAAGCTCAGTCGAGCACAACAAGAATTTTACCTATTAGCGTACAAGTAAGAAAATATTCTAATATTTAAAGAAAAAAAGAATATTTTGTTGATTAGTCAATGGCAACAACATTTGATAAAATGACCAGTAACGATAATACTATGGGTACTTCAGACACTATCGATGAGAGTAGTGTCTCACAGATCATTAATACTATTACAATTGTTTCATCACCTACAGTAAAATATAGATTGAAATTGTTTATAAAAATCTAATATAATTGAATTAGGCAACAACAACATCCTCAACAACTCAGTCAGTTACTACGTCGTTCATTCGTATCACTACTGTAACACCATTGTCTGAATGTGAGTTATATATTATTTATGTAAATAATTAATATCATTTATTAATAGCTAAAAAAAATTTACCATTAATTCTTGGTCTTACACTTGGCTTGGGAATTCCAGCATGTCTTGCTATAATTGGTGGTCTTATCTACTACTTCAAATTCTATCGACCAAAACATTCTCAAATTTCTATTCTTACTAATTAGAATATGTCATTCAATATAAACCGTAATATTTTCACTATTGCAAAACATTTTTCTATATTTTTTTTATTCGTTTAAAGATTAACATAAATAAAATATATTATATACACGATGTAATATTTATCATTATTCACTTCCTTAAAGATAAGACTTTTCTATACAGAGAGAAATTTTCTTCAGATTGAAAGGTGTCTAGACAAAGACAATTTTATCCTTAGTGAATATTAAATTTGTAGATGAAATAAATTATTTAATTAATTTCTTAGAAAACAACTTCACTAATTATTCTTGATTATCTTGTCATTAATATTAAATTTGAAATAAAATACAATCAGATTGTAAATAGATTAAAACCAAATAGTAAACATTTATTATTATTTACATATACTTAATAATTTTATTTCCGCTTTCTCATAATATCATAATGTTACACGGTTCTATCATGTCAAATGATAATCTCTTTTATAATCTCTCTGATTACAGGTGAACTTTTACTACAAAAAAAAAGTTCCATTAATATCACTCAGTCGGAAATAGAAGATGAAAGTGCAAATATTTATATCCTTAATAATTTTAATCAAAGATATGAATTAAGGAATGACCGAAATGCTTTATCTATAATAAGAATTTTCATTTCACTTCTTATTTAAGAATCATTTTTTATATTATGACATCTATAACATTTTTAATAACTAAATTTTTTTTGTAGCAAAAGTTCTTAATAATACTTTCTTTCTTTATTTATTTACACTAATCTATTTTATGAACTACACATTAATATAATAATTTTATACATGTTATAAGTTAAATTGATAAATATTTTCTTCAAGTAGGTTTCTATGAACAAGATGTTAACGGATAATTTCTGTTTAATAAACTTGTTTTTTAAAATAAACAACATACGTAATTTTTTACACAAACTAATTGTAGACAAATGCTGTCCGACATTTTTTTATTGAGTACAAAAACGAGAGGAAAAGAACATCTATTTTTTAGTAAAAATAAATGTGTATTATGTTTAGCATGAACTTTAATACTTGATTATACTTCATGAAAGAATTGCATCAGCAAGAACAGGAAATTCTAAGTCATGCTTTAGAATTTATGCATCAGAACAAAACACTCAATTATTTGAAATAAAGATCTAAACATAGCAATGTTATTGTAGCAAAAAAACAAACCATATTTCATCATAATTAAGTAATTAATTAGTACATAGATCAAAAAATAAGAAATATTTAACAAAATTAATCTTTATCTTTATATAACAGAAAACTAATAATAGTACAAAGTACCCGACATTATGATCATTCGACCTATAATATAAAGATTATCATTCATTATAAGATTCTAGATAACACCTTTTCATCAAACTAAAAACATTTTGTAAATTACAATCAAAGTTTGTAATAACATATCATTTAATCGAAATAAAAATCTTCTTTCAAAAAGTATCTAATGTTATAACATGTTATTTTGATTTATATCTATATTAATTATTCTATTAATATAATAAGATTCATTAATCTGTTGCTGTTTACTTCTTTATAATTACCAACAATTTTGAAACAGTCAATACTTTCGAATCACTTAGATTTATATAAATAAAATCTATTAAGATTAGGAAATTATGCATTTTTCATGTCATTGAGGGATTTTGAATAATATATTTTATTTAACGAGCTTTAATTTATATATTCAATTTTTTTCTTGACTAATAAAATACGTAAAAATAAAATATTTAATAATCTAAATGCATGTATATTAAACTTAGAATTTTCCATCTTTTTCACAAATTAGGTAAACTTAATGCTTTTAGTGCGTAGTTTTATATAAGAAGCTTAAGTTACTAAAGACATAATGAACAATTTTATTTCAGCATATTTTTCGATGATCTACGTATCAATAAATAAAATTTCAACTGATAAAATGCGATCATTCTATTAAGACATCAGTCAATCATTAGTAGTCATTTTTCTACGATAAGATTAAATAAGTGATTCGATTCCGACCATGCTGTTTAACACCTGACATCATTCAAAATGCTTTTTTTCTAACTTCACTTACACTATAAACTATTCTAATCTCTGCTCTAATAAGTTTCCTCTTATTCTAATTAGCATATATATATATGGAGTTGTCCAATCTGATCGGATACCCATTAATATTTTTTGGATTGTAAGGATAAAACATGCCTTTGTTCAGGTCAATCCAGAGTTGTCGATAATCCTCATTTATATAACCCAAACAATGACATGTTTTATCCTTACAATACAAAAAAAATATTAATGGAGTATTCGGTTAGACTGGAAAACCCCATATATATAACAATTTATTTTTAAACATTAAAGATACTTTTTAATAAAGAATATTATTGAAAGCCACGAACACCCGCGATCATCATAAAAGAAAAGATTTCTTAGATCTATTCATTTGAATAAATAAAGTTTAATGAACCATATTCACTGATATCTACGAACATTCCGAAAGAAACGATGACTTAAATTTATTTATATGACTAAGTAGAACTTGATGAGCTATATTCTCTCTATCACCCATGAACAGCAATTTGAATCAGTTTTAAAAGACTATTGAAATGATTCAACTCAAGCATAAATAAAAATATGTCCGCAGTATTTCAACAGCAATAAATATCGATTACAACCAATCTCAATAACTAAACAATATCATTCAAATAAAAATGTGGCTATTTTACATCAAACAATATTTTTTCAACAATATTTTAACCTACATGACCATCTACAAGCAATAATGAAACTCTTGTGAAAATCGATGAACACCAACTATTTGACGAGATTTCATCTGTAAATATAGTATTTATATATTATTTAGCTTTGTTCTATTCAATATCAATACGGTAAAAAGTTATATAAATGAAAAAACCAATTATAATATTTTGTATAAAAAATAATAATTATAAAAGTCTTTTTTTTTGCTTTCTTCATTGTTCTTGACGACAACTGTTTTACAGAGAAGTATGTTTCGTGTTCTTTAGTAAGTCTAAGTGTCGTGTAGTGTGCAAACTAAAAATGGATGAACTTCTTCGTGCATAAGATGTATATGTATATGATTTAAAAATATATCCATATAAAAGTTTATTTGAATTTTTTCTAAATATGAAACAAAAATAATTCGAATTTTGATTGAAATAGAAGGTTTGAGAGTTTATCTTTTTTCAAATATTTGTTATTTCAAAAAGAATAAAGCTTTTGGATCTATAGCTACAGAAATAACTATAAATCCAATCAAGTAGACGAAAATAACGGCTAAAAATACGTAGCAGATCAACTATAAAGTAAATTTTTATGATTATTATGGCTTCTTACAGGTTCTATTAGAATATATTGTCTAATGTCAAAAACATAATATCAGCAATAGACTAATTTAAAATTCTACTTTGATAAAAACATTGAATTGCTTTTTTTAATATCAGAAAGAATCTAAATAAACCATCACATGAAAGTATGTTTGAACGCATACATATACATTTTATGCATAAAAAAATGTATCCGCCTCAAGTTTGAATTTAATACTACACTTTTAGTAGCATATAGATATTATGTTTACCAATGAGATGTCTTCAAATAGACTGTGTTCATAGATTTTCACAAAGAGTTTCATTATTATTTGTAGATGATCATGTAGGTTAAAATATTGCTGACAAAATATTGTTTGATATAAAATAGCCACATTTTTACTTGAATGATATTGTTTAGTTATCAAGATTGGTTATAATCGATATTTATTGTTGTTGAAATAATGTAGGAAGATTTTTATACATGTTTAAGTAATGTTGATTTAAATAGATCTAAGATGTCTCTTCTTTCGAGGCATTCACGTCTTTTACACATAACCTTAAAACACAGCCTTTCATTAGTTTTCACAAGGGCACTAGAGTTTATGTGTAGGTAAGAATTAGTTCTGAAGATGATTACTACTTTGAATATTACTTTTTATAATGTAACGGTAAATATTTTTATTAGTGATTATTTACCGTCTTTGAAATAAAATTAGAATACATATATTTTGTATCATTGCATTAGTTCATTGATTATATGAACTTATACTGTATATATAATTTGATAATTAAAAGGCCTGATAACAAAACTGTAATCAGCGTCTGCAACACAAAAAATAACTATGCCAATCCACATGCCGTACTCTGTCTATCCTGACATCATAGCTTAAGAAACGCAATATTAAAATTATTTTTTTTGATTGACTAATACACATTGAAGAGGATTATTATATAGAATCTGACAGTTAGAAGAGATGCTTCGCATATCTTCTATATGAATAGAAGTATAGTACGTCTTTCTCGATGAATATACATGTTTTGAACAACAGAATAAATATAATCTTTATTTTTTTTTTAGTAGATACATATAAGCAGTAGATACATATACTAAACACAATGTCAACATCACTTGCTGATGTCCAACGAGGTATGTCTTTATATGGTTTATCTACTTTTCTTGTTTTTGGGACAATTGGTAATTTACTTTTGATTTGTATTCTTCTTCAACGTACACATCGACGAAATTCATGTTCACTTTATTTACTTTCGTCAACAATTATTAATTTTATTCTTATTCAATGTATTTTACCATTATCTGTCTATTCAGCAAATAGTGTTGATCCACAAAATGTTATACTTATTTGGTGTAAAATTCGTAGTTATTTATTTAATTCTCTACTTATGCTTTATCGTTATTATAAAATGGCCGCTTGTATTGATCGTGCAGCAATGTGTAGTCGTCATGCAATGATACGTTCATTTAGTTCAGCTCGTATTGCTTGTCGAGCTATTTTCATTATAACAATTGTTTGGCTTTTAATACCTATTCATTTAGCTGTATATTTTCGAATTGAATCTGGTCGATGTGTTCCAGAATCGGGTATATATGCAAAATTTTTTAGTGCTTATTCTATTATAATTTCTGGATGGTCGCCACCAATAATAATGGCAATATTTGGTATAATTTCATATCGAAATTTAAAACAAGTAAAAGAAAAATAAATTTGTAAATTAAGATTAACATATATTAAATATTTTAGATCAGAGCACGAGTTGTTCCAATAGATACTGTTGGTAATCGGTTTAATAACAATACAACACTAAGAAATCAACAACGTGTTGGTAAACGAGATCAACAATTAATAATAATGCTTATATGTGAAGTTCTACTTTATGTTAGTACTAATCTTCTTTATTCAATTAATATAACTTATCAAGCAATTACATCTGAGCATCCAAAAACTACGGATCGAATTCGTGTTGAATCATTTATTTCTTATTTTTCAACACCATTTCTTATAATAATCAATAATTGTGCTCCATTTTATCTTTATTTCATTGTTTCTAGTAAATTTAGACAAGATGTTAAAACCTTATTTAGTTATTGCTGTCATTGTTATCGTGAAACTGGACTACAACAGATTGATTCTCATGCGGGAGTAAGTGCTATAAATGCATTGCAACCAACATATTCAATAAGAACATGATCATCAAATTTATAAAATAAACATTTAATTTCATCTTTATAAATGTATTATATGTAGTGATTTCTGAAATAAACTAAATATTTCATTATTTTAAATGCTTTACGTTATTTTTTTTTCAATCATTTCATATTAATACCTACATTAGCTGTCTGATAATCGGATTGTACTAAGTGCGGAAAAACATTTTTCCATGGAAGTACTTCTATTAATTCAAATAGGATGATCAATGAATTTTATATCAAAAGAAAGCCCGTAAAAAATGAGATTTATTGTTGTATTTAGTGTTGATAAAATCTGAGAGTAAGATAGCGAACTATGAAAAATTTTAATTTTTGAATGCTGTTTTTACTGCAATTTTCTTAGTATTCAAGAATAGAAGTGTCAAGTTTTGCTAGTTGTCCTATAAAAAATTTTCGAATTTTCATCAAGAAACAACGGTGCTTGAGTGAAAATCCCTCCGATGTTTTAATGTAATGGACAATAGACTTCTAATGCTTATCAGTATTTTGACTCAAGCACCGTTGTTTCTTGGTGAAAATTGAAAACTTTTTTTATAGAATAACAAGCAAAACTTGACACTTCTATTCTTGAATACTAAAGAAATTGCAGCAAAAAAGCATTCGAAAAAAAACGAAAGCTTTCTTTTGATATAAAATTCATTGATTATTCTATTTGAATTAATAGAAATACTCCCCTGGAAGAACATTTTTACGCATGTAGTACAAGTTTAAAATTACAATTTAATTCAATATTCAGAATAAAAGAAAATTATATTTTAGTAAAAATATATTCATTGTTTCTAGTAACAAATTACTTTTGACTTAATTTTTAATGCAATATTGTATTTTCTCTATAATATAATAACATTTATACTTAATCATTTAATATCTATCAAGTAACATGACAGTACTTACTTAACTAAAAAGAAATGGTTGACTACTATTCATCTTTTCATACATGCTTTTAATTTATTCCTTTTAAATTGTATATGAGTCAGTCATTTTATTAATAAAACCAAATATTATTGATAATAATCGTATGAAAAATAGTTTGAATGTTTGAAATGAATATTTTAATTTATCTTTATGGACATACTTTCGACTTAGTAATGTGATATTATTTCATATATTTCAATCCAGATAGTTGTATATTAAAACAACACACTATCCGTTGTAATAATCATACAATGTATATAAATGATCAGGTAGAACTTCAATGTAATTGAGAATATATCATCTTGAATAAGTTTTTAGTAACAATTTAACGTATTAATTAAATTAGTAACTATATTAATAACGTTATACATAAGATTTAAGAAATAATTGCAAATTAAAACCTAATAAATACGATATGATATGAATATTTAAGTGCTATCCAAGAATATAATTCATATTTTATAATAGATATTTGTGTAATACTCCACCCATTACGTGAAAATCGAGGATCTTTAAAAAAACAAACAATCTTGACACAAGCTGAGAAATTAATCTGGTTCCTATAGAACAAAAATGCAAAAAACATACAGTTCTTGTATCTAAATAATTATTCAATACTCAAATTTCTTTAGATATTTTTCTTACAAATTTATAAACTCAATTTTTCATTGTAACTGATGAGATAATATTCAATCTTCTAAATCCCAATTTGATTTAGATTCGATCATTTATATTAAATTCTTGTACGTTAGCAATTCATTCTAAATATTTTCTGTAACAAACATTCAATCATGAAAAATGATTAATAAAAATTCATGATTAAATCAATTATTTAAACATATACCTATTCCTACCTGTTTGATTTTGTTATCATAGAAGTTATATGGCATTAATAAGAAAATCATAGTAATATACAATTTTTTCTGTCTCCTATTTCTCTGATACATACACACACGCACAACGCACACATACAAACATCAAGACGAGCACAGTGAAAAGAAA
This sequence comes from Macrotrachela quadricornifera, assembly GCA_022393335.1. NCBI lineage: Eukaryota > Metazoa > Rotifera > Eurotatoria > Philodinida > Philodinidae > Macrotrachela > Macrotrachela quadricornifera. The sequence goes on along the minus strand of JAJEKB010000052.1, from coordinate 163,855 downwards.
ACAAAAGAAGAACAACATCAACAAAAAACAAATGAGAAATTTTTTTGTTTCTCGTAATTATCATCCTCATAGATTATTCATCAATCATTGATTGATCATCATCTTTATTTGGCGTTTTTTCTTCATCATAAATAACTGTACGTGTTGTTATTGGTACTGTTGTATTATTATTATTATTATTATTATTTGTTGATTGTTCACTAATAGAATGTGTTGTTGTATTAACAATTTCACTTTTTATTTCCGGTGCAGATAAAGTTATTTCATCGGGTAAATCAGCTAATGTATCATCATCGTCATCATCATCATGTTCACTTAATTTTCGTTTTTTATTATTTATTGTTTCATCATCATCATCATCATTTGTATTTGTTGTATCATCAAGTAAATATAATTCACGTTGACAATCTTGTTTAAATTCTTCTATTTCTTTATCAATTTCATTTTGACTTTCTTGAAATTTTTTTTCAAATGTTTCATCAATTGAACCTTTAGGTAAATAAAAAACATAAGGTTTATTTTTCGTACGAATAAAATTTCTTAATGGTAAACGAGTTTTTTCATGTGTTGCTATACGTTGCATGATTTCTAATTTAATATTAACTAATTTTAATTTTTGTTGACAAGTTTTTTTTGTTGCTAATAATTCTGTACGTTCATGTTGTTTATCTTCACGTTCTTTAG
>JAJEKB010000052.1:79143-163161 GCA_022393335.1 Macrotrachela quadricornifera | reverse complement strand
CAAAAGATGAATTTTCCTAGGAGCTCTCCTATTGATATTCTTTATGTATTTTTGTAAATTTTCACAATAATCTATGCTCAAGTTATGCCAAAATACAGCTCAAATCATCCTTTTTTTTTGCTATACGATTATAACCATTTTCATCATTTCACCGACCTTTTTTTCTTCAAATAGACTCAAAAATTAGTGATAATTTTATAATAAAAAAAGAGTGATTTGTTCTATATTTTGACATAATTTTAGCACAGATTATTGTAAAAATTTATAAATATATACAAGAAAAAAATATTAATAGAAAAGCTCCTACGGAAAAACAACCTCGGTTCTAATGAATGTTATACGAACTGATGTTTAACACATCGCTCTTTCGAATGGTGAGAATGACAATTCTATATTTTGTACTCAATGAAAGTTATTCAAAACATGATAACCTATATTAATTTACGTTGGATCAGACAATAGAACAAATATATCGTTAAATGGTTTGTGCAAACTCTTTAATGGCTTTATGAAAATTGATGAGTGTCGCCGTTAGCTGTCTGGAAGAACGCAAGAACTTTTTTTTTCTCTTCACCTAGCGACTATGTAACAAATGTAATTTAAACTTTGTACTTTGCATTTCTATATTAACATTAAAAGAGTACTATTAACCTATGCCTGGATTACTTGATTAATTATTTGTAAATCTGGTCTTTATTAAAAAGAAAAAGAAAATAACAAAATATTTATAAAATTTCTATATAATTATTTCAAATAATAAATGTTTGTAAATATTTGATTGACAGCAATCATAAAAATACATCTATATTCATACTAGCAGATGTTTAAATTTATATACTAGCTATGAAGAAATTTTTCTACTTGTTTATCATTATTAACAGGAAATCTGTAAGATTTATATCATTATTTAATTGTTTGTATATTCATTTCTAAAACAAGTATACGATTTAATTGTATAATTAACTATTCATATGCTATCTTATTATATTGATACTTTAAAAACTATTTAGTACTTGAGTTCATAGACGATATATTTCATTAGACCATTCTCAGATTACACTTTTAATAGATCATGGATTGAATATTCAACCTCTGAAAAATTCTTCTTTTAAACTTAATACAAATTTGTCTTGTCTAATTATTTTGTTTTAAAGATTGATATAATATCAGATTTATTTTTTCAAAATAGATATTTCAATGCATAAGTACAAGGATAATCTCCTATTTCGTGCGTTTATAAGAAACCTTAGCCATGTGTCTGAAAGAATCTATATAAAAATATTCTTCGTTCATCTGATATTTTGATAAATTTTTAACTTGTGGTTTTCTATGTTACATCAAACCATGATTTCAGATCAAACGACGAAACTACAAGTATTAAAAAAATATTTCTGTGATATTACTGGTAATGTTATTCAATTTGATCAATATACATCATCTAGACTATTTTTTCTTTTTTTTTCATTACATTAAAATGTCGATTATTTTGTGAAAAAATTGCAACAGATAACATTTTAACTTATTTTTTTGTTTAACGTATAGTTTTTATGACTAATTGATTATTTTCACGTAACAAATGTAGTATTCTTTAGATTTTCGTAAAATTACTGTGTAGAAATTTACAGAGTTATTCTAATCTGAACCCTTAAAATTTTAAATACATATGAAATCTGTTGTCATAATCAATAATGAGTGAAACTTGTCATATAACATTACATACAATCATCCAGGTCTTAAATTCTAAATGAGAAAAAGTTCACATAAATATGAATGATGTTTTCATGTAATTAACTTCATCAAAAACAAATCAATCCAAATTGTATAAATGAATATATTTAAATATTATTTTTCGATTTGTTTCGAATATCTTCGAAAATCAATATTAGTTGTATCTATTGAGCTAAAATCTGTTGTTATATAAACATTTACTATCAAGATAATTAGATTTAATTAAAATTCATAAAATCAAGAATTCTTATAATTGTTTATTAGATAGATGTTGGTTATAGATACATAGAGAATGATTAATACTAATCTTCTAACGATAGATATGTGAATAATATAAATATAAATTTTATATGTCACATGTTCATTGCCCATATTGAACTTGATGACCTATATTTTTTGACGCATCAGAATAAACATATTGAATTATTTTTTTTTTTTTCTTTTTAATGTATTATATTCCATTAAATTTTCGAATTATATATAAATAATTTCAAGCATCAATCGATCATATATAAACTTTGACGACATTCTCTATGAAAGCTTTTCATTTTTGAAAAATAATTTCTTGTGAATCATTAAAAAATTTTTTATTAATATTTATCAAACTTGTTCACAAGGTCATTTATAAAGCGAAAAGAGAAGAAAAGAAAAGAAAAAGTAAATGTTGCTGTAGATTGCGAGACAACATGTGAAAAAAATGCAGATTTACGAAGAAATAAAGAAAGAAAAAAAAAACCGAGAAAAATATTTTGTCGATTGTGTACCGTCAGGGCATTGTAAGTGCATTTACTGACTCAGACAGAACGATAAGAAGAACGTGTTTTATTAAATAGAAAACAATCATTTCATCTCAACATTATATGGAAATTGACCCATCGCAGTCGTCTGACAATATTACTACATGTCAATTAGTACATTCACGCGCATTATGTGCTGTATGTGGTGCACCAGCAATTGGTAAAAGATATTTTTTTTCATTTAATAAACTTAAATTTTACTTGTTTTATCTAAAGGACGAAATTTTGATGCAATGACATGTCTATCATGCAAAGGTAATAGTATTTATATTTTTTTATTTTGATTTTTGACTATACATGTATGAATATTATGAAAAAAAAAATCTCATATTCTATTATCTTTAACGATAGGTTACAGAAACATCTAATATAGGAAGTAATATACTTGGAAAGTACGCGAATAATATACATGTTCTTTTCACCCTTAGTGGTGTCTATAGAACATTTAGATTAGGAAAAAAAGCATAGATTGAGATAAAAATTAATCATTGATAAGGATTTAAATAAATTTAATTATTTTTAGCATTTTTTCGTCGTAATGCCTATAATGAACATGTAAGTCGAGATATTTATTTTAGTTTGTATTTCATTAAATATCATATATTCTTCAGCTTTTATTTACATGTCGAATTTCAAGTTCGTGTGAAGTAACATTATCAACAAGGCGACATTGTTCAGCATGTCGTCTCAAGAAATGTTTTCAACGAGGTATGAAAAAAGAGCTTATTCGTAGTATAAGTGCGATTAGTCATGCTACAACTGCAGCAATAGCAAATAGAACCCAACAGCAATTATTTAGACCAACAACTGTAAGTAAATTTATGATTAATTTTCATGTTTATGAATTAAATTTGTTATTTAGATCGATTTATTATCTCAAAATGATCGATCAAATCTGTCACCTGATGATTGGAATATTTTAACAAACATTCGAAATGTTTATGAACAATATTGTGTTCAAAAATTTATTCATTCTCATGAAATCATACCACTTATACCACCCAAACAACCATATCGATCACGTATTAAATTGCAACGTTTGGTCGATCTTAAATATAAATATACTATTGTTATTGCTTCATTTATTCAACGTATTCTTCAATTTGATACATTCCACTTAGCATCGGAAAATCATTACCATTATGTTAAATATAGTTTACCAGGATTGTTATCATTAAATATTAGTGAATTGATGAGATCAAAAGTATTAGAATATTTACCTTGGGAACATGATCAATTACTCATAGAATCTATTTTTTCTGCGGAAATTATTCCACGTGCAGAAAAAATTATAACTACATTTCAAATACTTTCACCATATGATCCGATTATTATGAAATTATTTCTTATTATACTTTCTCTATCATCTCGCATATCGCCATTAATTAAAAAAGAAGAATATAACTCAACTGATTTCGAACCTATGCCAAAAAATCTTCTTTTAAGTCAAAACTATTATTTAACACTTTTATGGAAATATGTGATATATCGTTTAGGTCATAAGGATGCTGTTATTTTTTCAGTCAGATTTATTCAAAATTTTCTTCATAGACAAATTATTGAGGCCGACATTATCGAAATAATACAAAATAGAGATGATCATGGACAATTTGTTCAACTTATGATGATGCATTTGAATTTATAGTTATATTCTTATAATACATATATATAATTTTCCAATAAAAATAAATCTTCATATATACATATCTTTTCTTAACAAGTTCTTTGTGAGGATGTCAAGATTGAGGAAAGAACAAGAGAATATATGTGAAAATGTATTACAGGATAACACTATAAATTTTCAAAATCTATTTAGTCAATTTGTCAAGTAATAATAAATAATTTACAATTATTAGAACGAAAAAAGAAATGTATATCCGTTCATTTCTACGAGATTTGCTTCTCAGTGATGTATGAAAAGCAAAAATTAGAGGTTTTTCTATTTCTTTACTTCTACTTTATAGGATGTACATTGATTCATAAGAAAATAAAAAAAATATGATGTAATGTGATTTTCTGCGGACCTCGAAAAGTAATATGAAACACAATGTCTCAAACCATAACAAAAAAATATCAAATTCTTTCGAGTTTGAAAATAGCTTCGTCATGTTTCACATATTAATTCCACAGAAACTGAAGAATTAACATAACGATAGTTCTAATATTCATTGGCAAAAGTATATCACACTTCATTCAGACAAATCGAGCAAAGAGCAAACAAGTGACTTCAAAATCAACGACTATAACTACCGAAAAAAAAATCAACGTGAAGCTGAAAACTTAGAATGATACGCTAAATCTAAAAATAATCAATCATGAGATGTAAGAAAATAGCCATTTGTTTTTCAATATCTGATAATATAGTTCATGATTATACTTGTCTTCTATCGTTATATAAGCTTTAACAATCTTTATAAAAAAGTCATTAGACCTGTTCTAATCTCTAGAATTATCTTTCATAGTGAATTATTCCTATTAGAAGCGAAAAGCAAGCCATTACTACTATACACTAGTATCCTGCAATCCGCGGTCGAACAATTAGTACTCAGCTTGACTCACACGTAAATTTATTGAATCTGTTCGAATGCTAGGTATAAGAAAAAATTTCCATGTGAAATGCTATTGGGTCGGTGTCAGGTACCACTTAAGTAAGTTCTTTTCGAGTTTGAATGTACGATTATTTAGTTATTTTGAGTTGGAATACGAAAATTTGTACTACATATATATATACCATTGCTATAAAAAGGTAATGTTTGTTATGTGCCGATTCACTTGATTTTTAGATGAACAGAATAGATATAAAAATATAGTCGCATGTAGCTATAAAGGTGTATAACGAAAGTACTAGATGAATAAAATTGATAATATGAGAAGTATATCATAAATGAACGTAAATATCAATTTTGAGAATTAATATGATATATAAGAGCAGTATCTCTTCGAAATTAACCGGTTTTACTAGCATATGATTTCATTATTTGTATGCTATAATACATTTGTTTTTATAAAACATACATCACATTATTCACCATGTATAACTTTAGCTAATTGTAATATATGTTCACACTGAATCAGTAATTTTTATTTATTGATAAATCAAAGCTTCTTTATAAAGCATGAAAGTGTCAAACAAACCAACTGTAAATAATTTACTCAATAATAATTGTGGTCTGTTACGGTTATTGTTACAGTATACTTACAGCCTAAATAAGTTTATCGTATAAATACATATAAATCTAATGTAAATGACTATCAACATAACCCCTTTTTACTGTATGTAGGCAATTTGAAATTGTATAAACGACAGTTTGGTTCTCATTCGATTGGCATTAGACTTATTCTATATGCTATAACACTATATTCAAATATTTTCCTATTGCATATTCTAATTTAGATGAGATTAGTAAGCTTACAGCAAGGATTTACGAAATATCTTTTTAGAAGTCATCACTAGGAAAAAATACTCACTGTCGTGTGTTTTACTTATAATGAAGAAACGATACGACAGAAATGTTAAAAGAATAACATGCTAATGTCCAGTCAGGACAGAAAGGCATATGGATATTTTTTGAATAACTTTTGATAGAAACAAGCTAGGGAGCTGCGGTTTTCATCATTGGAAATAGGAGTTGAAAGCGCACCGAACTGTATAATGTGAGTTGATTTGAACTGGTTTGTTCAAGCACTTAAGTCAATATATTGGAAACCAAATGTACTCCAGCAGGAGACTAAAGTAAATTTTCAATAAATCATGTAGGCATTCGAGTCATTAATCAACAGTATACAAAACTATACAGGGCCCAAACTTTTAGTTTTATTTGTCCAAGAGTTATAAGGATGTTACTCAGATTTTCGAGCTGATTTTTGTATTAATTTCTGCGATAAAATGGCTTTTTTTAATAGTTTTTCCAGAGAATAAATTTCCGGTGTTTTTTTTAGAAAATTGATTAAGAAAACTTTAAAAAAAATCTCAGAAAATCTATGCTATATGATCCAATGCGTCTCCATCTCTTCTTTCTAATAGTGGAAACCATAGCTCCTTATCTAGTCCTATCAAAAAATACCCACCCACCCTTTTTTTTTGAATGGCCATTATTTATCAATCATGATACATAAACACTTATTAAAACTCTTCTCAATTGCATTGAGTAGTGCTCAACGAAAGGTCTAGATTGATATACAATACGGATCGACTAGATTATCAAAGTTCTCGTATTAATAAAACACAACAAGAATTAGAAGCGGCAAACAGAGAAGTAGACTATTTTCATGACTAAGCTGAGAACTCAAATAACTGACTATTCCGTGCATCAACGACAAGTATAACTGAAGATTACATCAAGCAACAAGGAATATCAACCACGTTCTTTCACATAAATCATATAGATTATAAATTAAAATTATAAGTAAGCAAAAAAAGAGTTGTATGCAACATTTGATATCACCTTATACCTGATCGCCACAAATCAATAGTACTAATAACATTGTAAAGACGCCGAAATTTATTTTAGATTCTTTTGTTCTTATTTGTTGTGTTTTCCTCCAGTACGATGCCAAATATATCGAAGAGAAAATTGAATGAAAGCTTCAACCATCTAAAAATGTTAGATGCATCCATTATTACTTTCACAAAGAACAAATAATTTTCGATTTATTGTTAAAGATCTGTAGAAATATATTTAACATTAGAATTAGGTTGCATATCAATTGAAAATGACTCTGCACAACTACTCCCTGTCTAATGAGAATCGTATGATATACGGTTTTCAATGCTAAGCTTTAAGCCATATTGGAGATGAATATGAGCTAGAATATGCCTTGTTAATCTTATCGATAATCAAACAGATATTGTTCGAATATAATTGACACTTTCAAAGTATGGCATAGAGATCTTTTTGTTAAGCTCAATAGAATTGGTATAGCTTTAGGACTATTGAAATTGATTATCCCATGATTAAATGATCACTATGTGTCAGGCCATATTTGGAATGAATAAATCGAAAATATTTTTTACTTACCTTGTTTGCTTCTCATGGTAGCATTCTATAAAAAAATAGTTTAAAGACAGAATTTTTTCAAAGGTTTTAGATTTTCCAGCTCATATCATTTTGCCCAGAAATTTTCAGGAAAAAGGTACTAATCAGAATGTCTTGAAATTTTATAAAAAGTTTATGTAATGACGCCCATTGAAAGGTTCCTTCTGACACCTTTTTTTGACAACAGCTATAGCCCAAACGTATTCTTTTTCTATCATTGTAGTCTTATCGTATGTACAGCTGCTTATTTCAGTCGTGTATTTGCTGTCGGCCTCGATGTTTTCATATTTCCATCAATATGCCGAGGAATTATACTGATGATTAAATTTCTATAATACGAAGAAACAAAAATATATAATACGATAGTAAATTATTCTAAGACGTAGAAACAATCAATTAATCTGTCCAAAACAGTGAAACAAGCATTTCATTCATCAGTATAAGAAGTGATAATTAATATCTATATAGTGGATTAAAAGCTAGAATGAATTAGAAAGTTCAAATACTTTGGTATTACTTCAACAATTAAGATTTCTTTAAAACCAACAATTGATAAAATCCTTAAAAACATCCCAAGAATGGCTAGCAGATTGAGGCGGATGGAATTTGATAAAACTCTCTCTAAAGACGCTTTGCGAAAATGTTGTTATGCTTACAGTTTTCCATATTTTGTCTGGATATTTTCTCTATATCCATTCTTAATCAGAACTCACAGAGTAATGTTTAAGAAAATTAAGTCTAATTTACTGCTGCTCATTTGCTCGAGCAACAGATATTCTCCAAATAATAAATGAAGAGTCGTTACAGTAGTATGCAAAATGATATTAACAGATAAGATTAAAATGAACTGAAAAATGAGATTTAAGTGGCTCGCTCTTTTACAATGATATATTTTATAAAGATGCATTTCACATGAGTAAAAATGATTACATGAGCCATTGTCTTTCAATTAAACAAAGCAGATATATGCGTTGAAGACATCAATTCTACTTGTTCAATGGCTGGAAATTACTTATGTTATTGTTTGAACGTTATTCAGATCATCTTTCTTTATTTGTTTCATCATCCTTTATTTTTCTCCTCGTTTTTCATTATATTTTATCGATCAAACGTAGCACCTGATATATATATTGTACGTCCTTCTGCATATTTATATCAGTCATGGTAGTGTGATCAAACAGCTGTGCACACTGACCATATTCCTTGTAAGCGTTTTAGAATGTAACAATAAAGAGAGTGGAATGGAAAAAACCGTCACCCCAGCTAAAACAATGCTATGATAATTTTGGATAGTTATGGTGGTTCCGAAAAAATAGGTATGTTATCGGCAGGAGTTAAATAGATGAAATTACATATGTTATGGAAGATCTAACACAATTAAAACAATATAGAATCAAGGATTGTTTTAATGTTCATGACTAGTCATGATCAAATACCTATCAGATTATGATCATATCATGTACTAGTCACCTTACCTTTAATAGCTTCGCCATTGTATAAAGCAACTGCGTGAGTTGACAGTCTTGTCTTCGTTCTTTCCAGGTTCTTGTTTTTCTTGCTTATCTGTCAAGATCTTTTTTTTAATGTATAGTACAGCTAGGTTTCGTACATAAATACACAGTTCATCATTTTCTGACAAGATCTTCTTGATCTCTTGTCAGATTCTTTTTTTTTTCTTTAATTCTTATCTAATATTTGTAATAAAAATGTAGTCTCTTCACTTATATTAATATAATTGTCTTTCGTTATTCCTCTATTTTTATTTCGAGCTTGAAGCAAAGTACACAAAAAAAAGTAAAAGATAAATGCAACCAAAAAATGTATTCAATTTCATATAATATATAAAAAAAAGAGATGAGCTAGTTTAATATTAGTGAGTAAAAGGAAAAAAAAATAATTTTAAAGAACAAGCAAAATTCTTTGTAAGAAATCATCATCGTAACTACATTGTTTTTCTTTTTATCTTATAGAAACAAAGAGTCAGTAGATATTTTATTTATGAGACAATTACTTGGAAAAATTATTTAATCAAGCTGCAGTTATTCGAGTAACATCTCTTACTCATTTACAAATAAATGAATAGTGTTTAGACATTCATACATCTATTAAAAAGTGCACAATATATTACGTGCCAGTTGCTTTGGAAATTAGATAGACATCTTTGAACTCGAAGAGATTTTAAATTCATATATTGTGAAGGCTTGAGGCAAAAGACCTATTGGACTTTGTGTTGATTGAAATAGATTGTTCTCAAGATTTCAGTACGGATCCATTAAGATCTTTAAAAATTGTTTCATGTTTTATTTTGTAATGAGTTGTTGTTGAATTAAAGCAAAGTACGGACAAAAACAGCACATGACTAATAATACGCTTGTTTCGTTATTCAATCGATTTATGAAGCATTACTTAACATTATATCTTCGGTAGCGGTTAATATCGTTTTACCTTCGCATATCATGCGTATTATAACGCGTAGGAAACGATTCATAATCATTATACTACTAAAGATACACCTTTTTTTTCATTTTGTCGTTTTTTCTTACATGTATATTCGTTCATATAACGACTTTTTCTTTTCTGTTCTGTAAAAATTTATAGCGAAACGAAAATGAGGGTATAAAATTTCTTATGTTTTATGGTCCATCACCAAATTACAACTTGAAAAATATTATATATGAAAGGAGAAAATTTTCAATTAATCATGTTTGATATGATAAACAGTAACTGTATGAATATTTGATTGCATGAATAACATCGAGAAAAAAATGACTCCAGCATTAAGTTAGTGAGTCATACTTTTATTAGCTGTATCAAATTATTTTTTTAATAGAATAATTTTTTAAATAACAATCGAGACTTATCCATCAATTACTAAAGAATAAACTAATGACTATTTAATCTCAATAAGATTAACGTATTCATCAACGTTGAATGAAAATAGTTTTGAAAAAAATGTTTCAAAAAAATTGTTTTTTCGATTTTAACCAATATTAATTTTATTTATATATCCAAGCTCTTTTAAATCAATAGGACGACAGCCAGTCATACCTTTACATTTATTTTTACTTGTCTACTTTAAGAACATTTCGGTCAAAGTACCTTTATCATACGAAAAATACATTGTCTCGTTAAGAGAATAGAACATTGTATAAGGGTTGATCGATGAATCATAAAATAGGTAGGAAATAAGTATCAGTTTGTTTTTTGTTATTTAGTTTTGTTTTTACAACGAAATATATATTATAAATTTTCATTTAAGATTTGTTTCTATTACGTCTCTAAAAAGAATAAATTTTGCTTTTGTGCTCATTGGCCTTTATTCATATTTGAAATATATGGCATCAGCTGTATCTATTCATTTTTAACCTTGTTTTATTTTCAAAAGCCATTATATTATCGTCTTCCAATCATGATAAGTGAAAACTATTTCGTTATCTTTTTCATTTATTCAATAAGTTTTATTTATTTAATTCAATGTCAAATAACTGATGAAATTAATGAAATAACATCTAATGAACTTGATTATATCAATATTAAATATATTCCACCAATATTACATAATGATAATGTTTATTTAACAATTCTATATAAATGTTCATCATTAACAAAACGTCGTATATCTTTATCTATACGTATTGAAAGAACATTATATCGAACAAATTTTGCTGTTTTTCGTCGTCATTGGTTTTGTCATAAATCAACTCAAATTAAAACTCGTTATATACGTGTACATTTACATCGTTCACTGGCGTATGCATCGAATATTTCATCAAATTTACGATCATGGCCTATTGAACAAGGACGACTAAAACTTATAATGTATAATAATGAACAAGAAAATGAGGCCGAAATTTTAAAAGAAATCGAATATAATGTTAAATTTTTACCTATTGATAAACGACCGAGTATTTATTCATTTCGATGGAATCCATTACGAAACACAAAACCTGAACCTATATGTCTTAAAGAACCTGGTGAGATTTTTATTTATATATTCAATTGAATAAATATTTTATTCTTTGTTTAGAGGTAGTACGAATAATAAATTATCCACTGATTCTAACAGGTAGTGCATTTGGAAGAAATTTTATACTTCCAACATATTATGATTATAATCTTCGATTAGAAAAACAAGCAAGATTAACACGACCAAAGTAAATTAATATCTATTGATAGATAATATAATATTTTTTTAAAATTAATATAGATTTTCAATCATATTTTGGTTATATATTGATGAATATTGTGTTGATGAATCAACTACAGTTCGTTGTGCGATTTTACAACATCGTACATTTAATAGTACACATTTAACTCCAGAAATTTTTGTTAATCGAGAAGGTCTTTTCTTTAATATTAAAGAATAAAATTTTTCAACAATATATTTTTAATTTAAGGTCAAATGTCAGTAAATATGTATGAATATTTATATGATGTAAAAGGAACTGGTGCACGAACTTTTGCTTCAATACCAAAAAAAGATTGGTGTCGATTAGCTTTCATTGTTAATGAATACAATGTAAATATAATTTTGTTTAAAAATCTTATATAATTTTTCTTTTTGATATTATAGTGGAATATTTATATCAATTGTCTTCAAACTTGGGATAAGCCTATTAAAGCTTTACAGAAGTAATATAATAAATTTTTATTTAAAACAAAAAGCTATTTTAAAATTATCTATTTAAGTTCTCCTTTCTATTATTTCTTTCATGATCAACTTGATACATTTACTATTGGTGGTACTGATCTTACTCCTTCATTTCGAGGATTTATTAGTCAAATGGATATATATCGACGTGTTGCTCTTACTTACGAACAAGTTTATATCTTATACATAGATTTTATTTTTAAATAAAACTATTTATTTTAGTTATCAAAAAAACCTGATATGCCATTAATATCATTTTTACCATCTACAATTCAAGAATCAAATGAATGTAAACATCATTTTCATTCATTTAGACAATCTCAAGAACAACTTCATCTGTTTAATGAACGTATTCAACAAAAATGTAAGTTTTTTTTTATATAGTATGTTACATCATTTTTTTTTTGAATCAATTCACAGTTACATGTAATGCTCAACCATTCTCATGGAATAAATCTAATCAACAATGTCTTCTTATTCGTACATGGAAACAACATTTGTCATCATCACCATTGTCTAGTGATATTCGTTATCGAGTTTTTCGAGCTTTACGACGACGAAGAATGAATTCTACAACTGATGTTGCTAATAAACTTTTTGAATTAACAATAAAACTTCTTGTAAGTAATATTGAAAACTCAAATAAATAAACAAAACTAATATATTCTAGGAAAGCGATGATCTTGATTTATCGTGTAATCGTATTATAACTTGGTTAGAACAAGCTGTATGTTATGGACATCCATCAGCTCACTCTCTACTTGCTACTCTTCATCGATATGGTATTTGTGGTCTTGAAGCTAATTCAACTCGAGTATGTTTATTTTTTACATAGTACTTTCAAGTAAATAATCAATAATATATTGTTGAATTTGAGGTTTAAGTATTTGATATTGTTGTTGAGAATTTCTTTCATTTATAGGTTCAATTATATTTGAAAAATTCATTAATCTTTGAATAATATGTTCAAGTAATTGATCTTGTAAAAATTCTCGTAATAAAATAAGATCAATTAAAAATAAAACTAATGTAAAAATTCCCATTATATAAAAACATATAGCAAATGTTTGAGCTTTATATACGGATTCTAAACGAAATTTAAATAAACAAGATGATTCATATGATATACTATTATCATTAAAACATGATGGTGGAATAGGTATATGTAATTGAGCAAAATCTGATGTACCCATAAGACCACAACACTGTAAACGTTTATGAACACGATCTAAAATAATATCAAATGTAATGTTTATTATTGGAGAATTTTTTCCATAACGATAAAGATCATTATTTGATAATGATGTATTATGTAATGGATGAGATGAATAAGTTAATAGTGCATAATCATAATGAGCCTAAATAAAATTAAAAAAAAATGTTTTTTTTTTGTAAGAATAATTTTATAAAAAAATTTTTTTTTACTTTAAAAAATAGTGAAGCTGGTGAACCAATTTGTCTTTCATCAAAAAATATAGCTGAACCAATAAGTAATGAACATGAATGTATTAATAATAGAAGTAAACCATGAATAATAAGAAATATTTTTGATTCATAATAAACAGCATTTATACCATATAAACATATAAATATAGTTGATAATGAACCACCAATACAAATAGAAATAAGAAAATAAAAATCATTAATAATTATTGATTTTTCAGGTGCATAATTTTGACGATTATTTATTGTTATTCGTTGTGCTGTAAGAATAGATAAAACAAGAACTGTAATAGCTAGAAATATAGTTAATATACTAATTATATAGAGTAAAAGTTTAGTTAAATCAAAAACAAAACGATCCATTTTATATCTTTTTTTTTTTTAATTTAATTAAATAGGCGCTTGAATTATTATTTGCGGGTGCATTACTTAATGATCGAATTAGTTTACTTGCACTTGGACATCGACATTTTTATGGTCATGATAATATTCCAATGGATTATGATACTGCATTTGGTTTGTTATAACATGTATAAATATTAATCTTTTCATTTATATTTAGCTTATTATCATCAAATGGCTCATATATCTCGACAAGAATTTTATAATCCAAAACCTGGTGAAGTTAGTTAAAATTTTTAATTTTAATTAACAAATAAAAAAAATAATTTTCTAGGCAGCAATGGAAATAGTTCGTCTTACTAATGATAAACTTCTTGGTGAACTTACATTTGATAAAAGTGATTCATTTCATTGGCTTAAACAACAAGCAAGACGAGGTGTTGCATCAGCTCAAGTAATTCTATTTTGAAAATTTTCCTTTTCTTAAAAGAAAACATTTCATTGATAATTTTTATTTTAGCATCGTTTAGGTGCATTATTATTTGCTGGTCGACATGGTTTAACACGTAATATTCAAGCTGCTGTAGAATATTTTCGTTTAGGTGCTGCTCAACATGATCCTTCTTCACATTTTGGTTATGGTTTAGCTCTTCTTAAAGTAAAAGATTTTTCTCTTTTATATAATTAAAATATAAAATATGTATTTGTAGGGACATGGTACTAAACAAAATGTAACAAAAGCTATTGAACATCTTGAAGAAGCTGTTGCACATGGTTATCATGGTGCACAAGTTACATTAGGTTTATAATTATAAATTTCTTTTAATTAAATTCTATTTCATTAAATATTTTATTTTTTAAAGGATATCATGCATATAATATGGAAAAAAATTATACTAAAGCAGCACAGTATTGGCAACAATGTTTTAATCGAGCATATGATGCTAATTGTGCACATAATCTTGTTTGTGATTTATTTTTCTTCTATTTAATTCTTTGATTTTTATATTAAACAAATTTTATTTAGGGTGTTATGTGGCAATCAGGCCATTATCCACCTGATTTTCGGGTAGATCATACTCAAGCCTGGCGATATTATTCATATGCTGCACAACATGGACAAATTGATTCAAAAATTGTTGTAGCAAATGCTAATGCTCGTGGAGGTCATCCTATTATTGTCAGAAATCCTTGGCTTGGTGTTCTGTAAGTTAAAATATTTAAATAGATATGTTTCGAAAAAAAATTCTTTTTTTTAGTTGGGCACGAAATGTTGCTGAAGAAAGCTCATCAGTTGGTACAATTGTTAGACGAGCACTTGAAGCTTATCGAGATAGACGATGGTAAAATATATGATATGTCTTAAAAATAAAAAAAAATTCATCTAGTCTTCTATTTATAGGCGTACATCATTTATATTCTATTTGCAAGCTGCATTAGCTGGTGTTGAACTTGGATATTTTAATGCTGGTTATTTATGCCATGAATTAAAGGAATTAAATAATAATAGTACATTAAATTGTATAGAAGAATTACTTAATATGTATTTATTAATACACAATGATAATAAAAATGTAGATTCTTATGCTTTATTAGCTGTTGGTGAATATTATCAATTGAAGCAAAAAAATGTTATTAAAGCTATACAACTTTATCTTCAATTATATGAAAACGGTGATCCTCATGTAAGAAACTTTGATTTAATTAATTGATGAAAATATTGATTAATTTTTGACAAATACATTTAGGGTTTATATAATTTAGCACAAATTGAAGAGGAATATCATTTAAATAATACAATTTCATTAGATATTTGGATTAAAATTGGTATTAAATTTGATAATAAAACAGTAACAAATCGATATCGACGATTACAATCTATTTATCAACAGTATGATTAATTCTTTTAATATGAGAATAGTTGATTTCGAATAGACGAATGAAAATCTCTCTAGAGACTTTTTCAGTGAATTAATTTATCTTTTATTGAATGACTGTAGATATTTGAATAAAAGAAAATGAATTGATTTGATATAAATAAAAATAAACATTTCTTCAGCAGATTAGGATTTTTTGATTAAAAGAATTTTTAAAATGTATATTGTATTTTAGTTGTCGAACATTGAATACATGGAAATCTTCTGAATCTTATATTCCTTGTACACTGGCTTATTTACGAATTTCATCAATAATTTTATTTTATGAACAATCTAAAGTAAATTTTTCTTTTTATATATAAAGCGAATAAAAATATTATTTTTACTTTTTAGACTTTTATAACAATGATAGTTATAATATTAACTACACTTTTATTTGTTATTAGAATATAAAAGTATTTATATCGATTTGTCATTGGAGATTTTTTGAAAATAAAAATTCTATTTTATTTAATTGTGCAATCTATTCATTTTTATTATTTAGCAATATTTTTTTTTAATGAAAGAAAAATACATATGTATACATCTGACAATTTCAATTTTAGACAAGAAGTAAATCATCAATTTTAAAATCAATTGATGAAGCTAAACGTCGAATATAATCACTTGAACTTGTACAACGATATTTAGGTTCATTTAAATTTATAATACCTGTTTCACTTGAACTTCCAACAAGTTCAATTAAACGCATTGAAGTTAATAAAGCTAATTGAGTATATATTTGTGTTGTTAATGGTATTGTATCACCTTGTAATGAACAATGAATAGCCAAAAGACGATTAAGTGATATAGGTTTATTTGATAATAATGGTAAATATTCAATTTTTAATGTATCAAGTTGTGTTCGTTTATGCATTATTTTTGCACGACGACTTTTTTTACCTTGGGTTTGTTTATCATATAACATACGATCATATTTTATTGGATTTTGTGTTGCTAAATAAATAGCAATTAAAAGATATTTAGCCGATAATGGTAAATCACGGGAATGATTAGTATTATTAATAGTAGAAATATGAGATGAATTATCAGTTGTTTCTTCATCAGCTGTATGTGTATCAAGAAATTTTGGAATACTCATTGAACGTGTATAAACAGAATTAAGAACCTAAAAAAAAAAGAAATAAAATGAAATATCATGGTTTTAAATACACCATTTAGATGAAATACATGAATCTTTTCGCGACGGATTTTTTTCTCTACAAGCAAATAATGTTTAATTTTTGTTCAAAAGCTTGCAAAGAAAAGATGTACGTGTACGATAGTACAGTACAATGATGTATTGATTTTAGTAATGTGCAATCACTTCTATGGGTAGACTAACTATTAGAGCCTTCCATGATAATTCTATTCTATTCTAGTGTCTAGTTGCTTAGAATACAATCAGAATAGACTAAACCTGTATTAGTATACGCATGTTGATTTAACCATCACAAGAACATTTAAGACTATATTTCAGAAGTGATGTGCTTTATTTTCCGAGTAGCACAACGTGATACAATCATCGAAAAAGATAGAAAATGAGAAGTCATGCTCTTAGAGAATACCAGTAAAGCAAAAAAATAAAATCATAAATGCTGCAACAGTAGTCTAGATATAAGCTCAGCTCGTATGTATACAGATCCCGTCACTAAATGGTTAAACAATTTTTTTGTTAGATTAATAAATTTTTATAAGAAACTTATTTATTCAATGTAGATTCAGCTGTTTTATAACCTTAAAATTAGGTGTCTTTTGATTATTATTTTTTTATTGATTCTGCTTGTTATATAAAGTCTCTTATTAAAATAAAAAAATGTTTAATTCATTAGAATAAAATACCTTTGTAAAAAATTCTTTTTGATAAAGTATTCGATAATCATTATTCATCACATCATCATTAATCTGTTTTTTTTTATTATTACGTAAAAAATCTTTAACACACATTGTTATCATGTCTTTTAATTCTATAAGATCATTTGTAACAGCATAAAAAATTTGAAGTGCTAATTCAATTATAATTTGTAATTGACCAATCGATGATGGAAGAATATCTTGTTGTTCTAAAAAAAGTCTTTTTTTATTTAAATAAAAAAAAGATTATGTTATACGTGTTAACATATTTTGTAATATTAAAACAATTTCAGCACGAGTATAAGCCGGTACAAATATACTTATAGGTGTTAATACACCTAATTCAGCTTCAATTTGATTCATATGTGGTAATTGATAAAATGGTTGATGACCAATTAATATAAGTGTATGATGAAAATATCCTAATGTTAATTCATTTAATTTAAATAAAAGATAAAGTAAATGTCCATTTGTATCATAATTTTGAAATTTTTCATTGATGGAAATGAATCATTTGTTATTGATGAAAGAAATGTATGATAAAACATATTTAATGAATATATTTCACGACAATCAAACCATAATATAACATGATTATGTGTATTAAGTGCATGTTTAACAATTGTTGATTTTCCTGTATTATTATTTCCATATATATATAAATGAGATGGATATGGTATTGTAGAATTTGGTGCAAAAAGTTTTTCTAATGATGAATAAATTGATAAACGACATGAATAACTATCTGGTAATGACATCTGAAATATAGATTATGTATAAATAAAATTTATTTTTTATTATTATATTTGCAAAAAAAAAAAAGAAAAAAAAACCACGAGAGATAATAATAAAAGAAATTCAATAAATTAACAATATCAGCAGAAACGAAAAAGTATCACAGTAAATCCAACATCATTTGTCATAGGTATTACATATGACTAAAAAGACGGGATTTAACCAAATTCAATCATCGTGTTTGTGCATTTTGCTTCATTAAATCATCAATCTAAAAAATAATAATAATGCATAAAAAAGAATATTGAACTTTTTTTATAAATATGTTTCTAATAAAATAATTAAATTCTATTGAAAGAAAGAAATTTAAAATGTTGAATTCACAATTATAATTACTTGTGAAGAAACTTCAACTAATGATTATCAATCTCAAAAAATCACTTTATTTGTAATAATAAGAATTTCTGAATAAAATAGCTATTTATAAAATTGAAGACTTAATAATTTATTGTATTTAATTGTATTGTATATATTATTTAACAATAAACTAACCTGAGCTCGATACAGTGTTTTAACATCTGCTAAATCAAGGCGAAGTTCATCTGCTTCTTCTTGTTTTTCTCCATACATTGTCAAAAGAGCATCATAACGTTTTTCTAATCCCTATAAAATTAACCATTAACAAAAAAAAATTAAAAAAATCTTTTCTTTTTATATCTTTTAATATACTTTATATTGTTCATTAAGTATAGGATAATTTTGTGTTTGTTTTTGTAATTTTTCATTTAATGTTGATAAATTAACTAATTCACGAGCCATTGATTCTCGTGTTCGTTCTAAATCAGCAATTTCACTCTAAAATAAAATTTTAAAAATATTTCAAATTAAAAAAAAAAAAAAAAACAATATTTATACTTGTAATAATGTAATTTCTCCTTCTTTTTCTTTTAATTGTGCTTCTAAACTTTCAAGTACAGCTATTGCACCTGTATTTCTTAAAGATTCATATACACTTGGTTTTGGTGTTGGAACAAACTAAAAATAAAAGATAGAAATTAATTAAATTATTTTATTATTTACTGCAGAACGTTCAAATGAAAATGTTGTTGGTGTATTATGTCCACTAGATGAACGTTGTTGTGCAATTGTTGATTCAAGATTTGAATTAGTACGACTTATTGAACGTGTATCAAATAGATCATGCTAAAAGAAAATAATTCATTTCGTTTTATTTTTAAGTTATATTTTATTTACTTGTTCTTTTAATGCATCATGAACAATTTGTAATTTTTTTAAATCACTTTCATATTTAGATTTTTCAAATTCAGCATCTAATTCAAGTTGTCGCTAAAAATAAAAGAAAAAATATTAATTTTAATTTTTAATTTAATATTTACTTTTTCTTGTATAAGACTATTGATTTGTTGTGTAAATGCTTCTTGCATAGATTCAATTTGACTTTTTTCTCTAAGCAAAAATTAATATTATATAAATAAATATGTTTTATATGATTTTCTCTTTTTCGTTTTTTCTTACCTTAATCTAGTATCTTCAAGATTTGTTAATTTCATTTTAAGTATATCAATTTCCGAAGTTAAACGTATTTTATCTTGTTTTAATGTTGATAATTGTGCTTCAGCTAATTTCCATTTAGCATTTGTTTCTAATAATGTTTCATTAGCAACACGTTCATGTTCAACACTTGTTGCATATTGAGCTTGCATTTCAGCTAAATAATATAACAAGATAATATATTTAATAAATTAAAATTAATTATAAATATACCAAGACGATCAGTTAATTGACGTTCAGTTTTTTCAAGAGAATTTATTTGTGAAACATATGTTGTTTGAAGATTTTCAATTTGACGAAGAAGTGGACGTGTAGCTAATGAAAGAAAATATTTTTTTTTTAGATTATGAAAAAGAAAAATATTTACCATGAGAAATATTTTGTGTTAAATCTTCATTTCTTGATTCAGCTTCTTGAAGTCTCTAAAATGAATTTAATTAAAGTTTTTTTAAAATGTTTAGTTTATGGAAACAAGATCAAAACTATTTTGAACTTGAGAAATATGATAGTTAGTAATTGAATGCTTTTTTCAATTAAGATCTTTACTTCTATTATGGTAGAATTTTCTGTCAAGTACCAACAATTTTTTTGTTGATGTATGAATTTAAATATGTCATTCAAAACTCTAATGTTTTTCTCTTTATTTACATGAAATAACATATTAATAACATACTTGTCGAAGATCATTAATTTCTTGTCTTAAAGTTTGTTCTCTTCGATTAAGTTGTGCTTCACTACGTTGAATAGAATGTCTTAATTCATCAATAGTCATTTGTAATTTTTCTTGTTCTTGTCTTGACATTAAACGTTCTTTGTCAACAGCCATACGAATTTCTTCACGTAATAATATTTCAGCTGATAATGTCGCTTCAACAACTTTACTTTCTGTTGCTGCTTTTGTTTTATTTAATTCAGCTATTTCTCTATAAAATATAAGACAAAAATTAATTAATTCTTTTTCTTTTATTTAAATTTACTTATAAGAATTTTCAAGTGCAACTTTTGTACTACGTATTTGTTCTTCAGCTTCTTCATATAATGATTTTAATGATAAACTTTCTTTTTCATAATGTATTGCAGATTTTTCAAGTTTTTTAACTGTTTCTATAGATATGAAAAAATTTTTTATTTATAAATAGAGAATAATTTTTAAAAAAAGAGGTAATATTTATTATATACCTCTTAATTGTTTTTCATTTTCTTCTTTTTCTTGTAAGTTTTTCTTTGCTTCATCTAATTCATTAGTTAATTTATCAATTCGTGCACTTAAATATAAATATAAATATATTTATATTAAATAATAATAATAACATACTTAAGTGATGTTATTTGAGTCTCGTTTTCTTTTTCTTTATTTCGTAATTTTTTGATTATATTTGTATGTTGTAATTGAGTTTTAGATAATTTTTCACCTTCATCAAGTAATTGTTGTATTTGTTCTTCTTTTTCACGTAATACATTCAGTGTATTACCAGATGAAGTTGAACTAAATGATAATTTTCTTATAATAATAGAAATTTAATATATAAATACTTTTCAAATAATTGTTTTTGTAATGTATCAAGTTGTCTACGAAGATGATCTCGTTCCTTAATAAGCAAAAAAAGTTATTTCGATTGTTTTTAAAAAATAGAATGAGATTAAGAAATGTTCTGTTGAATAGTGTTATAATATTTGTATTCTATTATTTAACTCTTAACTTGAGTATAAAACTTCATTATTTAAATAAAATATGAAGATTAATAGTAAAATCTGTATTTATACTAAATGAGTATCTTACTTGTGAAATATGTTTTTGTTCTTCAATTTTTAGTGAAAGATTTTCAATTGTTTGTTGAAATTCAACAGTTAAACGAGATGTACGTTGTTCTAATTCTGTTAATGATCTATTTAAAAAAAAAACTAAATAATATTTACTTGAATAATAAATTCTGATTTACTGTTTTAATGACTGATTTGTTCGATGTAATTCATTTGATTCATCTGTTAATTTTTTAACAGTTTGTTCACGTAATTCGAGACGTTCTTTTAATTCACCTAATTCCTACAATTAATAAAATACAAATTTTCTATATTAAATATAACAATGCACAAACTTTCGATGTTTGTTCCGTAAGAAACTCTAAGTAGATACAAAAGAATTCAATTTATAACATAAAAAAAAACAACGAAATTTTATACTTGGTTGATTATCATCATCATTATCATGTTCTTCACTTGACTAATATAAAATAAAAATGATGAAAATTTTCTAAATAAATAATTATCTATTTTTACATTTTGATAATGATTCTGTTCAGTAGCTGCTTCATCAATTAAAGTTGACCATGAAGGTGTATCAAAATTTGATGTTGTATTTTTATCAATATTATCCATTGGTAATGGATGATGATGATATTTTAAATTTGTTGAATGTGATGGAAAACGACCAACAACCTAAAAATTAATTTTATTTTTTATAAAAACTTTAAAAAAAAATATTAATTCAATATAAACCTCGCGTACAACTGGCCGTCGAGCATCACGTAATTCTCGACATTTATCAAAAGTTTCAGTTGTGCTATGAGTTAGTCCACCAGTAACACTTGGAGATGAGATTACTTCAATATCTGATGATGCACAGGATGCTTGTTTACCATCATCTGATGAATCTTTACTAAGCTGAAATGATTAAATAAGAAAAATAAAAGATTTTTTTTTCTCTCTTTATGATTAATTTTATGAAAGACTGACAGCATCATGTCCATTAGATGATGATATAGTATGAGTTGGTGAACTTGATTGTTCAGCTAAAGGATTTTCATCTTCTTCATCTGTTGAAATTGCTGTTAATTGTTGATCTTTATCATGAATAGTTGTTGCTATGGATGTTGGTGTTAAATCATCATCAATTATTGATGTTGTTTGAAATACATTTGGTGGATAATTTGATGTATATAATAGAGATGATGTTTCGTTTTCATTTATATTATTTGACGATTGTTCAATATTATTTCTAAAGATTTTAAAAATTAAATTTTATACCAAAAAAAAAGCAACAATGATTCAGTTTTAAATTATTGACATAAGTTTATTGTAAACATTGGTTTTTTTTTTATTCTTTATTTCTTTAATAGACATAAATGAAAAAAAGAACAGCATAAATTTTAATATATTAATCTCTTTTAATAAAATGATTATGACGTTTTTAATAGAAAGTCTCTTTCTATTTCAAAATATTGCATTCGATAGTCGTTATCACAAATGTTAATTTATATGATATTTTATCAGTTTTTGCTAGTAGTATGTTCAAGTTGATCTGACCTATTTACTATTTTAAATAATAATCTATCCAGAGAATAATAGTAACGAATAGTTTGATCCTTTGCTATGTGAATTAAAATCAGGAAACTTTAATTGAAAATGAAAATTCAGAAAAAAATAAATGACAATGACAGGTAAATCAAATCTCAATAGATTGTTCTGATATTTGATTATCGTCATGGTTAGGTGATTACATATCAAATGCTTTAAAGATACTCTAATTATGTTTGCTATTCTAATTTTACAAGGTGACTTTATATACATACTCTATTGTATTATTCTCTCCATTATTCATCCAAGAATCAATAACATCACGTTTATCAGATGGTAACGCATGTACAGTTTCAGATCGATGTTCATTAATAGATTCTATATGTTCATTTTCTGTACTTATAAACGCTTGTTGTTCATCCGTTGTATTTTCAATAATTGGTTCGATAACAGTGGATTCTGATGATGGAATACTTGATGTTGGATGTAATGAATTAGTACTTTCACTACTAGAACTTTCTGTTATTGTTGATGATTCAGCTAATGATGATGATGATTGAATTTGTTGTTGTGTATCAACAGTTTCTGTTATTATTGATGATGGTTGAATATCAATAGATTCGGCTATTGATGTTTTTTCTTCTTCATTTATATTTTGTTCAATTGCTGCTGCATCTGACTGCGATTTAGAAGTATTCTAAATTTAAAAATTCATCTTAAGATCAAATATAAAATATATTTTTACTTACAATTTGTGATGCATTATTAGCATCATTCCATGATTGCCAATTCGATATTGACGTTTCTTCGTTTATTGTTACTTCTTTTTTTTCTATTTTAGGTGATGGAGGGTTTTCATTACCAAGATATGTTGAAAAAAAATCATCATTGGCTATTTCAATATTATTTGTTGCAATACTACTTGCTATATAGTTTTATAGAAAATTTTGTAATTTTTTTCATGTTAATACAATGAAAATTTACCTATAGGTTGATTTTCTGTGTTAGGAGCGCCTTCCTTAATATCGAGGACTTTGTCTAAATAAATAAAAAAATTTTATTTAAAAAAAAACAAAAAATATTTTTTTACCTATCTGTTTTTGTGCATTTATTAAAGTACTTGTTGCTAATTGTTTAAGTTTATTTGGATCGATTGTAAACCAGCCAGACATATTTTTATTTTAGCACTAATTACTAAAATTTTATTAAGCAGCACTGTATTCGAAAATAAAATGAAGAACAAAGTGAATAGAATGTAGTATTTTCGACGATAGGTAGTGTCGTTCATTGAATACAGATTGGTTATATCACGTTAACCAATTGTAAATAATTGATTTATTCAATTCGTTAGAAAAATAACCATTAAAAATTTTTTATATGACTCATTTTGTCGACTAGCTGACATAGAAATAGAAATAGAAGTAGTTATTCATTTTTATATCTTTATTACGTCAGAAGTATGTTCAAAGGTAGTAAAAATAATAAAGCAAAACGATCTAAAGGAGGAGGTGGATCAGCATTGATGGAACAGGTAAATTGAATTAATTTTATATAGATATGTTTAGATTTGATTATTCTTTATCATAGATGGGCTTTCAAATGCCTAATTTTGATGACCCAAAGATTGGTGCTGATGATGACGATGACGATGATGCTTATGAAGCTGAATTAAGACAATTACAAGGAAGTATTGGTGTTCCTTCTTCAAAACGGGCTAAAGATAATAAAAAAAAGCCAGGTTTGTTTTTTTTTTCATTATTAATATTCAATAAAAAAATAAACCATTTTGAAGAGTTTCTTTGATATAACATGTTCAAAGTGAATATATGGAACATTATTGTGATTTAGAGTCAACAAAATTTGTTTTGCATTTAATGAAATCTTTTTTCTCTTTGTAATTATAAACATTGTTCTTGATATTTTAACACTTTGTCTCACATTTTTTTTGCATATCTGAAGATCTTCAAAACTTAAAAAAAAAAATTTTTTTAGCTCAAGATCTTCAAGCGTTTCATAGTGATGTAAATAAACTTCTGAGTGATATTGATCGACCTATAAATGATGATGAATTATCTGAGGGTGATGAAGATGATCTTCTTGTAAGTTTAATTATATGAATCTACGCTGAATTCATCAGATTATGCATATAAAATAGGCTGAATTACATGAAATTGCTGGTGATATTGAAACTGAAACACAAGATGAACACATTGAAGCAAAACAAGTACAACCAACGACAACAACAACAACAAATAATAATGTATTATCAGTACTTGAAACACGTCGAGACATGTATTCAAAAGCAGTGGAAGCAGCAAAAAAAAGTGGAGAAAGTGCGAAAGCCAGACGACTTGATCGACAACTGAAAGTAAATCTTTTGTTTAACAGAGAATAGAATTTAATTTATCATATGATGATGATATTTCTTTTAATATTTAGGCTATTCAAGAATTATTTCAATCAGCTCGTACTGGTGCACCAATTAATGAAAGCGATATTCCACCTGCACTTTTTGTTGCTGGACCATCTTCATCTCAGCCAACAATCGTTTCAGAAGAATTGCCTGTTCGAGCTCCTTCTCCTCCTCCACTGCCAGTTGAAATATCTTTGGCAACAAATAATCAATCAGTCATTTCTCAACGTTAGTAATTTTATTTAATTGTAATCAAACATATAAGATGCTCATTTAGTACCAGCACCAACACCAGCACCAGAACCAGTATCAGCTTCTAATGATTCAGATGCCGCCATTGCACGACTTAAATCATTAGCTTTACAAGCAAAATCAGCTGGTGATATGGCCAAAGCCAAAGAATATCTGATTCAAATGAAAGTACGTTTTATTATTTATTAGAATTCTTAATTTTTGGTTATTGTTATACAACATATAGAATTTGCAAAGTGGAACAGCAGCTACTTCTGCTGCTTCTGTTCCTGCTGCTACTGTTGTACCAAAAGAAACTCATGTTAATATGCCTGAAGATGATAATTCAGCAGAACTAGCTATTCCATGTATGTAATAGGTGTTCATTTTTATTTCTCATTGATATTCTATTTTCGTAGTAAAAGCACCTGAACCACGTTCTGTGATGGAAGCATTGCAACAACGACATGAAGAATTAGCAAAGCGACATCAAGACGCACTTAGGAAAGAGGAGAGTTCTAAAGCACGACGAATGGATCGTCTTGTAAAAGTAAGTTTTAGTTCTTTTATAATAATTTAAAAAAATGAATTTCTATCATATCCTGTTAACAGCAATATCAAGAAGCCATTGATGCTACAAAAAAGGGTCGTCCATATGATTATAGTGAGTTACCAGATTTACCTGGTTTTGCGCCTATTCCTAATCAACAATCGAAACCTCAATCATCACAACCAGCACCATCTGCTACTGCCACAGCAACAGCATCTGTAAAACCATCACAGCCAACTACACAAAAACGGCCATCACAACCTCAACCACAACGATTAAATCCTCCAACGACTTCTATTTCACAACCAGTATCTAAAGCTTCAACTAGTAAGTTATTTTCATTTATTTTTCTTATCAAAATTAACCAAATTTTAGACACACACAAAGATCAACAATTACAAACACTTCGTCTTAAATTAGAACAATATCAGAAACTTGCTTTACAAGCTAAACAAAATAGTATGTTTATTCTTTTATCATCATAACTGTTTATTTATATCATTTATAGATGATATTGAAACGGCTAAAAAATATCTTATTGCTTATAAAGAAGTTGAAAAAACGATTGCATCTGTTGAGTCTGGTTTGTCAGCTGATACAAATCAAGTATAAGATTTTCTTTCTATAGTCATCTAAATAAAAACTAAATATTTCTTTTAGATGCCTGAATTACTGAAAGGTGATTATGAAGTTATTCATGATGATGAATTAACAGAAGAATTAACACAATATGATCGTGAAACAATATATCATCGTTTACAAGATGATCTTCTACGACAAGTGCAATTATGTGCACGTAATCAACAAATGTATGCACAAATGGAAGGATTAAATAATACACGGCAAGCAAATGAATTTAAAATTCTTGAACAACGTTCTGCACATGATTTAGAACGATTAAGACAAAGTTTTCAACATGGTTTAAAAGCACCAGTATTTCATTATGAAAAAAGGCAAATGAATATTATTCATGTTAATAATGATTTAACTGATAATGATCTTGAGGTAAAAATAAAAATATTTTTATTTTTTCTGTTCTTTTGCAATGGATTTTTCCTTATGGATAAATTCCATTTTTGACAAGCTTTCATTTGAAATAAATGCGGTAATTCCTGGAAAAATATTATTTCTAAACGTGTACTGTTGAAAGAATGGAAAAAACTAGCTAATGTTATAGATTTGCATTTAAAATATTCATATTACAAGATAAACTAACAATATTAAATATTATCACAAATAGTCAACTTGCTGACTATTATGAGATATGATAATAAATTCTCACCTTGTCATATGTCATTTATCATTTGATAAATAATTATAGTAAACTTTTTTTTTTCTTTTCTTTTAAAGGTAAATGTTTTGCGTGGTATAAATTTACAAGTTCCATCTGGTTATTCATCAACATCTCTGGAAACTTATGTAATTATTGAATTTCCATATCCACCTGAAACTCCACCGACAGCTCGAACTCGTCATGGAACTGGTTCAACAAATGCTGAATATTCTGATTCATCACATAAATTTCAAATAAAACGAAATGATAATAAATTTAAACGTTTAATGAGTCGAAAAGAAATAAAATTCAATATATTTTATAAAGTTGGCTTTTTTCGATCAGATCGTCAATTAGGTACAGCATCAATTAAATTAGCTGGATTAGAACAAACAGCAACTATACATGAATCAGTTGATGTTTTTGAAAATGATCATAAGAAAAAACGAGAAGGAAAATTAGAAGTTAAAATACGTATTAAAGAAGCATTAGGTCAAACAAAATCATCAGAATTATTATTTCAACGATGGCTTGTAATTGATCGTTTTGAAGATATTGTAAATTATAAAATTATTTATTTATTTTTAAATTATTTGTTTTATTTTTAGCCTCATAATAGTAAACCATCAGCATCAAAGTAAGTTAAATAGATAGCTAATGCATAGAAGCTTTCGTATTTTTTTTTATTCTTTTGCTTAATTGCGTTTTCGATGAAATCAATATCGTCCTGTCTAAATATCTTTAATTAATCATCTTTTTTTTTCTTACGTTTGGACGATCATCCTATTTTTTCAGTTTACTTCTCATATCAAATTCAACAACGAATATCGACAAACAAACATCGTCAATTTGTACATGTCTATAAATTCGATTTAACAACAACAATATACAATCAATTAATGAACATATTGATAAAAAGAAATAATTGTTTAATATATTTTTCTTTTTTTGTTTTATTAACTTCATGCTCTCTCAAAACTTTATTATGAATATGCTTTTTTTTGTCTTTGTTATTATATTTTTCTATTAACACAAAATAGAAATAGAGTAATTTTGCTCTCAATTCAGATCAGCAACAACAGCACCATCGATTACTGCTATTTCAAGTCTTATTCCTACAGGCGATGTTTTAAGCCAATTGGCTATAAATTTAGCAGAAAATAAAAATAGTAATGACACTATAATACATAGCAGGTATTTTGTAAGAATATATATAAAAAACAATCACTCCACAATAGTTTGTTGTACCTTTCGTTTGTTCGACATGCATGTTTGCACATATTTGTTTAGTTTTTTTTTATTCAAGTGCTGCTATGCTTATTTATAATAGTATTTAATTGATTTATTTGTATATAGTCGACCAAATACTGCTGATTCACCTATAGCTAATCATCGAAGTAGTCAACAACAAGTAGGTCAACAAAGTGTTCAACTACTTAACTATGAAGCCGACCTTCTTCAAAAACAGGTTTATTTAATGAATTAAAGAATTTTATCTAGTTTGGTTTTTCGTCTATCAAATTCTAGATCGAACAATTTGAAGATCATCTTACACCAGATCAAATTGATCAATTACGAATGAAACATAAAACACTCAAAGAGCAAAGTGATAAAATAGTTGAAAATATACGTCAAGGAGGAAAAGAAGCTGTACAAGGTATAATTATTATTTGTATTTTCTTATCATTTTTTTTAATATGTGGATTTTTCTAGAACATGTTCAAGGTCTTGAACAATTACTTAAACGTTATACTCAAGAAGAAGATGAATATCGTCAACGTAATGAAATAAAAAAAGCTGATTCGTCTTTAAATAAAAAGAATCTTGTTGCCAAAGAAGTATTATATATAAATTAATTTGCTTTTAAAACTGTTTTTAATCATCGTTTTAGATTGAAATATTTACTGAACCATCATCAGATTCAAATTTTTTCTAAGTCTTTCGTTTCTTTTCTTTTTTTTTATTAACTCTCCTTATCTATTCTACTTTGATTGATTGCTTGCTTGCATGGATTATGTACTTTCAAAAAGAATGTTCTTATTAACAAAACAAGATATCCATAATGCTATTAGCATTAATGGATAAAATATAATTTATATAAATTTCTCTTTTTTCTGTGTTTGATTGTAGATTGATATAAAAATATTTTCAAATGGATTTAATAGCAACTCAATTTGAATTAAATTCTTCAAGAAATTTATTTTTATGTTTTTCACAATATTCATCTTGTCTAGCAGCTGGTTGTTTACCAGAAAATAATAAATGGCGTGAAAATCTACTTAATTTATCTGCACGTATTAGTCTATGTCGTACAATCAATCGTACATTAGATTATTGTGCTTGTCTTTCAAGAATACGTAAATATGGTCTTGGACAAAATGTGATTATTTATTCCTTTAATTGATTATTTATATAAAAAATATTTAGGATTTAGCTTCACCTCGAATTACTCGTCTATTAACATTGGCTAATAGTTTATGTGATCTTATTTATTATCCTGCTGAATGTCTAGCATGGTTATGTGAAGCAAATGTATTTGGATCAAATCGATCTTCAAGACCTTTTCGACTTGTGTCATTAACATGTTGGTTATCTAATAGTCTTATTTCAATTGTTGGGTATTTATATTTATTATCTATTGAATAGAATAAGAAATTTTCATCTCGCTTTTTTTTATCGATAGAAATACACTTAAATTGATTCAATATCGAAAATTATTAAAAGCACAACGAAACAAAAGTGAAGATATTAAAGATAAACGAAGGTTAGTTTTTGATGTAATAAATGATAATTTATCATATGTTTGGTCGTTTATAGCCCCATGATACCTTTATCTGAAATGTACAAATGTATGTTGACACTTTTAAATAATTATTGTTTTCTGCTTCTTTGTGTTCATTGGTTTGCAATACCAGGATTTTTATGGTCTGGTAAATTACCTGTGTTTATCGTTGGTTTATGTGGAACGATAGGGACATTATGTAATATCATCAAAATGATGATATAAATGTTTCATTAATAAAAGTATAAACTTTCATAATTTATTCCATAATCCTGTGATTTTTAAAACGATTTTTTAGTCGATAGTTGTAATAAGGCTCCCCTCCCCTCAAAAAACGTCAATTTTTGTTAAAAATTTTGAAATTGAGATAAATACATCGGAAGATAGTCCATCTTCAAATCTTTCAAAAACAACATGAATTTGTTTTGGTGCCCCGTTTCTAGCAAGATTCCCAATGATTTCCACGATAGACTAATCGAAAAACAGGCTATTTTTGAAAAAAATTGAATTCTCAGTTTACGAATTTTTTGATCTTTCGTTCAAAGTTTCTCAGTCCAGGCTCGTGCAATATGTTTAAATTTTTTTTGTTCCTTTTTTTAAATCAAGCTTTGTTTTTATTATATTGGCACACATTTATATAATTAAACACCTATTTTTAGTGCGTTTCTTAAGACATTGAACTTGTAATCCCGCTTCTCTACTAAAAAGTAAGAATATAATGAAAAGGGCTCTGTGGTGCCCTGCATCTTGACATGCTCTTTCTAACAAAAAATAATTCAAGCATGTAGCGCGAGCCTAGACCGAGAAATCTTGGATATAAAATGAGCTATTTTTTGACCCTTGTTTGGTTCATATCTATGCCAAACATCATGATATAGAGCTGAAAATTTTGTCACAGTCGTCTCACTTCAGTCCTAACATACTTTCCAAATTTCAGCTTATCTGGACATACTTGGGCCAAGTTCGATTTTTGAGGGATGAGAGCCTTAAATATTTTTTTTACAGTGATTTTGAAAACTTCTATTTTTTTTTAAATATATCATACGATGAAATTAAAAAAAACTGGATTTTATCATAGAGACAAAATTTGAATGAAAATGAATAGAATTGTTTAACAACCATTTAATAATAATATTATTCAATGGTAAAACAAGCAAAATCTGCGTTAAAAAACAGTCTACAATATGAATTATTAAAATTGTAACTGTCCAAATCAAATTTTTCATAATTATTTTATAATATCGTTTTTCAGCTGATGTAATGATCTTTATATATATGAGTAAATTGCAACTTTTTAGTACGATTGAGATTTTACCTATATTTGGTCAATAACTTTTATTCTGTTAAATCAATTTGGACGATTTTTTTACATGCTGCTACTCTCTAATTGTCTCACATCTACATCAAATTTTATCTCTCTAGCTCGTACCAGACCTAAGTAATAAAGAATATACTACAAACAAAATACCAGTTTGCATACCGGTCGACGCTTTTCTTTTCTTTTCGTTCAACATCCACATTGTTTTATAGAAACTTGTATATTCTGTGTAGAGGTGTACAAACTTAATTTTTCAATAGCTGATTCGATCTCGCTCAAATATTTAAAATAGATGGGAGAAGAAAAGTTCTATAAGCAGTAAGAATTTCAGCTCTCAATCATGTACTGTTCAAGGAAAATTCATATTGCACTGAGAAACGTAGAGTTAGATTTTTTCTTCACATATTTCCAGTCAAATCGGCCCAAAAACATTCCCTTCAGTTAAAATTTAACTTAGTAAAACTCGGTGAGCAAATCTGAGTGTATTGGGAACTATTCTGACTACTGATTCTCCATGCAAAGCTAAAAAATAATTTAAGCCCTTTTAACAAATAAAGTCAGTTTTAACATTAAATTAAGCAGAAATTGGATTGTACACCACCTATTTCCTTAGTATCCAAAAAAGTGTTGGGAAACTTTTGCCACGTAATACAGGCATACAGTATAATAGAATACACTACTCAGAAACTGTTTTGGCCTACTTTCATTTCTCCGGGCCTATCGTACCAAAAAGTTGCAATTCACTCATATATACATGAGTAAATCATATTTTTGTTATACAATTAGCAATAAAAAAATGAAAGTGTATTAGGCAAAATTTCAATTGTGTATCTTGTTCAACATTGTTTATTGAGTATGGAGTGAAGATTTCTTAACTATTACGTGTCAAGAGACCGAGGCATCACTAGATCAATGCCGGTGAAATACTTTCAAGATTAGCATAATTAACAGGTTCCCGTTTTCTTTCTATCATAGTTCATTTCTCTGCTCAATACTGACAATATGCATAATCTGGAAAGCGTCATACTCAAGTGTTAACTTCAGTCAAGCAAAGTAGGAAAACTTGCAAACATTATTACTCTACATGTCATCATATAATACGGAAGGTTTTCAGAGGAATATATTGAATCGTTTTGAAATCTTTATCAAATATACAACTTTTTATACTCTCTCTGATGTGTAAATATGGGTGAAATCGATTTCATCTGTTGGCAAAATAAATCTAAAATAATTTTCAAAACATTTCTCTATTAGTTGCGTAAAAAAAAGCAATTTTTGACAAAGTTGCCTAACTCTGTTTTGGAAAATAATAACGACAAGACTGAAGTTTTTTGACAGCTGGTTACTTGAATAAAGCTCATGTCTTTGTAACAGTTCGTGAATTCTTCTCCGCATAAAAAAATAGTTTTCGCAATAATGTTTTGGTAATAGATGAGCAAGAAAGAGGTGACAATTGTACCTATGATTCATATGTAGAATAGTTCGTCAAATCCCACCCTTTGAGAAACATATATTTGTAACATTCAACGTATCTATCTTCACGAATTGATAATCTACCGGATCGAAATTTTTTATGTTTGTCTAACAGATATCAAGGAACAACAAAAAAAGAAAGTTTGCTAATCAGAAATCAAGAAATAGATTTATAGAAGAAATATTTCAAAAATATTTTGGTATAAAAATGTGATAAATCGCCTATATATAGTTAGTGATTGAATTGGAGTTTCTTTTATCTTCATTATAAGATATTGGTATACAAGCTCGATGAACTATTTCTACTTTAAATCTAAATTAATTATGAACAATATGAAATAGTGTAAATATGTTCAATTATAAAAGATAAGATTGAAAGGACAAAATGTATGATATCAGAAAATTACCGATCTACGTAACAGTCACTTACTGAGTAACAATCTCTTCCATCATCACTTGTACATGAACACCGCACATTTCATCCTGTTAATGTAATCCAAGAATTTTCGATGCTTCAATTATTCAATAGCTCAAAATTTGTTATACTAATTCCGACTACCACATCTCGTTTAAAAAAAATGCATGCTTAGTTACTTCATCATTCAAATCATGAGTAAAATAGTCTCCGCTTACATCACAGTATATTTGTATGAATATGAAATTAATGAAAGAAATGTATGCTCAAAATGTTTCACAGAAATATTATATAGTTCAAATGATCATATCAGTTTTTATGAATAATAATGAACAATTTTCAATTAATAACGGCATGCACACTTTCTATATATAGCTACTTTTACATAGTTGAATTTTTTCAAATTTCTACAAACTATTGTGTACAATAAAAATATGGGTAGTTTGTTAACTCCAAAATAACAACAAACGTCGGTGAACTATTTCATCACGAAAATAAATACGAAAAACAAATATTCATTAAAATTTATTTTTTTATCTGTATATGAACTTCTATTTTTCAATATTGAATTATTACATAATTCATTATGTAATCCGTGAAATTATAAATTATTAGCTGAATTAATTTCATTAAAAAAAACAAAAATTATTTCAGAAATATTATATTTAAAATGTTCTATAGTTTTTGTTGTCTTTTTCTAGATTATCAACCTGACAATATTTCAAAAAAGATAAATTAATATAAACACATTAAAATTGCAAAAAAAAAGAATTACGATTATTTCATTGTTATTCTACGTCATATGTATATTTATAATGTTTATAATATTAATACCAATAATTAGGATGTGTTGATGAATGTATATGAGTCGAAGGAGCCTAGAGAAAAAAAAAAGAAAGTTAATTAAAATTAATGAAGAATAGTTAAAGCAATGTTACGGTTGTCACTCGACGTTGTGTCATAATATCAGTCACTTCACGGTCTTCAGGTAGCATAGTGGGTGAAGCTATCAATCGTTGTTGTTTTTGTAATTGTGATGATCTAGCTATTTTACCGACTTTAATTAGAATATGTACTAGACGTCGAGCAGATATTGGTTCAGCAGCTAAAGAAAAAAAAAGACTTATAAACGAAAAATAAAATCGTTTATCTTACTATTATATTTGAGTTCTTGTGCAGCTGAAATCAAATCATTTTCTGTTAATAATATACCAAAACGTTGTAAAACACTAGGTACCATATTATATGGTAATCGACCTGATGGATCCGTTTGAACAAAGATATCTATAGAGAAAAAATACGTATAATAATAGAAAATTTTAAAGAACAAACCATTTAGTTGACGAATAGTTAGTTTTTCATCATTGGATACATTATTAGTTACTGTCGTTGTTCCCTTCTAAAAAGAAATCATAGTTATTTCTTTTACATAAACTGAAGTTTTTTAACCAATGGAATATTTTGTTCTTTTACAATTTCTGCAGATGGATTAATACCATTAGGTTGTACATTTGTCGGATGAGAGCGATGACGATGATGCCGATGATGATGATGATGTTCGACAGCCATCGAAGCAGGCTGTTGTTGTTGTTGTTGATTGTGATAGTGAGCTGATGGTTGATCATTAGGTAGTGTATCAATACTATGAGCACGATGTTTTACATTTCGTCGATTGTTTACATAAACATCATTATTCACATTAGGACCTGATGATTTTTTTGTCGTTTGTGACCATACACCAGGCTGTTGAAATGGTATTTGTGAATGATACATGGAATGAGGAGGTGGATATTGTTGTTGATTTGGATGTGATGTATGAAAATTTGGTGGAATATTAGCACCATGGTTTGAATTGTTCGTAGTCCAAGATGATGATGGATAATCATATGCTGAATGAATAGTTGGTTTAGTAATATTTCCTGCTGATCTTATTTTTGTTGATTTTGGATGAGCAGATTGTCTAAAAACATAAATTGAATAAAAATGAAAATTTTTAGAAAATTAATTATTAATTTACGTTTGATAAACAAGACCAGGAGGAGGTTGTTGACCATAATGATATGGTTGTTGATATATTGGATTTTGTTGAGGTACAAATGTTGGAGGCATATACATATTTGATTGTTGAGTTTGCTGTAATATAGGATTGCTATAATAAGGTTGAAGAGCTCGTGATCGTTGCCACATATCTCCAGCTGAATTACCGTTAGGTACATAAGGTACCACTGTTTTTGGATAATCTCGATTGTATTTTTTTCCTTTCTGTTTCGACCGTGATATATATGAAGGACTATCACGCGAATGATCACGATGATGAGAATGACGTTGTCTATGTTTTGATTGAGATGTCATTGAAATATCATTTTCTTTTGATGCTGTTCGATGATGATCAACTTTAGATTGAGTTTTATTCGATGTATAATTTGAAGCTGTTGTTGTTTGAACCAAATTATCATTATCTGTAACAGGTATTGTTGGTGCAACACGATCTCGTGAATGCGTACGACTACGTGATCGATCTGAATGTCTTTCTCTTTTTGTACTTTCGTTTGTTCTCTCAAGGTTTGTTGATGTATCAGAAATCAATTGATTTGTTTGTTGAAAATCATTTGTTTTTGTTACACCATTTAATGCATCTTTACTTATTCGTTTTTCAACAAGTATAACACGTTCAACATCAGCATCATATTTAACTTTTACTTTATATCTTCCTGTTCGAAAGAGATCTAATGCAGCTGGATAATCACGAAGAAGTTGTTCAATTTCTGTAATATTTTTAACACTTCGAGAACCTTCCATTGTATTTTGAACTAGAGAAGATTTAAAATAGATTTCATATAATCAGCAAAGAGAAAAAAAGAGTTATTTACATTGTGCTTTTGTATAAGGACCACTTTGAACAGTGGCTAATGCATTATTTGTACCCGAAGATGAGACTGTACTTACAGGTGTAGAAGATTTTATCAAATTATTTGCCGACATAAATTTTTATTTGTATGATTAATATAACCTAAAAATGATTATATAGAAGATAATTGATTTTATTTTATTGTTTGATTATATCTTGATAATTTTAATCAAATAATTATACGATAGTTTCATTTAACAATTGTCTTTCATACTTTGCGTTTATTTATAAATAATCTATTTAATTAATATTATAGATGGATGATTGTTTTTTTGAAACAAATACAGGTTACTTTTTCTTTTTACAACTTACTAGTTATCATATAATCGTTCAATAGTTGTCTATGTATAGATGGTCTATATCCAACTTCTATTGCCTTTCATTATCATCTTTTTCTTGTTTATTAGTCTTTTAGTTACGCTTTCATTGAACTTTAAAAAGGAAAGAAAAGAAAAGAAAAAAACGTAATGATAATGATAAAAAAATGAATAATGTATTGATAATAAACGAAGCAGTCATATAAATGTAAGGTAAAAAGAAGTGAGTTGCTCGATTGAATCAAACAACTAATGTAATATAGTTTTGTATACGTATACATAGACGGTCACCAGTTCTGCTCGAATGATTTCGAATACGGTAATATGAATAAGCAAAAAAATATGTATGAGAAGTCTCCTTCCTATTCTTTTTATCAAATATACGCAATAAAAACGTTCTCTTTTTTCTTATGACAATATACATTCATTAGATATACATGAATATATGTCGTATCTACCTTGAAAAGAAACTCACATTTTAATTCATTAAAAAAGAAATTAATTTCAAAATTTTATTTTGTAAATATAATCAAAAAGTAAAAAGAAAAATTCTCTTAATTATAAAATGGAAAAAGAAAAAGCAGCAAAATAGTTAATGGAATGTTTATATATCAATATTAGCAACACGATGAACAAGTTCATCGAAATTATAACGAATTTTAGCTGTTGTTGGTGTTGTTGTCGTTGTTGATGATGTACCTGTTATCTCTTCATAATTAATTAAATCAGGTGTTAATACCATAATACAATGAGCAAACCAATTATATGGTTTAATAAGTAAACAACCTTCATGTTGTAACTATAATTATAGGTTATTAATGAAGTATAAAAGAAAAAAAACAAAATTTATAGACTTACAAGAGCAGCTAATGCTCGATCGGATGTAACAATAATTGTACGTTTATTTTTTTCATGATTTTCATTTCGTCGAGCTATTTCAATTAACATATCATCAGTTGTTTTATATTTTGGTTGAGCACTTGAAACTTTAACTGAACCAATTTGATCTAATTGACGTGTTGAATCAAAAACAAGTTCAACATTTGGTATTTGCATTTTTTCATTCCATGCTGCAGCTATTTCTCCTATAGCACGTTCTGTTTTATGTCCAGCTCGATTTAAACATAAACGACGAAGTGAATCAACAACAAACATCATATTATTTCCATCTAAATAAACTTGTTCGATATCTTGTGGCCAATCATCTCGATCATTTATTGTTATATAAGCATTTTGAGCTTCATTTAATAATGTACGTTTCTAAAAAAATGAAAAAGAATTTATTTAATTGTTTTTTTTTTTATATTTGAAAATTTTACTGATAATCGTTCTTCTCGATTTCGACAACGTCGTTCTTTTTCTTCTTGAGTTCGTACAATTGTCATTTCAATTGAATCATTACATTCATGAAAGATTGATAATACTTTCATTGGATTACCATGTATACCAGCTGAACGAAGTTTTTTAAGATTATCAAGTTCATCCGTACTTAATTCACGTCGTTTTTTATGCATCGATACTGTTTCATCACCTTCTTGAGTTGTTGTAAATGGTGATTTACCTCGATGTCTATGTCGATATTCTCGTCTTCTTTGATGTTTCTCTTTTCTTTCATTTACAAGTTGTTTAACAACATCAACTTGACCATCAGCTTTTTCCAATAAACGGGCTAAAACTTTTTTATTTTTTATTTCAATATTATCAGCTTCAAGTTGAGCAATTTGACTTGCATATTTTGTAGTAAGTTCAGAAAA
The DNA here is from genome assembly GCA_022393335.1 of Macrotrachela quadricornifera. Lineage (NCBI taxonomy): Eukaryota > Metazoa > Rotifera > Eurotatoria > Philodinida > Philodinidae > Macrotrachela > Macrotrachela quadricornifera. The sequence goes on along the minus strand of JAJEKB010000052.1, from coordinate 124,359 downwards.
TTTCTCCTTTTTTGCTGTACGACGTGACATTATTTCAAGAACCTATTTTCATTAAAATATATAATTCTATCATTACTATATTCTAAAAATCTTACCTTATTAACATCACCTTGATTTCTTTCCAATTGTCGAAGTGTACATGGACAATTAACATTAATACCAGCTGTAGCTAATTCTGCTAATTCAGTAGCATATTTAGTTTTTAATTCTTCTCGTAATTGACGTCGTGATCCACCTGAATTTTCGCATTTAGCTTGGCGTCGTTCTTCAATTTTTTGTAAAAATTTTTGAACTTGATCAACATCACCACTAAAACGTTCCATAAGTTTCAATAAATGCATACGTTTACATGGTCGATCAGTAGGATGTTCTTGTTGAAATGCTGTTACTGCTGGACCAAAACGTGTTTCAAGTGATTCCCATTTATCAGAACGAAATTGTCGTTGAAAGAGACGTGCACCAACCTGATTAAAATATACATATTCACAAAGTGACAAAAGAAAAGAGATGTAAACTATGTTGTAAAAGTCTTTAGACAAAATGTTTATTCATTTTTCAATTGCGTAAACGTCATTAGTATGAATTAAAAATAGTTCATTAAAATCAGATTTTTGTGCTCTTTCCGAATATGTGTACTAAGAAGATTTCCATGAGTTAGTATTGATTAGAGATGAGTCCAGTATTTGTACAGAATTTTATTAGATATACATTTTTTTGTGTTTTGACTAGAACCTACTCTGTACAAAATATGGAAAAAATTTGCATCAGTTACTTTTATCTATTGACTTTGATTTTCTATTTCAAGACAAAAACACGAAATCTATTGTATTATTAATAGAAGATTTCAGAAAAATGACTTTCTGACAAGATTTTATTTTACATCACAATCAGTTCTCAGAAAAACGTCTATAACTCTTTTTTTCAATCGAGTAAAACCCTATCGTAATACGTAGTTTTATAAAAGGTTGAATGCTGTACAAATTACCAATTTAGAACTGCTCCAAAAATTTACAGCTAATTAAAGAAAAGAAAATAAGAACGAATGCTAAATCAGAGACATTTTTTTAATCATATATTCGAAAAGAGTACGAAAATCTGATTGTAAATAACTGCTTTTAATTTTCACTAATCGCGTCTAAAAGACTGAAAAATGAATAAACATTTTATCTAAAGACTTTTGTAATAGGTGTTAATTTAACCTAAAATATAATTTTTATTTTTTTTTACGCCGGTATATAAATACCAAGCAACCTCCATTCCCCCGCCTGAGAGGTATTTGCGGGCTTTAAAAATATATTTAAATAAATAAGAATCATACCTGATCAACATCACCATTATGTCGTTGTAAAAGACGAATTAATTTATGTTTAGGTGCTTGTGGAAAACGTTGTTGAAGAACATTTAATTGTTCATCATATTGTTGTTCACTTGTAGCCATATTTGTATTGTATGAAAATGTTATATTTAAGAATAATATGAAATGAAACAACAACAGAAAAATATCCCTTTTTATAGTGAATGAATGAGTAATCATCTATACTTGCGCAATGATGATGAAATAGTATTACTAATTTCTATTGAACCAATCGAATACCTTTTGTCGACGTGGCATCAACAAAACAAATGTTTTTAGATTACTATCTTACTCATACATTATGAATCATTTCAACAACAATTTCGTATTTACTAGAATATTCTAAGACGTAAAAGATCACAAGATTCTTATCAAGATCTTTAATATTTGCTATTCTAAATATAACTGCTTTAATATGTCAATGATTGTATTGATATTATTTCTTAGAATTATGTTGTGATATTTTTTGAACATGATTAGAAGTTTCATTTATAAATGGTGTAGTTGTAGCACTTTGCATCGGTTGCATATGATGACAATGCATTGGATGACAATTCTTATGTTTTTCATCCTTTGTATGACATTGTTCTTTTTGTTTATTTTCCGGATACCCAGATGGATAATTTATAGCTTTGATAATTAAATCTGAAGAAGGTTTATTTCGTTGAACTTCATTTTCCTGATGATCTGTTACTGTTTTATCGATATGTTTACTATCATTTGATGTCATTATATAACAATAAAAACCAAAAAAAAAAGTAGAATAGATATTAAAAAAGAAGATAGGCGCAATTTATTAGAAAATAATTTTGTCTAATTTATCATTTAGGTTTGACAACTAGAGACATCACTTGATAGATGTCATATAAATCAAAATCTAATATATCTGAAAATTTTTTTTTCTTAAGTATGATATGATTTTGAGAATAATGAAAACTCTATATTTTTAATATAGTAAAAAGTTTCTTATATTATCTGAAATAATTTTAATATTTCCCAATCAAAATGTTTTTTAAATTAAAATTTTTTTTTTGTTTTATTGACATTGAGTGTTAAAAAGGAGGTTATTCATTGTTTGAATATATCCATTTGAATGGCTGCTATTGTATGTTAATTTTTTCTTAATAATATCATGATTTTGTACTTAAATAATCTATGTAATAATGTCATCATCATCGACAATAATAACACGAAAAACACGTTCAACAAATATAATATCAAATTCTATCGATGAATCAACAATTTTTAATGATTTTCATAAAAATCTTCATTCATCAATTGAATTTATTAATACATATAATCAATATTTTCAATTATTAAAACATCGTACAACATTATTTAATATTCTATGTCGTATATTAATATTAGAAAATATTGATAAAAAAATTATTTTATTTATTCTTGATTGTTTAATTACTAATTATAATTATTTAACTGATATTGAATTTAAACAATATTTATTACCATTTATTAAACAAATATTAACAAATATTCATGATAATAATGATATATTATTATTAACTATAAAATTTCTTATTGTACTTGTTGAATATCGATCAAATATATTAATTTTAACATTAACTGAATGGCTTTTATGTTTATTAAATTTTCTTGTTATACATATAACATCAAAAAATTATATAATATATGATGATTTAATAAATGATTTATTTTCAAAAATAATTAAACAATTTATACCATTATCAAAAGATATTATTGATATTCTTGCTCGATCATCAACAATTATTTCGATAAATTTTCTTAATCAATTAAAATTATGGATTAAAAATACTGATGATACACGATTAGCTTTATTTACTATTCATTTATGGGAATCATTAGTTATTATTTTTTATCGATTAGTAATACGTGGCCATACAAAAGGAAATGAAATATTAGCTGTTATACAAGATGGTAAATATTTCTTTACACAACAAAATAAAATATCAATTGACATACATGTATATATTTTTGTTTTTCTAGCTTTTACTGTTTCAAATCCTTCAATTTGTAGTGAAGCATTTACAGCTTGGTCAAAATTTATATCACATATTCATCATTTTGATGATATTGATTCTGAACAATTAAATAATCGTTTATTAAAATTATTTTTAACACCATTTTTAAATGATTTAACATCAAAAAGTAAATCAGCATCAATATCAAAATGTCAAGCATGGTTAACACTTATAGCAATATATCCAAAAAATATTAATGAAATTATTTTACCATTTCTTTCATTTACATTTGGTAATCATATATCACATGAAATAAATTCAACAACAACAGCATGGTGGTCAGAATGTCGTCAAATTGGTGCAAAATTTCTTTATGATCTTTTAAATAAAAATATTCATAATGAATATATAATAACAATAGCTGGTGATCAAATACTTAATTATTTATTTGATTCAATTACTGATCAATTATTAGAATATAAAATAAATTTAATAGAAAATCAAGAAAATTTTTTATGGTTAAATAGTTGGAATGCATATTTAAATCATTTAATAAATATATTTAAATTAAATAATTTAATTAATGATAATCAACGTGTAGCAATTAATACATGTTTATTAACACGTATGGAACAATTATGGATTGATTCAAGAATAGAAACACGATTTCTTTTAAAATTATTTGAAGCTTTTGAACTAAATAATTTTCCTTTAGCTATTGAAACTGTTTTATGTGATTCAAGTATACGTACAAAAACATTATCAGCTGCACAAATTCATCCTTTATCAGGAAATAATAAATCACGTAAGTTATACATATAAAAATTTGTATTGAAAACAATTCAATTTAATATTATAATCATATATACATATATTAATATAATTATTATTTGATAAGATAAGAAGACAAAAAAGACATCAACTCATAAATTGACTTAATAATTTTTAATTCTAAAATCAAATAAAGGATTATCGAAAATTTCTCGCACAGAATGTTTATTCACTTTTGACCGGCTAGAAAGTATTTCCTATTAGTCAAAAGCTATGAGTTAGAATCAGAATTTTCTGCTCTTTTCGCATATAGACTCACAAATTTTGTCTCACTTTTTGTTCGAGAACAGTAAAATAATCTTTGAAAGGCTAAAAAAATTAGGTTGCACGAAAAAATTTTTCGCGTACATTTGTATTTTCACTATTACAATTCGAAACTAAAAGTTGCGATCTAATAGTTTTTGACTAGTCTGAAATGTTTTCAAGCAGATCAAAATGAACAAATATGTTCACCGGAAACTCCATCCCACAGGTTCCGTCCAAACTAACATTTTGAGTCTTTCAAAGATTATTTCACTGTTCTCGAACAAAAAGTGAGACAAAATTTCTGAGTCTATATTCGAAAAGAGCACAAAATCCTGATTCTAGCTCATAGCTTTTGACTAATAGGAAATACTTTCTAGCCGATCAAAAGTGAGTAAACATTCTGTGCGAGAAATTTTCGATAACCCTTTATACTAAAATATAATATTATTGAGAATGGATTCATATCGAATAAAACCACACCTGTATTCGTATAGCGCACAACTTTGGTACCTTTGAAATAGCTAAAAAGTATTTCATACTTCTTTTGTTTTATATCTTTATGACTTCGAAGACATAACATTTTTTAGTCAATACATCTATATTTTTATAGAGCTTCAAATAGTCTATCTTTTTCGTCTAAAAACTTTATGATATCCCATGCCTTTATCATCTTACTTATCATTTAATATTTATTTTTATAAAATTGTTTTCAATCTTAATAAAAAAAAAAGGAAAAAATAAATTATCTATTTAGAAGATAAAAATTTATGTTATCGTACAACATTATCTGATCAATATCTTCATATGATGTTAGAACATGCAATACGTTTTAATGATGAAGATCAAACAATTGACGAAGCTTATCTTCATGTTATATCTTATTTAATTGATACATTATCAAAAACTTCAGATGAAAATTTTTGTTATCAAACAGATTCTTTATTACTTAAATGTTCAGTTGAATTATCTCATCAACCATTAATAATTCCTTTATTATTTTGGCATATATGGTATCGTTGTTCAACATATTTAATTAATATTCTTAATCGTTCATTAACATTTGAATTAAATAATAAAATTGATAATCAAAAACAAGAAACATCTATTCAATTATTACTTTATCCATTTAATTATAATGATATTCAACGTCTTGATTATTCTTATACATTATTATGGATACAATTATTTAAAGCATTATGTCGTTTAGTTTTAATTAATAATGATCAATCAAAAAATCTTTTAACTAATTTACTTATTGAATTATTACGTAATGAACCAATATTTAAACAAGCTATTTATGATGAAAATAATCAACGTTTATTTGGTTTAATATTAATTATAATAAAAACAATAATAAAAACATTTTCTGATATTGATTTATCTAATATATTAGAACGTTCAAATAATAATTTTTTTTCTATAACATATAAACGTTTATTATCATCAATAACACATTGTTTTACACAATTATCAATTATAATTAATCATATTTTACAACGTTTATTATTAACAAATGAAAATTCTACACAATATTTATTTATATCTTATTGTTTATTAAAAACAAATAAAAATTTATCTATTGAACAAACAAAATCATTTATATTTACATATATACGTGATATAATTGTTGATTTATTAAATTTATGTAAAATATATTCACATTTTGAAATAATATTTCAAAATTTAACACAACTTATTCCATTTATTTATTTATATGAACAATCATCAATAAATAGAAATTTAACAATAAATTCATCACCTATATCAATAAATAATAATATAATATTAAATAAAATATTAACAATTATAACATTAATATTTGAACCATCAAATAGTTCATCACTTCTTCAACTTATTTATCCAATATTAATATTTGCTTTTCAACATAATAAAACAATTATAAGAAATAAAGCAAGAAAATGTTGGAATGAAACATTTGGACGTTTAACATTTATTGTTTATCCAAATGAACTTAGGTAAGTTCATATGACGATGATTAGATTACTTAATTTAAGAACAATATCTTGCAGAATTTTTATCTCTCATACGTTAATAATCATAATATAGTATTCGAAATTATTTAACATAATTATAAAAAATATATTTTTCTTTTTTAGAATATGTCTTCGTGATTTAAAAGATAAAGAACATTTATTATTACCATGTTTTCTTGCTGATTATGATAATAGTAATACAGCTGGTAGTGGACAAATACCAAGTAGTACTGATGAAAGTCAATTATCTCAACAAATTGATATTCCTACTCAATTAATTTCATCAACAATTAATAATCAACAATTAACAAAACCATTATCACCAAAACGATTATTACCATCTAATAATTTAACAAATATTGATAAAACTAATGAACCAATATTTGTTCCAATAATAAATAATATTAATTATAATAATCAATTAAATTCATCAGATATTATTAATAAAAAACGTTCATCATCATTAATAAATTCTTGTTTAACAGAAAAACAAAAAGAAAAATTACGTACACGTCATATTATACCATTACTTTGTGATGATAATAGTAATACACAATCAAATTCTTGTACAATTGATACACCAATTATTGAAAATATAAAAATAAATCAACAATTTCAAAATAATAATACAATATTTGAAACAATAACAACAAAAACTGATGAAATATTATCTGAAACTATTTCAAAAGAATCATCAATTACAAAAAAAACACGTCGTTCATGTCGTTCATCTATATCAGTAAGAAAAAATTTAATTAATAATACAAAAACAAATTCTACTATTCCATTATTAAATGATTTAACAACAATTACATCAATTAATTCATCAGATATTATTAATTCAAATACTGAACAAATAAAAAAATATCCATTAAAAAGTATTCTTAAACGTTTATCACCAACAAAATTACGAGAAAATCATATACGTCATGTTGCTTTTCATGATGATGTTAAAGTATTAATATATCCATCACCATTATCACGTCGTGATATAATTACACAACAAAAAACGAAAAATTTAAATCAAAATCAAATAAAATCACCAATAAGAATAATACCAAAAGAAAATCTTCCATTAAGAAAACAACCTATATCAGCTAGACGTTTAAGTGCAATGAATAATTTTGAACAAATAATAGTACCATCACCTATTAATTCTAATAAAACACGTTCATCAAAATTATTTCATCCAAATGATGCTCTAGCTGATTGGACACAAAATCATGAAATATCTCAGGTAAATTAAATTAATATTATTATTAATAATTGTTATTATTTTATTTTGTCTATCCAACAGTGGAGTGAAGTTTGTTAAGTCCGGTTGATATGTTTTATTCCTGACTAGACAGTCTGCACTCCTCAGTTGATATATATATTGTATAAGTATATTGACTTGTTACATCAGTCCATCGTCTTTTAGTCACTTTGAATATGTTAATTAGTGACTAGAGATCTTGCACTGTTGAAATTTGTTTATTGTTCATCGTTATTTGATTGTATTTTCTTTCGATAATTATTATAGTAATATATTAATCTATTAATTTATAAAAATAAAACTTATTATCTTTGAATCATATGAATTTAATTTATTTTTAGTTGCCTTTAAATTCCAATGAAAATGAATTATCACAATTATCATCTGAAATAACAAATACAGATCCAATATTTCCAAATTTAATTGATTCTGATAAATCAATTGATGATTTTATAAATCTTTTATATAATGGTGTATGGTAATTATCTATTATTCTTTTTTACAATTGATAAAAATCTTTAACAAAAAAAACTTTTTGTTTTCTTAGTCCAACAAATATTCTTGAATATTTTCATTCAATGAAAATAAATACTATTGGTGATATTGCACGATTAACATCTGTTCAAATTGAAATATGTCCTATTCCATCACCAAAATTAGCTAATATTCAAAAAGCATTTTCATTATATCAAGAACATCTTACTACTTCTTCATATGTATCACTACCAATTAATAATACTGATGAATCTCCTATACCAAGAGCAAGTATATCTGAAGAAATACTTCGTATGTAGTTTATTTAACCAACCAAAAGCATCAATTCTGTTTGTTTTTTTATAGCTATTATCAATAGTATATCTACAACTAAATCATTATCAATATCAATGGAAATGGTTACAAATTCCTATGATAAATTATATGATGTTGACACATTAATTGATAATCTTGATTATGAAAAACTTTATTTAAATGATGAATTACCATCATCAACTAGTCAAATGATTTTAATAAATCAAGAAAAGTTTTTTTCATCTCAAAAACGTTGTTTATCACCAACAAATAAAGAAAATTTATATGAACAAAATGATAAAATTTCACCTAAAAAACAAACTTTATCAAATATTACACTTGGTGAACGTTTACAAAAAGCAGCAGATATATATAAAACAAAAGGAATACTTTCATTTGATGATGATTATATTGAATTAGTTCGTCAATTAGTTCATAATTCATCTTTAACACATCTTGAACAATTACATTTAAAAACTTTATTATTAAAGCATTAAATTTTTTTTGTTGTTAACTCAGATATATTTGTTTTCATATAATGTCAGATGTCGTTATATATATTTTTTTCTTTATTCTTTTTTTTGTGATCTTTGTCAGATATAATTGATATAAATCTTTTTCTTCAAAATGATCTATTTTGAAGATATACTAGTTATACGAACTATGTTTATTAAATTAATGTATATAACATATATATTTTTCATATAAGAAGAATAAGTCATATATAATCAACGAAAAATGACCTGATGAAGTAAACATATGTTTTATTACTATATAGAAGACAAATTGTCTTATAAACAACAAACGTATATATATTGTAAGAACGTAAAAGATACTAGTAATCAAGATACAACAAACTAGAAATACTAATTGAGTGTCATCGCCTACTGTAAAAACTCCTACTCAAGCGTATATATCAACAACAATTGTTATATTGTATTATTTCAGCATCTACTCGTTATAGTATACCATCATCGAAAATCGATTTCTTTTGTATTCCTTCAGGTATATATAGTATTATATACGTTCATTATCACTTTATAGTGAGCTTATTTGACCCTCGCACTGTCATGTTACACATTTTGTTCTATTCTCCTTCTCTCTTTACATTAATATATATATATATATATATATATATATAGATCTATATGTATATGTTGCAGCACTATGAGGTCAACTCGCTTCTTTATATATTGGTACATGTATAGTGATGAAACTACTAACCAAAAAGGGCATCTCTCGTAATAAAGCAAGCTTACTCTCTTTCGATAAATTATGTAATCTTTCTTTTTTTTTTCCTCTTCTTGCGCACGCTCGACTCATATGATAGATAATATTACATAAGATTGAACAGAGCAAAGCAGCAAAAAAAAAGAGCGAGCGAACACAAAGATTACGACGGAAGGACCTTTTTTTTCTCTTTTCTTTTACAGCACATACGCAACATATTCTTTATACTATCACGCAATACATAGAGAAAAAAAATGAGAGAAAGAATGTGACTTGAATTGCTTTGCATCTCGCGTATAAGTCTGCTATTCAATCATCATTACGAAAAAAAACCAGAGAAAAAGCGAACAGTGGCACCATGTAGTCGGTTTAATTTTAACCGATAGTATCGTCCTGGTGGGGACGTTTATAGACGAAGAAAAAAAAGCTATGGAAAAAATGAATTTACAAGGTAAAATTGTGTTAGATAATTAATTGGAATATTATTATTAATTTTTAAAATCTATAAAATATTTCATATAAATACTTTTTTTTCATATAGCTCTCAACAAAATCAATGATAAATTTCTGGTCGTTTTCCTTAATCGTAACTCTAATGACTCTAAGTTTCATCACTGTCATTGGAAAACCAATTCTTTTGGCATGTGATACATATGCAACATCATCAACATGTAGTAGAACATCATCGGAAGGCAATACTGATTGTGACACATGTTGTACTATGTTATTAGAACGTATGTTCGACTGTCCACCATGTCGTTATTTTGTTCTTAATCATCGTCGACAAGAATCAAGCTGTTTTTGTACAGTTTGTTTTAAACAACATCGTCATCGACGTCGTCATCAACAACAACAACAAAATGAGGAAACTATACCTTCCCATTTTAATTTTTAATCCCTTTTACTTGTCAATATTTTTTTTCTTTCAATATTTTACATTTGTTTATTTCCTTTAAATTTTCTATCCTATGTTTGTTTTTTGTCATTCTTTTATCTTATTGGCGAGGCATATGTAACAGTGATGTGTAAAAAAAGAAATATTAGAACGTAGTTATATTAAAATGATTATCTTAATAGATTCTTATCATCATCATTAAGAATACTTAACTAAAAATGATAAGTATTCAAACAGAAAATTGTACATATATAGAAATATGATGATGATAATTGATGAGTTAAACGGAAAGAATCAAAAATAACTTTATTCATATCATCTTTTTCTAATTTAAATTTCCTTATTGATAATTAAATATTAGTTTATAATGAAAAAAAATTGTTCAAATTTCATTATCTTCAATTATATTTGAGTAATGAACTAGATTATAATGCATTGGATCAACTTCTTTTTATCAACAAAACAAATATTTACTATGTTTTACTCATTACAAGATATGCATATATGTCAAATAGAATCGTTCGACAAATATCATTAAAATAATCAACAAGTGCTTTCTTATTCAATAAGAAATAGTAATACTAATGGTTGAGCTGTCAATGATCAATAATTATACGATAGTGCTATTATTTATATAGATAATAATACATTCTTGCATTATAAATGTTATCTTATCTATTATAGTATTTTTATTATAAATTAATATAAATGTTTTCTATGCTTATTTTCTTTTTTTTGTTGAGTAGAAATATGATGTTTACATGAAAAACAAAATAATAAATAATAGCTAAAAATTTATAATTTTTTTTTTGCATATTTTTGTCGATGTTTTTCAATAATATATTGAAAATATTTAGCACCATTACGTAATGTACGTTCTTGTGTTTGTAAATCAACATGATAGAGACCAAATTTCATATCAAAACCCTAGAATAAAATAAAATTCAATTGATTTTATATAAAACAATTAAATATGAAAACAAAAAAGCTTTATTTTTCTTTTTCTTTTTTTTGTCTTACTTCTGCCCATTCAAAATTATCAATTAAACTCCAATAAAAATAACCTCGTACATCACAACCAGCTTCATTAATAGCTCGACTTAATGCATAAAGATAACGTCTTAAAAATAAATGACGTCGATCATCATATTTATCAGCAATACCATTTTCTGTTATATAAATTGGTATATTAGGTAATTCATTTTTAAGACGAACACAAGCACGATATAATCCTTCGGGATATAATGGATAAGCCATATCAGTCATAAGAATACTTCCACTATCATCTTGACGATGTACAATTTCAAAAAATGATTTTTTCAAGACATTAAATCGAACAAGAAAATGTGAATAATAATTTAATCCAATAAAATCATTGGTATGTGGTGCACGTGGATCAACATATATTCGTTGAATTGATCCTGGCATTGTCCATTTAAAATAGCCTGTACGAAAAAAATCTAATATACATCCATTCATAGCATAATCTAATATTGAACATGAATATATATCCAATGGATTAATTGGATTCCATGGATCAAATTGAAATATATCTTTAACAATACCTATAGAATGTTGTTTAGGTTGATGAGCAATTTTTTTAATTTTATTATAAATTTCAACATGAGCTTGTAGCATATGTTGAAGAATAAGAGAAGCTTCATTTGGTCGAGATTTATGACCTGGTGGAAATATACCAGTAAAATAACCACCAGTAACATATACTTCAGGTTCATTAATTGTACACCAAAACTGACATTCATCTTGAAATTCTTGAAACATATCAGTAGCAAAACGAACAAATGTTAATATGTTAGATGATTTGAGAAAACCTGAACGTTGTTCAAACCATAATGGATGAACAAAATGATGAAATGTAATCATTGGTATAATTGAATTTTTATGTAATTCTTTTAATTCATCATGATAATGAGCAAGTATATCATTATCATATTGTCCTTCAATTGGTTCAATTTTATCCCAAGCTAAAGAAAATCGATAAGCATTACAACCCAATGTACGCATTAATTGAATATCTTGTTTATATCTATGATAATGATCAACAGTCATTCCACATTTTTGACCATGTTTAATATTTGCAGGTTCCCATACAGACCAATTTGAAGCAACAGGTGGTTTATCACCTGGTCCTTCACATTGATATGAAGCTGCTGCTGTACCCCATAAAAAATTTTCAGGAAATGATATATTATCTGTATCAATAGATATTCTATTTTCATCATTTCCGTTATCCCAACACCAATACAATGATGAATATACACGAGATAAATACCATCGATAAAGAATTTTTATAACAGTAATAATACATAGAATTATTACTAAAGTAAGCATGTTTAATAATATTTAAAAAAAAAAAAGAAAAATGATAATCATAAAATTTTTGATATTATTGTTTAAAAACTGATAAGAATTTTTTTGTTATGCTTTGCTCACTAGCGTCCTCGTTTGACCATTGTTTTTGAATTGGTTACTTATTTGACAAATAGTGAGAAAATTCTTTGATCTTTAATAGTAGGAATCAATCGATATATTTATTCCATTTAGTATTTTTGTAAAAATTTTCTTTTATCATGTCGAATTTTTTCAATCGTTTCAAAAATCTTACAGTAAATATAATTTCATATATATAAGTGCATTTTTTTCTTCTTATATTAATTTAATTTATTCTTTTTATAGACAGGTTTAAATAATTTAAATAATAATGAAGGTGATTCAAGATCGATTAGTTCATTTGATGAAGAAGTTTGTTCATTTTATTATTTAAAAATTCCATTTATATAAATATATATATATGTTCAAAGGGTTTTCTTTGTCCAGTTTGTCATCATAAATATTCTGATACAGCTGAACTTGAACGTCATTATATACATGCTCATTCTCAATCACAATCATCAACAAATTATGAAAATACTAATGGAATTAAAAACTCGACTAAATATGAACAACTTGAAGTGAAACGTTCTACAAATATAAAAATTTAATTTGAAATATATATTTTAGGATCCAGCACAAGAAGCAATGATTTGGAAACAACAATTCTTCTCATCAGAAGAAAGTCGAATGCAATGTAAATTTCTTCTTTTTATTTTTGAAAATCTTTATTTGATTGTTATAGTAAGTAGTGAATTAATGCAACAAAAACAACGTGTTGGTGATCTTGAAGAAGAAATTGAATTATTACATAAGCAATTACGTGCAACACAAATAAAAGTTATTGAACAAGTAAAAAAGAAAAAAAGAGAAAATTTTTTAAATTATTTTATTTATTTCTCAGTCAAAAGAAATTGGAAATTTAAAAGCAAGTAAAGATATTTATGATTCACAAATAGCTATGTTTACTGATGAACTTCTTAGTACACAAGTTAGAAAATAAAATTATTTTCGATTTATATAAAATTATTTTTTTCTTCAAGAGCGAATTAAAAGAAAAGCAAAATCAAGTTAATACTTTATGTAATGATCTTATACCAAGGTAAATTTATCGTTTTACTAAAAGATTAAAATTTTAGTTAAAAAAAATTTCTTTTTTTAAATAAAAATATTTAGTTTGTAAGTATAATTTATATGCATTTTGTCTTATTCACTAATATAAAATTAGTTATATATGCATGTTCGCTTTTTATTTTGTTTCGTATTAATATTGATTAAATATTATTTCATATTTTATTAAATATTTCTTAGACCAACAAATGATGACGTTGATGTATTAAAACATGAATTAATTACTGTACAACAACGTATGAATGACATGTCGTTAGAAAAAGAACAACAAATTGAAGAATTACGTAATTTTATTTTTGAAATGTATGAATATATAAAACGATTTGATCAAATAGAAAATATGTTTGATCAGGTAAGTTAAATTTTTTTTTTATTTTAAAAAAATCATTTAATTATTTTTTTTTTTGTTATAGAATATATTAATTTATGATGAATTAATGAAGAATTATACATCTGAAATTGAAAATGATATTATTCAAATAAAACAATTTATTCATTTAACACGTGAACATAAAGAAAAAATGATTGCAACATTGAAATATATGCGTATTTGTTTGAATGAAGTAAATTTTGTAAAAAGTTTCTATTATCGATGATTAAATTGAAGCTCATAGAAATTCTTTTCAAAAACCTATAATAATAACTAATAAGCTTGATTAATTGATAAACAAAAAACTTTATTCAAATTTGTTTTTCATTTTCAATATATTCAAAAAAATATCGAGCTTCGTATGATTTTTTTTTACTTTCATTACATTAGAATCAAACAAAAATAGATCAACTAAATCAAACCAATGCTCAATTACATATTGACCTTGAACAAAAAGTCAGTTTATTTATTTTAAATAAAATTCTTTTTTTTTTCTTTTTCTATTCTTATTTCTTTTTTTCTTATTATTAAGAATCAAACAAACGAACAGTTAACGAATAATTTACAGAAAGAACAAAAACAAACAAATTCCTATCGAATCGATATTGAAACATTAACTAATGAAATTCAACAATTAAAAGAAGAAAAAAATCAATTATTATTTACTAAAATGGATGGTGATCAAGATGATGAACGACAAAATCTTGTCCGACAATTAACACAAGAAAAAGTAATTAAAAAAATTTTTTTTAATACTGTAAAAATATTTTTGCATTTTCAAGGATCAATGTGAACAACAAATAAAAGAACTTCGAAAACAAATCAAAGAAATTAATGAAGAAAAAGAAAATCTTAATGAAAAATTTGAAAATATTTTAAAAGAATTAACACAAATTAATAATGAAAAAGTCAAGATATTATATTATTTAAATTTTTTATTTTCTATTTTAATTTATTAGGATCAATTAGAAAATGAACAATTACAACTTAATAATGAAATTAATTCACTTAAACAACAATTAGATGATCTTAATAAAGATAAAGTATAAAGAAAATTTTCTGTACATTTTAAAGATATATACAAATCAATATTCGTATCTCTATTCATTTAATTAAAAACAAAAAGAAAAGATTCTTACTAGTATTCAAAAATTGAGAATCATTCAAAGAAATACACTGTTAAAATTTTTTAATTTTCGTCTCGATTATCCTCTTAATCAGAATCTTATTTTTTCAATTCATAGTTTCAATCAATTCCTTTCATAAACCATATTCTGGTAGATTTAATGCTCACACAATAAACGTTGTACACTTCTTCTTAAAGTATGAATTTAAATTTCAAATATATCTAAGATAATTTTTGAGTTAAATTATACATAGATTAGTACTGAATCTCAAGTACTATCTGCTGATAAAAACTGTTTCTTTATGAGGTGCCTATCATTTTTACCAATGTTTTTTATAAACGAAATTTTAAAAAGTTCCTACTAATTATAAGAATAAAGTACAAGAATTTTGCTAGATTATCCAAGATATTGTTTCATTTTCCGATAAAGAAGAATCTTAATCGATTTTTCTACAATCCAGAGAAATTGTGTCTTGCAAAATTTTCATTTATTGCAATTATATCCAAAAATTATTTCGCATATTTTTATTAAATTTCATATCAACTTTATAAATGATGATAAAATTCATCAGTAAACAAGAGAACTATATAGAAATTTTTTAAGCTTAATTAATATTACATATATTTATTCTTTTAGGAACAACAAATAAATGAATTATCTTCTTCACGTGAACAATATACCAGTATTAATAATAAATTTGAAGATCATCTTCGAGAAACAAATGAAAATAATGAAAATCAAGTAGATTAATTTATTCATGATTTTTTTAGTTTTATATATTTCTGTTTTGTTTAGAAACAAGAAAGAGAACGATTAGAAAATGAATTAAAAGAAATAAAATTACAATTAACAGATCAAATAAATCAATTAGAAAAGGAAAATTTTGAATTAAAACAATCGATTACTCAACAAGAAGAATTATTCAATGAAACAAAATTACAATTAGATACAATACAAAATGAAAAAGATCATTTTGAAAAAGAACTACAAAATAATCAACAAACTACTGAAGAATTACAAACAACAGTTTCTCAATTATGTACAAAAATAGATGAAAAAGTAATAAATAAATATATTAATTTCAATTATTTATTATTTCTTTTCATTAATAGGATAATTCTATTAATCGATTAACTGCTAGTATTCGTCGTAATATTGATCTTGCACATAAAACTCATGAATATATACAGAAAAATATTCATACTAGTCAAATAGATCTGTTAACTATTATTGAACAGGTAAAGACAAAATTAATTTAAAGAAAAACTTCAATATCATATATTATATAATAGATGTTGAGATTTTGTCATTTCATAGTTGTGAATAAATTACAATAGCATATTAATAATAAGAATAGGAATATGCTTATCACATGAAACTTATTGAGTACATCACCATAAGTATATACATTTTCTTCGAGCTTGATATAGATCAAACTTTTATCATGAGTGTAAGCTTATGTATTAAACATCTGTTGATTTTTCGCTAGTGTCATTGAGATCCGTGTGGATCAACTTCGCAGCATTTTATATTGTGCCACATGAACGTTTGTAGTCTTAGAGAGTTTCTCTTCTCTAATCATTAGTCTTTTTGCTAATATATAATATTCTAACTTGACCATTTCTAGATCTCGAAGATGGTAAGACCGATCGAGCTGAAATTTTTACCAAAGATAGAGCATATTAAATAATGAGACACGTATTTGAGGAACCAATTCTTACAGCAAGTTTTTGTAGGGTTTTCTTGAGGCTCTTACTTTGCAACTGTGCGATCCTATCAAACTCTGACCGATTAGGCTAAAAATTTTTGTTGCAGATATTCAAAACTATATCTCAGAGATAATTTTAAGCTTTTTTGAAAATCTCACTTTGTTTTTCATAAAAAAAAAAATTTAAATATTTCTTCAAATATCCGTGGTAAAAGTTTCAGTTCAATCGGATAAAGTTAGAAGGTATTTGTTTACTGTACAATGTTTTTTTTAGTGTTTTTTGAGGGAAATCGAAGAAAGGTGTCTGAGATATTTTTGTAGAGCAGATCGAACTCTATCATTATCTAAAGGTTTAAGAGTACTGTATTTTCTTTTATTAAGATACGGACCTTGAAAAGACGATTTATCAAGGTGAGGTAAAAAAAGTTGTCCCGAATTCTGTCTGCAGTCATTTAGGGACAAAAAATGATTGCAATTTCATAACTAAGCATAAAAATGACTGCCGACAGAATTCGTGATAAAAAATAGCTGAATCGCAGAATTAGGAACAACTTTTTTTTCTCTCCTTGGTAAATCGTCTTTTCAAGGTCCGCATCTTAGTAAAAGAAAATACCGTACCCTTGAACCTTTAGATTATGATAGTTTGATCTGCTCTACAAAAATGGCTCAGACATCTTCCTTCGATTTCTCTCGAAAAATACCAAAAGAAACGCTTTATCAGAAAACGGAAAATTAGGAAAGTACCTCCTAATTCCGCCAGATGAAGTTCTTTCTCGTAGAACAATATTTTAATCATCGAAACATCAAAGATGAAAGACAAACAATATATCATTTTAATCTTTACTCGGATATAAAATAGTCTTGTACTACATAAAACAAAATGCGGTACAATTTTTTCGATAGAATTAGGGAAATGTACTATACCTTTAAAGCATATAAACAAAAAAAGAAGAGAGAAGGTATGCTTAAGCAAGAACTAACAAAAACTTGATTCATTTTTTAATCAAAATAACAGAAGATGAAAATAAAGATAATAAAAGAGAAAAATTCTCTCCCTTCTTATGTGTACCCGATTGTATATATCTACCTATGAATGTATAACTATTGCTTTTAACTAACACGATTGATAGGTGAGAGTGAAAATGATGACCTCAAACATATTTCACAAATTAAAAATAAAATAATAACTTTTTTCTTATTACAAGAAACTATTGGAAATTTTTATTTTAGTCTCAAGAAGAATCTCAAACAATTCGTACACAAATATTAGAAGAAATTCGTAATGAATTCACTAATTATTTAACTGTTATTCATTCAGTTATTATGGAAAATAAAGTATGAGTTCTTTTATTTTGCATTTTTTTCTTCAAATAAAAATTTTTCTTTAAAATAGATTAAATTAGATAAGCAAATTGAAGAAGATAATTTAAAATTAAGTGAAGAACAACAACATGCAGAAAAACAATTAAATAAAATAATAAATGAACATAATGAATTAATTAAAGAATATGATGAACAAAAACAAAAATTAGAAATACAATTGGGTGAACTTAATAATAATTTATTACAGGTATTTAAACGATAAAATTCAGTATGTTTTAATCAATGAAGAATTTTAAACAGGATGAACCAAATTTATTTTAAAACCAAGAGCTTATTCTTTTGAATACTTACTCTTTTAAGGACTAGTTCCAATGTATAATATTGAGAGATGAGTCTAAAAGTAAGAATAAAAATCAGTACATGTCAGAAAAAAAGTTTTAAATACAATTCATGATATAATTATACTTAGATGATTATGAAGAAAATTGTTAAAACATATAAATAGTTATTGAAAAGTTAAACTTAGAGTCATTAATTATTTTTGAAATATTCTTCTTTTTTTCAGGTGTCAGAATCTTTATCTGAAACTACTCAAACAGGAAATCTTCAACGAGAAAAACTTGAAAAACAAATTGTAAATAAATTTCAAATATTTTCAAATTATTCAGTTATTTTTTTCTCTTATTTTATTAAGGCTTCCCTTCAACATGAATTGCTCAATACTCAATCTGATCTCGAAACTCGAATAAAAAAATATGAAATGCAACTATCAGCATTAACAGAAAATTTAGCAACTGTAAGAGGTGAACTTAAAATAGCTCATGAAAACTTAATAGATTTTGAAAAAACTAAATCTGAAAAAGCAGGTAGATTTATCAAAATTTTCTAAGAATTTTTTTTAAAGTTTATTTTATTTTAATCAGACCTTGAAGCACGTTTAGCTGCAAATCAAGATGAACGTCAAGTTTTATTAGAACGATCATTATCTAGTGATAATAAAAATGAAAAACTTTTAGCTGAAAAAAATCAATTAGTAAGAAAGGTTGGAGATTTAGAATCTGCTTTACAAGAAATTGCACGTGAATATCAAGGTCTTCAAGTAAAAAAAAATAAAAAGAATCTTTTACGAATTTAATTATATTTTTAAATATATTAGATACAGACGAATAGAGCCAGTCAACGTCGATGGTTAAATGATAATGATGTACATGAATGTATGCAATGTAATCAAACATTTAGTCTTACGCAACGTAAACATCATTGTCGATGTTGTGGAAATATATTTTGTGATACATGTTCATCTAAAACAGCTATTGTTGCAGCATCATCAAAAAAACCACAAAGAGTTTGTGATCAATGTTTTAAAGAATTAACTTCTTAATATGCAATATATTCATTTTTATTAATCTAATTTTAAATATATACATATTTCAATTTTTGTTTTTCATATTAATTTAATTGCAATAAAAAAAAATACAGTGAATTGAATATATAATAGGGATTTACATGTTTGTTTCGAATGCAGCTACTCATTTGAGAGATATCCATCGTCTAGAAATTGGAAAGTCAGTAAAATTTGACTATCAATTCGATGAATTCAAAGAGCTCAACTGGGCTATGATCTTCGTTCACGTTCTCATCTACACTCGCTATGTGACATGAGATTTAAGGAGAAATTAGGAATAATAGAATTCTATGGAATTCTATTGAATTTCCATCTTCTGGGTAGTGGATATTGTTGATTGATTTAAACTTTTCATATTCAACAACTTACTTTATTTGAACAATTCTTCAAACATCTATTATAATATTGAAAAATTTGTGAGTATTTATAGTTGTCTATGATCTCTATTCTCGTACGTCTTCATGTATAAAACCACTATTTGTTATCGAATATATGTTGCAGTTGATTCTGGAATTTAGTTGAGTTTGAATACGTTTGTTGCTATTAAGTTAGCAATATATAATTGTTTCATTTTCATGAGTTAGCTTGAGATTAGAATATAAACCAGTGGTATTAGATTTATAAAGAATAATCATATTAATATGATTGGTAAATGAATAGTTAGAAATATACCTTAAAATCTTTTTTTGAAATAGGAACATGAAGATATTGAATAATCGATTAGAAAAAATTTAGTTTTTTTTTTTTTTATTCAATCGATTTTTGTGAGATAGGAACATGAGGACATTGAATCATTGGTTAATTTTTTTTTCACGAGTAAATTGTTTTTTTTAATTATTTAACACGTTCTATTTAAAAGAACAAAATACACTACAAGATGCAGCGCGAAAAGCTCTACAATTTACACAGACCAATTATAAAAATATGAGATAGAAAAACAACCCAGTTTGTCTCGTATCAAAAAAATAATCTCGTTCTTTTATAAATTGTACAGCTTTTCACGATGCATCTCGTGGTATATTTTATTGTTATAATATAACGTATTATATGATAATAAAGAGAACGCAAAAGTGCCACACTCTTTATGAACTAATGTAATCAGCACATATCCTAACGAAACAGATTTTATCGAAATTTTATTATTATGATATCAATTGATGTATGATCAAATAGTATAGAAAGGAAGTTTCTTTCACTTTACTATACGGTATTAAAGCGTCACTCTTACTACTTTTTGTATGCCCTAAACATATCAATCCGAAGAAAACTGAATATATTTTATGGAAATAAATGATAACATTTCTAGTTCTTGTTATGATGCTATTTAACTATTAATTGTTCTGTAGGTAGATGTAGATGAAGTGGAGATACATGTTCTCATGCAAGATCTGTTATATCGTATGATCGCTCCCTCTACTGAGTCTACCTTTTTTTTATATGTCAATAGGTATAAATATGCTACATGTAAGGCGCATCGACAAGTCTTAGTCTATGTGCGGTATATATACTGAATGCCTGTAGAGTGTTCTAAGTATACAGTATTTATACCTTGAACAAATCTCCAAAATGAAGGATTCATAGCTGGACAATGGTCATAATAAACTATAATATAAAAATGGGATAAATCGTTATTCATTTCATATTTTACTTTAATGAAGAAGGATCTATGTTACATTTATTTCAAAAATAGAAATAATTTCTTTTATTTTCACACTACTTATGAAAATTTTGTTTTTAATCTTTTAGTCATTGTCGAATTATACTGATTCAATCGAACGAATTCTTTTCTATTTGGATGAGTCATCTTTTAATTCTTTTATCCGTTTTAATTTAACTAAAACTAATGATGTTTCATTTTTTTTATCGATATTAAATCAAAATACATAAATGAACATAATGTAATTAATGTAGCTATTGTCGTATAAAATAATTTAATAGAATTGTTCATTAAAATTTGAATAGAATAAATTTAACTCAATATACTTCAATTTAAAAACATTTTTTAAATTAGAATCTTATAATTAAATGAGTTTTAATAACTAATTACGTATTTTATATAATTATAATTGGTTATATGACTATGACATTGAAATTATTGGTAAAATGAACCTTTATTTGATTCTGATAAAATCTTTTCGTATCATTTTTAAGCGATAAAACTTATTCTTAGATAGAAAGTATGACAATAAGAAAAAAAGTAGCAGCAAATCTATTTCTATTCCCTTTCGGCTTTGATAGTGGTTGATACATGTTGGTATGCGAATGAGTGGTATTATTTTTTTTCACATTCATTCGATGTTTTTCTTGTGCGAAGAGAGTAAGGAGAATATATGTATCATCATCACAGTTTACGGGATGTCATTGTCATATTGGAGATACAGTTTGGGTACGTGTAACAGTGTGCTGGGCAGATCGACATGGAATTTCATACAATTTATTTCTATACTTCGTGGAATCCAAAATTTTTTTTTGCTATCAACTATGAATCGTTTTTTTATTCAGTTAAATACGTTGAACTAATGCCTAGTATTCTGTCTAAAGGCACAGTTTAAGAATTATTGTCGTTGTTATATTTGACGTATAATGCTGTTTTAATTCTATAAATGCAAAAAGATCATCATAATCAATAGTTGTACTTTGTATTTATAGATTGTCATTTGAATTTACAAATAATGGATGAATCTTCTATACGTATATATTCAAATAAAAATGATGATGGTATAACTAGTGTAGAACAATGTTTCACAAAAATTGATGATGAAAAGCAACGAGAAGAAAACAGTAAATGTATTATTTATTTCAGAATGAGAATTATCAGGATGTATTATTCGATAGCTTTGTTGTACACTAAATACTATCAATTTAAGACAGGATTTCAACTATCGTGACATTGACAAGAAGCGGTAATCTCTAACTATTTCATTATACAAAATAAATTGTATTTCAGAAGATTTTTTTTAGATTATTTAAAAAAAAAGAAAGGAATAAAATTCGTAAAGTACGATTTCGAAAGAGTAATCTTTTCAATTCTATCTTTGAAGTAATCCTAAATAATTTATTTTGACTATTAAATTGTATTTCAATACCTTACACAAAAAAATTACAGTCATCACTAATGACTAAAGGCGATATTTCTCTGTTTATCTTTTTCATGTAAGATTTGATATTGTCTTCATTTTTAATAAAAAAAACTTATCTCTTTTGAAGGTTCAACAAAATCAAAATTGACATCATTACCTAATGAATTATTCGAATATTTTCTGATTTATTTATCACCTTGTGATATTGTTCAATCGTTAAGTGGTATAAATAAACGATTGGATTGTCTTATCTATGACTTTATCCGTATACTTGATGTATCAACAAAGAAAAAACAATGGTTAAATAAACATTTATCATCAATTCAACCATTAATAAAAAGTATCAAATTTGATCATTTACAATTACAAACATTATTTTCACAAGCAACAACAATTGATGATCAATATCCATGTCTTACATCATTAATATGGAATTATAAATTTGGTCGTAATGATCATTTATGTCAATCATATTTAAATATATTTAAACAAAAATTATCATCATTAACTCTAAATTTAAATACTGATAGTGATGATGAAGATATAACTCTTCATAATAATATTGCATTATTATTATTACAAGATGGTTCATTAATAGAAAATTTAATATTTAAAGATATGAGTAATTATTCATTACTATGGTTTTCATTTAAACCAAATACATTAAAATTAAATCAACATTTAAAACGATTAACAATAAAATTACATTATGTACATGATTTATTTATATTAATTGAACATTTATTAATATTACAATATTTAAATGTTGAAGTTTGTGAAATAGAAAAAAATGATACATATGATTATAATTCTATTAATAATAAAAATAAAACATTATTACCATTATTAAAACAACTGATTATTAATTCATTAGATATGTCATATACACGTTTATTATTATTTTTACAACAATTTCAAAAATCAATTGAATTATTAACATTAGATATGACAATTGATGATGATGTTAATGGGGAAATTTTAGAATCAACTATTATAACAAAAATGCCGAACTTAAAACAATTTAAATTTGTTTTTCATATAATTGATCATCATGAACGTGTGAATATTAATACCGGTAAGAAATAAAAGAAGTTCGACGCTTTATTATGATTGATGGATAGAAAATCGAAAATCAATTCTACTTGTTCAAAAATCAGATACAATTCTCAAAATTCTTTGCTTCAATTTTCTACCATAGCTATTATTTTATGTCTTTGCTCAATCTCACGCATTATAAAAGTGATTGTGCTGATCACGAAGATTATCTTTATTTCATGATTCATTCAACACTTGTATAATTCAAGTCACTTCGGTATTCTGTTAAAGTCTACTTTTTACGTCAAAAATCGGGTTTGATGCCACTTCTCTAAACTATTCGTTCTCTATACAGCTTTACTTTTTTCTGATCTTACTTAGCTGTTATTATATTGAATGAAAATTTCTCACAACTTCTTTGTTTTCTTTTTACTGATACGAATTCAGTATAAAAATCTCTATGACACTTGAATTAGATGTATAAACATTTTCAAGGCATTCTATAGCATATTGAATAGACTTTAACAGACTATCAAAAATTATAATCAGTTCTAGTTACATATATATACATTTACACTCACAAATCATAAATCAGCACACAATTTTTATTTTAGGATTAAATAAATTAATATTAACATTTCGTTCAACATCATATTGGTTAGCACATCCAGTGATGTGCTATTATGAACGATGTTTTCCTTGTTTTACTATTCTCACTTTACCATGGGTAATGAAAGAATCTGATTCAATAACAGATGAAATTATTAATTATCGTACAAATACAACAATACCATTAAAAATAAACAATATTAAAACAATTTTTCTTGCTTCAACAGCAATAACATTAGAATTTCTAAAATTTATTAAAGAAACATTTATTCATTTAAATAAAATGATCATATCATGGCATACATGTACTTTAGATGAAGATATTATTGATATAAAAAATAAAATAAAATTAAATACGATCAAAACATTAAAATATTATGGCACAACTGATGATTTAGAATATATTGATTTTTTATTATTAACACCTAATATTCGACGTTTAATTGTAGATGGTTCTACAATTCATGTTATCAATGGTTACATTCACGAAAACGAACAATTAGCTTGTATATGTGAACAAATAACTGATTTGAATATATTCAGAAATTATAGTGATTGTGATGAAGATGAAACAGAAGAAACATTTCCAAATGCATTAATTACTTCAAAAGATATTTAAAGTATATTTATAGTGAATAATATATATAAGATATTTTGTTTTTTTTATCTAGTTGTTATCCATTTGAAAATTATGAAAAATAAACCTTTTTTATCACAAATAAAGAAATTGATTGATGCCCTTATACTACACTTGTTTTAAAGTTGCCCGTTTAGCTTTTAAAAAATATTCAAGTATCTGATTACATACATTCAGGCACGAATCTAAGATTTTTGTTAGATAAGCACATGTTTATTCATATAATCACATTATCCTTAAAAAATACCATTCGTATTTTGACTTTTAAAAGCATTACAAAGCATAATTTGCTTGTGTTTATACGTTTGAAAATAAATATTCCTCGTTCATTTGATTAACGAATCATATTTTCATTTCATTGTTGATCTTCAACTTATTGAAAAATTATTATTTATAAAGTTTATCCATTTCTTAATTATACATAAAAAATGAAGGTATTCAATTGATCAAAATCTTTCATATATAAAATGAATAAATATTTTATTAACAATATAATTATCATATTCCATCTTTTAGTACACTTTTATTGAATTCTAATAATAACGTTTACACAAATTCTCAAACAAAGATAAATATGTGTTGTTTGAAAAATTATCTCTTTCAAATATATGACAAATATTTATTATTTAAAAATTCTTCTTTTCACCTTTAATAAGCAGATAACGTTGGTGTATTATAAAGGGAACAAACATGAATAAAAATTAATTAGAAAAAAAAATTATACAAAAGTAATATGATTGATTAACAGATTTTGACTAGTATAAAAAAATAATTGAGATTGAATAAAATATATTTGAAATTTTCATAAATAAGAATATATACATTCACTTTTGTATTGTCTATCTTAATAGTTGAAATAAAATCGATTTTCTGTAATAGAAATACCATCGATTGTAATATTTTGATGAGTTTTATTCGACTTATCATTAAGAAATTTCATTCAAACATTAACAATTGTAGAAATCTTCTATGAAAAATCGAGATAATAATATGGATTTATTCAACAATGATAGTACGATATCTAGTATTTGAGTTATTCAAAAATACATAATATTAACCCATTGGAATAGGCATGGTATCTACTCCACTTCCAGTATATCTCAAAAAACGAGTGTTCAGAACCTCTGTGGGTTATGAGATCAGTCTTGTTGCGGCTCATACCGCAGGAGATCATGTTTTATCCAGCAATTATCACTGATAATGGATTTTTGACATATACTCGAAGTTGTATATATACCACATCTATCTCCAATAGATTAATAATTACGATTGCTTAATTAGAAGAATCATTGTTGATAAATTGAGTATATGAGGTGTAGTCAAAGACAATTTTAATTTGTATAGTATTGATAGATTAGAAATCTTCGAATATTTATATATTCTTATTTCATCATCATTTTGTCCTGAATATCCTTGAACAGATCAACTGTGTCTAGTTTTCTTTTTTTTAGATACAAAATGAGTAATAAATGTTTTTTTTTTAATTCTATACAAACATATACGGGTAACGTCTATCTTTATACTATATAATCATTTGTTAAATAGAAATTTAAATGGAAACAATATCTATATGTCCTTGTTTTCATTGATGTACATATCACATGATGATCAACGAGAAAAGTGAATAGTGCTACTGTTACTACTATTGATTTTTTTCTTTGCTGTTGAAAATCCTGTTGCCAATTCTACATTTTGTTTTTGTTGCTATTGCTGTTTCTTTGTTCATTGCATTGATATTTCTTTTTGTTGCTGCAGTTAGTCTTGTTTCCGTCAGTACGAATAACTTTTCTGCTATGGTTGTTGTTTGTTATTTATTAGACCTCATTCAATATGAATAAAAATGAATATAAATCATTTAAATGTATTCTTTCCTTGTAATCGATTTATCAATATGCTAGGTGGATAAATTACAATTACAGATTCCCATAGTATGATTTCAAGCGTATAATTTAGAAAAATTTATCTTTGCAAGTTAACTACGTATAGATTATCATCAGGATATTTCATGATCTTTTTTGGCAAACACTGCTTGAAAGTTGTTTTAAGAATCACATCATACATAATTAATCGTGACACCTCAAGTGAAAAGCATTATAATGCAACTTTTAATATAAAATAACTGATGATCTTTTGCTTCTATTCCAAATCACTCTAATAACATATTGAATGATTCATCTTATTACTCGTCAAAAAACAATAGAGAGTTTACTTTTATTCGGAAAGCTATTTCCGAATTTTAATTTTTCGCAAGTAATTGTCTTACGTACAGGTCTAAAATACTTTGTTTTTTCTTTTCATCTTTGTAGTAATCGCTGCATAATGTTTGCTAAGTTTTGAGCAATGATTTTTATTTATTTATTTATCATCTCCTTTTCTTCTTCGACATCATTATCATTGTCATATATACATCAAATAATCGAATTCGATTCTATTCGACTATCAACTGAAACTTTTTTGTATTGTTAATTGTTTATCATAATCAATATTCGTGAATTGTTGTTGTAGATCATTTATTTTTCTTTTTTTTATCTTTACATAAAACTCGAAATATTGTTTTATTTTGATTAATCGATTGTGAATTCATCAAGGAGAAACAGTTGATTATTGATTAGGTTTGATTAGGGGTGATTATCGCCTTCCGAATCAGCTGTTTTCTTCTTGGATCTGATTGTATGTAGGCATGTACCGAGACTAAAAATAAGGTTTTGCAACTTTTCTGTAAAATAAACGCCTAATCACGAAAACAAAGAACTCGCAAAGCTCTTAAAGTGCTTGATGTTATAGAGCAAGCATTTTCCTACAAAACAGGACATCGGGGAGGTTTGTACGATGTACGGTTCAATTTTTATCACAGTTTTAAGAAAAGCTCTGAGGGGACCGAGACCGAGCCTCTCGGTCTCGGTCTCGGTTTTAGGGCTTTCCGTAAAATTGTAATAAACATTGAACCATACGTCGTATAAACCTCGCCGACGTCTCATTTTGTAGAAGAATGTTTGCTCTACAAAAATGTATGTTCAACAAAAGTGTACTGTATTATTCATAATGAGAGCATCCTCGAGAATAAAACTGGAAAAAAGCCGAGTAATACTCGGTACATCCCTAATTGTATGAAACTAAATGCCTGTAGGATACAGCCTACGACAATACCCTCTGCAGGCAGTAAAACAACTTCACTTAAATGAAGGCTCAAGCAGAATTTTCGAATAATGACGATAGTTTGAAACGGAAATAGTGGTTAACTTGTAGAATTCTTCAGATTTTTCCTAGGAATCTTGTATGAGTATCATTAATCCTGTTTTTTTTAATTTTCTGATAAATAGTGTTTGTACAATACGGTCTCGATCGAAACAGTTTGAGTGACTATCAATTCTCAGTCACTTTTCGATAAACAAGACACTTGCAGTAGTAGCAAGAAAGCTAACAATCGCTCAGAAAAATGTCGATCTAATATAAAATATTTTCGGAAGATGCAGTTAGGTAAGGAGCTATGTATCAGAGGACTTCAATTGAGATTTCTGAATCTACATGTCCTTGCAATACTACCAAATTCTCTAATATTTAGTAAAGAACTATTTAGCCAAGCCAGTAATGAAGAAGCCGACATTGTAACGCGTAGCAAAGTTTTTTGCATAAAAAAGCCATATGCTTAGAGTTGATCGTTGTAAAACTTTTTTATTGTCAAAAAAACACTTTTTAGTGCACTGAGTGTAGACTTTTTATCATATTCTTTCTCTACTTGAATGATCGAAAAACGAAAACTCACTGAATTTTGTCCATCTATTTATTCTTTGTACTGTTGTCTGACATTAAAGTGAGCGAAGCTTCAAATTTATCATAGTCATTATCGACAAAGGCACCTAAATTTCCAATCATTTTTTTACAAACAAAAACTGTTTTTTCTGTCTCTCATTACAACATTGAAGGCTGTTTTTCGAAACATAAACTAAGTTCTACATCACTAAAACTCGACTCTCTTAATTCAGAAGAAGTTCTAGCCTCTTCTAAACTACAAGACTGAAAGTTTAAAAAGACAGAACTTAGTCTATATTTTTGACACAAATCTCCAACAGCGCGATAGATACCTGAATACATAGGATTTTTAACGAAAAAACTTGAAAATTTGGTAAAAGTCGCTGTCATATACTCTAAGCCATACCTATGTTTAGAGATATAAATTGTACAACTGAGACGTCGTCACAGATGATTTCGAAGCATTAAAAATTTCTCACTTACCGCTGTCAAGCAGAAAAAAATTTCGATATTTAGTTTTACAAAATTTTTTATATCCAGGATGGGCTTCCACAATGTCCTTATTTAGTTTCTTGTCAGAAACAATTCTATTTTTACTTAATCTACTTTCTATTTCGAACACTGTCATGTGCTCTGCACATGATACATTCTTTTCTCTCTCTCATATTTGTTTGTTTCCATTCACATTCCTCTCACTTGTCTTTTTGCTCCTCTTCCATTGTTTGTTGCTCTGAGTCAGTGAGGATGTGTTGGAATGCATGTATACACCAGAAAAGGCGTTGACAGTGGTAGATATATATTGTTCTGTTCTTGTGTGTATTTTCGGTGGTGTGCTTACATTCTTTTTTGTTTGGTTTTCGTTCGGTTATGGAATAAAGATTTCATTCTTCACAAACTCATTTCGAGAATAAGAAAATTTTGAAAGAGAACACCGAACAGTTACAGTCACCATTACCAAACGCCAAAAAAGTTAAAACTTCTTAGTGGAAGCTCGAATCTTTCATATACATCTGCACCGTCAAAGAAAAAATTATAAAAAATTCAGCCATCGCCACTGAACAGTACGTAAGTTTCTAGAACGAGTATGGGAATCAAATTTAATATATTTATTTTGCTGACTCAAGTACATAAGAAACATAAACGTGAATACTTCTACGCATAAAAACGTACACTTTAACGTGCTAAAAGTTGCTTTCAAATTTTTTATAGAATAACATCTACTTTTTGTTAATTATGCGACATGGTAACGTTTTTCAAAACTTTATAAAATGTAATAATTGTGCAATAATAAGTAGGACAAAAAATCTTGTTTAGAGTCTTTTCATACATAATTTTTTATTGAACCGCGTCTTTCGTATCGTATTAGTTCGCTAAATATCAGATCAAAATTTTGTTGAGCAACTCATAGCTTTCTCAGGATCAAAATAATTGTATAGTCAAACAATATGGAGACGTTCTAATAAATTCGACACATGATTCTTGATCCTTAGTCATGCGGTAAATAATCTTAATTTTTCAAATTTTCTGTCTGAAGATTGTCTTTCAAAAATCTAACGACTTTTCTCAATGAACCAGACATGATTCGGTTAGACTGAACAAAATTGGACGAAATGTTTATTTGATAGTTGATACTCAGAACGAAAAGAACTTTTAGCCAAACTTGAAATGATTTTGTGAAATTAATGAAACCTGAAAGATGTGAGTCTTAATTTCACGAAACTTGCTAGAGAATGTAGTCGTAGTGCAGCTTTGGAATGGCTAGGGAAGTTTCAACCCTCCTCCCGTGCAAGATTAAAACAATCTATCAGTGAAATGGAAGAATATACTTATTTTAAGCCTTGAAATAAGGACTGTGAGAGCTGAACTCGCTCCCGAGAAGTTTTTTGGCTACACCACTAGAATGTAGGATAGTTTTCAGAAGATCTCACCCAAGTAGATAATTGAAAAATAGTGTTGTTTATTTGAGAGAAACCTGTTTTTATAGAAAAAGAAAATGAATATATAATTAAGTTTTTTGGCAAAATAGAGTTATTGAATAAAAGATCATGTCATCTATGAAGGATCAGACTTTGAATTATAATCTCATGCTATCCATACACATCGTTTTTTATCTATAGAAAAAGTAGAAAAAAAACATAGTTTGATTATTGACAAAAAAAATATTAAGCAAATATAACGTATCATTTCAAGAATTTTACGATACAACTATTTATATATATTTAATTGTAATCATAGGAAGCTTGCATTACAACTAATTTATATAAACATTAGATAAAAGAATATCCATATCGTTTGTATTTTGTTCATGTCTAAAAGTATTTTTAATTTTAAAATAATCAACTAAATTATTAAAACTATCAGAAATTTTTATAAAACTCTTATCTAAAAACATTTATGTTTACCTTTATAAATATTTGATACAAAATCGAATAGATATAATTCAGATTTTCTTCGATTTTTTTTCGACTTCTTTTAATTCATTCTTGCAGACAGAATCGAGAGTTCTTATTTGAAAGCAAAACTTTTTGTCGAAAGTCAGTTTCTGTTTCTGAAATTATCATTATTAAACGAATGTCAGATTATGTATTAATTTTCTAAAATGTATATTAGTATTAGATCGATATGTTTTTGGATTCAGCTCTACAGAAGTATCAGTAAATAGCCATTTGCACGATTATGCTTCCTGTATTTAACTCAACTGGCCATTCGATAGACTTTTCCACGCGTCAGCTTTAGTTTTTGTTGGATATGGAAATCCTAGATCGAACTCTCCTAGTTCCACTTTACAATTAGTCGAGAATTTTACATTATACCATTTCCAGTAGTAATTTTTCGTCACTCGAGTGAGTGTTTTCGAGAAAATCAACAATTTATCAAAATTAAAAAAGATCTTTGTTCGATAAAATGTCTTATGTTTCGAGCCGTTGAAACCTGTTGAATACATGTGGAAGATAAGATGTGAATATAGATACGTACGATTTACTTTCATCATACAACATGTGATAATCAACTAATTTGTATGATGAAATATGCTTTTCCACTACTTATCGCACCATCATACGATTTTTTAAAGCTACTTGAAATTTTTCTTCATAAATGTCATGCATTCTTCCTACTTTCGCAATTTTCTGTTCTGCACGTATTCACCGTTTTGTTTCTTTTCCTCTCGATTCAATATATAAGAAAGCAACAAAGATTACTTGTCGTCCCACTTCGGTGGGACATATAATAAAATTGGAACGATACAGAGAAGATTAGCATGGCCCCTGCGCAAGGATGACACGCAAAATCGTGAAGCGTTCCATATTTTTTTTGTGCTAGCGTGAGTAGCCGTTAGATGTATTTATATGACAGAAAAAAATAAACGAAAAATATCATAAAGAAAAGAAAAAAGACAATGAGCTGATAAGAAAAAGCCAAAAAAAAAACAAAGTAATATGGGAAGGAAAAAAAGAGAAGTATATCATTTATCAATTGTCTGAACTATTAATAGGTCCATATGTCACTTTATATAATAATTGATGAATTATATTTGTAAGATTTATTCATTTATATAAATGTAATATTAACTTAATTGAATATAAATATTATCATTTTTATAGTATAGATGAAAGAAAAATTATTTGATAAATTACTCCATTACAGACAATTGTCTTCTTATTAATAAACACATATAAATATTTTTTATTTAAAAAAACACATCTGAATTAATGTGTTTCATTTACGTGCGAAACGCTCAGAATGAACGCGTTCCAAGTGAAACAAAGAGACACATATTCAAATCCATCTCAGATTCATGATCATGTCCAAAGATCTCAATTGTTCTATATTAAAGATTTTCATATCAACCAGGAATTATGCAGAAAAAAAAATTCAATCCTTTCTTTTTACAAATAGTATGAACTCTTTCCGATTGCTTTCAAAAGTCTGAATGTATTGAACAATTGTAATCAAGGGCTAAACAGAGTATCTTATAAACTCTATTTCTATATACTATTCTTAGAACTTGTAATTACATTGTCGATATACAAAAGAAGAACTTTTCATACTTGTATATTCTAAAAGAACAAACTAGTGCCAATAATACATAGATATACAATGCATACTGTTTGACTCTTGATTATCGCTTACTAATTCATATGTTACACAGAATGAAGAAATCGACTATAATCTTGCATAAGACCGAATGCAAGTTTAATCCCGTTGAGATAATCAAACATATCAATTAAAAGTTAAGATATTTCACAAAACAAGTTTGTTTTATTTAGATAATTATAAAAAAAGTCAGTCTCAAATACCCCTTTAACGAAAAGGTTGATTTGCAATTAGATGCGCTGATAAAATTACAATAATTTTTTTTTTGTTATGAATATTTATCTTTGTAACATTCTAAATTATTTGAATAAAATTTTAAAAAACTACAAAAATAACAAGAATTTTTTCTAGGATATCAAAGTAAATTTTTAAAAAAATCTCAATTTTTTCAGTAATTAACGTTTTTGATTTTGAAATATTGTCTTTAAATTATTATTAAGTGTAATGAAAAATCTATCTGATTCTTCACGTGATTTCATTTTTCTTCCTTCATCTGAACGTTTATAACCAATTTCTTGTTCACCTTTTCTTAATCGTTCAAATGTTGCTTGACAATATTCATCAAGTGGTTCACCAAATGCATGACTACCACCAAGATTTGTTTGTACAGCTGGTGGTACAATTTCATAAACTTGAATATTTGGTATTTCATTGATCATTTGATATCGAAGACTCATTGTAAATGAATGTATTGCAGCTTTTGTTGCTGAATAAATTGGTATTAATGCTAATGGTGTAAATGCTAAACCTGATGAAACATTAATAATAGCTGTAGTTGTTTTCATATGACGAAAATGTTTTATAAATAAATGAGATAAATGCATTGGTGCACATATATTTATATGAATTTCATTTTCTCGTTCTTCCCATGAAATATTTTCTGAAGATACTTCATTTGGAATAAATGGATGACGTTGTTGAATACCAGCATTATTAATTAGAATATTTGTTTGAGGATATTCACTTGTTATCCAATCATATAATGCTATTCTTTCATCTATTTTTTGAACATCATTAATTCGATAGATAACTTTTTTATTTCCAATAGCATTTAATGTTTCAACAGCTTCTTTTAATTGTTGTTCTCGACGGCCAGTGATTATAACAGTAGCACCAGCTTGAACAAAACATTTTGCAAGACCAAAACCAATTCCACCTGAACCACCTGTAATAAGAATAGTTGAAGATGAAATATCAAATGATTGAGAATAACAGTCATCAGCCATTGGTTTTTATATAAAAGAATATATTTCAATATATCTAACAAAAGAAAAAATGCAAATGGATCAATACAAAAAAAAAACAGTCGAACGTCTTTGTAGAATGTATTATCACATCTATTTTTTATAACTCAGATATGCGTATTTCTTTTCTTTCCTTCTTTTTTTTGTTGCATTCTTGACATTTCTTGTGCCGTATTTATTTTTTTTTGTTTTTTTCTATGATGTCTTTTTACCACAAGAAAAGAAAAGATAAGATTTGTAGACATCTTTTTGACTGAAAACCACTAATCTATTATATCAGTTAATAATGCAGTTTTTTCCATACTAATTTTATAATGATTATTTTTTATTTTTATCTTAATAAATTTAAAATTGAAATATTAGGTTATTAAAGATCGATTAAATTTATATATGATTCTTCTCATGAGTAACTAGATGACACTATATTCTATGAATTATAAAGCTATGGATGTAAATATATTGTTTCCATAATTTAAAATATAATACAAATAAGATAATCACAACAATATATGTTATTTTAATTTCAAATGACGATTTATTTCCGGTGTTTTTAATGACATTTCTAATACATATAGTTCTTGTCTCATAAAATATAGTAATTCACATCTATATTGTACATTGTAGATTAGGATCAAAATGAAAAATCTTATTATTATCATAATCACCAAAAAATATCTCATAGGTGTTAAGTATTAATAAAGTATCAAGACCAGTTGATATTGTTGATAAATTTGCAAGTAGAAATCGTCCAGTTGTATCATAAATTCTTACACCAAAACCGTATACAGTCACCCAAATACGTTCACATGAATCAACAGCAACTTGAGTAGGAATTTCTGAACTTGATGTTATTGTTGCTGTAAGATTTGAAAGTATCCATAATAGACCATTATAAGATAAAGCATAAACAGGTGTTCTATATGTCCAAAAACATATATAAATCAATGTATCATTATGTTTTGTTAAAGTCCAAACAATATCATATGGTATTGAAACTGATTGATTATATCGAAATTGATTTGTTATTAAATCTACTGAATAAAATTGAATAACACGTGAATATTGAATTGAAACTAACATCCATGTATTATTAGATATAAAGACAACTTGTCGAGGATTACTTGTCATATTTAGAATATAACGAAGTTGAAGACCAAATTTTGTTTCATTGTATATTCGAACTGACAATGGATTATCACAACCTATATAAAATATTAAAATTAAATATTTTCATCTTCATAATAATTCAAAATATTTACTCGATATAAAAAGATTTTCATGTTGAGATGCAATAGCACAATTTGATCCAATAGATGTTGTATTAACAGTTAAATTTAAATTTGTACGATTAAATAATGTTCTTGAATCTAAATAAGACATAACTGAAAGTAAATTATTAGCTGAATTAATCGAAAGAAATGTTGGTTTTTTAACATAAACTGATGATGATTTTTGACTTTGTTGAATTCGTTTAAGAAGCCATGGTAAATTAGAACAACATGAAGTTGGAAGAGATTTAAGAAGAATTAATGTTGAATATGAATATGAAATAATTTCTGGAGAATTAATTGTTGAAAGAAAAGTTTCACAAGATTTATTTAATGAAAAATAATTAAATGCTAGTAATTTAAAATTAAATAAATGTAATGCAGTACATAAACATGCATTAATATTAGTTTGATTGTATAACCATGTTGAATTATTTGTTGTTACTAGACGAGCTTGATAAACACGACCAATTGAAATGGATAATACCATTCCGTTACTAAGAATTAATAAAAATAAAATAGTCGACATTGATTATAAACTTTAGATGAATTTCTTCGGAAGTCGTTTTCATGAAAAAAAAATGTCTCTTAATTTACTATTTTTTTTTTGTTAAAAATAATATATGTATTCCTATTATTCAGCTTTTAGAAAAAAAGAAAGAAAAGCATGAATTTTAAATTTTCATAATTTTAACAAAAAAGAATTTATAAAAATATTGAGTTTAATTGTTGTTACTAAATAGCAATTATTTTTATAGACGATAATTAAAATCATATATTATTCTTTATATATAAGATTGCGTTCTAACCTAGATTGTGCGCAAGAAAAAAATGACCTTTGCCGGTTAGAATTTTCCAGTTTTTTTTAATACTACCATTGGTGTTTTAGTCTTATGTAGAAAATCATCAATCAAAATTTAGTATATTACATAACTAGTCTCAGAAACGATGATTTATATGTTAATAAATTTTTTTTTTGAAATTTTTATTATCAATTATGATTATTCTATTTTAACTATTTTAGATAAAATTTGATATATAGGTCAATACTAATAGTTTCTAGAAGCGGATGTGTGATAAACAGAACGTTTTATTACTATATAGACGATTCTATAATTAAATAGAATATACTTGAAAATAAAAATTAAAAAACTTTTGAACTTTATATATTTAAAATCATGTCCTTATGGTGGATGAGTTCATTAATGAAATATAATATTAATATATAAATTATGTAACTATTTTGAAAGATTAATGATTACGAATGTTATTTATTTAGTAAGATTGAATATTTCATAAGGTTATTAGAGGATCAATTACAATAGTTTTTCTAAATAACTAAAATTTTTTATCAAATGTAATAAGTAATATGCAAGATAAATATTTAATTATTAAGTTATAATGAATTGAATTTATAATTATAAAATAAATCAAATATATATAAAAATAATATTAATAAGAAAATGTAATTAATAGATCCAATTGTATTTTCAACAGAATCAATAATTATGCTTAAAAAAACGACCTAAGAAAATGAAATTTAACAATTAGATAATAATTTTCACTAGTAAAGACCTTTAAATAGGAAAAGAAAACAAGGACGACCATATATAACAACAATAGCTTTATTAATACAATGATTGTGTAGTTACGTTTTTTATTTATATATTTATGTCTTTGTACTTAACAAAATTTGCATGTTTATCAATATATATATATATATATAGTAATGTACTTAGAGAATAAATATTTTCATTTGCTAGTTCATTAAAATATTCAACAAAAAAAATTGTTTTTACTTAAAATGAATTTTTGAATAAATTACTTTGAAGAAAAGAAACGTTGTAATTAAATGAATGTTCATGATAGTTATATTACTGCTAATTGTTAGGACGGCATTGTTGAATATAAATCATATTTGTCCCGAAAATTTTTATTTTTAAATATAAGGTAGTACAATTACTAGGTCAAATAAAAGTAAATGATTTGTTTAAATATATTTTCAAGAAATTACATGAAAAATAGAATTTTTCACTTTATAATAAGTATTCAATCTTAAGTTGAAAATTTATTCATACGAATGTCATGTAACAAATATATCAGTTATTTTAATGATTTTGTGAATATCAAAAACATACACAAAAGCATTACTTCCTGAAATACCTGATTTGTACCAAATAGCAGATATAATTATTTTATAGTTTTAAATTGAACTCAACAGAGGAGCATATATAGTCGATTTCTATTAATAAATCATCATATTTTTATGGCACCATTGTAGGCACTATGGATACATCCAATAGAGATACACATTAGCTTTTGCCTAATATATAGTTTGACAATTTTTTTTTCAAGCAGAATGTAATGTAAATATATTTAGTCAAATATTCTAGAGCTATTTAGAGATATAAATGTAATTTCGTGTTTTTTTTTACTTTTTTCCCTATGAGTCATTATCTAAAAGGATCGCTACATTTCGTTTTCATACAATGAGTTAGCGATGGGAGTAGTTTGGAGGCGTTTTTTGTTTTACTTTGTTACCTTATGGATATTTTTGTACGACCTAAAGCAGGTCATGCTTGAATAACTCTTACTATTAATAAATGAAAAAATCCCATTGCTATTATTCGTTTATGTATAAATATTAGCTACACAAAATAATAATCGTTTGTTGTCTAATATTAATGAAAATATGAGTGTATCAGAATCTTCAACACAGTATCAACAACCTCATCATCCTCCTCCTGCTGCTACTGCTACTCCTCCTCCTCCTCCTCCTTCTCCTGCTACTCCTGTTTCTAATTCACCAACAGAACGTAATCCTAATTATGATCAAGAACGGCTAAATTATATAATTGATACATTTGTTAAAAATTTTGGTGATAGTATGCGTGAAAATCCCAAAGGATGGCGAGGTCGCTTTCGTAGAATGGCTGCTGACGAATTTGCATTTTATCGTGGGTCAGCTGTGCTCTTTTATCGTGACCTTCACAGTAGTCTTTCACAAGATCCATGGTTAAAAAATTGTAAAAGAGCATCAAGTACCTTTATTCATGTAAGAAAAACGAATATTTTTTTTTTCGAAAAATCACTTTTATTTTCATTAGGGTGATCTGCATGCTGAAAACTTTGGTACATACATCGATCGATTTGGTCTAATTAATTTTGATGTCAATGATTTTGATGAAGTATTGTATTTTAAATAAAAAAAAAAGGATTTTTTAGATTTCTTTTTTTTTCTCAGGGTTATATTGGTCCATTTACATGGGATGTAAAACGTTTAGTTGCTAGTTTAAATTTAATAACATTTGCTAAAGCATTTTGTGATGGAAAAATTGAAAAAATTATCACATGTACTATTCGTGCTTATTTAGCACAAATCTATGAGTATTGTAACTCACCTGGACAATCTCATGAAGCAATAACAAGTGAAAATACTCAAGGACCAATTAATAAATTATTAAAAGAGTCACGTTTGGGTTCGAAAGAAACTCATTTAGACACAATGACAACTATTGAAAATTATGAAAGAAAATTTATTCGTTCGGATATTGTAAAAGATGTTGATAGTCAATTATATCATCAATTATTATTTGCTTTTCAAGGTTATACACAAACAATACCGCCGAGTAAAAAAGAAGCATCATGGTCATACCGAGTAATTAAAAAAATAATAATAGTATCTTTTCTAATATGAAAATATTTTTCTTATATTTAGGTAAAAGATATTGTATCACGTATGTCACCTGGTATTGGATCAGCAGGTACATTATCATATAATGTATTAATACAAGGTAAAACACAAGCATTAGAAAGTGATGTTGTCATATATATGAAACCAGCAACAAAATCAGCTGTTGCTACTGTTCTTAGTAATCCAGATGTTGATCAATACTTTAAACATGATGGGTTACGAACTACATTATGTGCATATGCTATGCATGCTGTTACATCCAAATGGTTAGGATATTCAACATTAAATGATCAAATACCATTATTTGTTGATGAAGTAGCAACGCATTCTCAAGATCTTGACTGGAAAAATATTAATGATTTTGAAGAGATATGTCAAACAGCAGAATATTTAGGAAAAGCTATGGGTTTGTAGAATATATAAATTTATATTTTTAAGTAAAATAAATTTTATTTTTTATTATAGCTAAAATTCATTGTATAGCGGATGTTGATTCCATTGATAGAGAAAACCATGGAAGACAACATACTGAATTAATTCCATTTGATATTATACCAAGACATTCAGAAATAACTATTCAAAATGCTATTGCTGGCAACGATGAAGCTTTTATTAAAGATATGGTTTCATTTGCTATGGTAAGTTTATTTGGAAAGAATTTTTAAAAATTCAAGATTCATTATAATATTTAATATATTATAACTGTTACATGTACGATAATAAATTTAATTTGATTATTTTTTAGACATATGGTAATGTAGTTCGTAATGATCATCGATTGTTTTTCGAAACATTTCGGAATGAAAAGATTCCAATTTTAGACGAGCATCAAGCACAACCAGAACAACATAAAGCTCCTCCTCTTCCACAAAGTGGTTAATAAAAGTTGACATTTTTTTTTGTTGTCGTTGTCTATTTTATCAATAAAAAAAAAAGTTGTATAAATTAAATAATAATACCAATTTTTTAATACACCATGTTTCTTAAGTTCTATAAGATTATCATACAAAAGATTTTATATTTATTACTTCATTGAATCAAAAAGGAATCGATTAAGCCAATAAAAGTGAATGTATATTTATCGAAAAAAATGTTGTTTCTCTCATCGGATATCTCAATTGTTACAAAAAATAGATAGATATCCATTTTGAAAAGAGTCATCCAAAACTATCAATTTCAACTTCATCGTTACGATGCGTAACAAATAGTCTCTATTTTACATTTCATATTAGTTAACGTTTAAAAGAACTATAAATTGGGAAGGTTTGCAATTTTGACCTTCTCATTTTAAATTAAAAATATTTGTTAAAAGATTTGAGCAGACGACAAATATACCACATATAGTAATATCTTGTTGAATTTAATAATCAATTAATGATTTGCAAATACAATTGAAGCTACACAAAAGGAGTATCAAATTCCATGATCTTAGTACTATATTGTCTTATTTATTTCGAAACTAAACACACAGAAGAATGTCAACTATTGTATTACTGACTAAAAATGTGTTACTTTGCTAATAGATTATTGCTCTAAAATTTCGAGCTAAATTTCATGAAACTAATTCTAAAATATTAGTCCTAACGGGTTCCTTCCAATGGTGTATGATTCAATAGAATTGGCCGACTCTACTCCTGCAATCCGGAGAGATACGCATGAGTGTGTGAATGCTGTTGAAAAGATTCTTTTAATTTCCAAACCTTCAAGATTGCGCGTCCACACACAAATTTTCTTGTGCACATCTTTCATATACTCTCATGTATATAATATAAGCACTATACCATTTTCAAAATATCTGTTTAATATCAGATTTTAATGTTAGATTATTTTTGTTAGATAAAATTAGAAATTTTTGCCGTAACAAATTATAATAATTTAGTAAAAAGAAATATATTTAAAAAAAGTTTATTTAAATAAGAAAACAATAAATAAAATGCTAAATGACACTATACAGACGATCGCATTTGTTCATATATCTATTTGCATTTTGACTTCTTTTCCTTTTCGTATTACACCCCAACCAATTAGACGATAACAACCATTAATGCGACGACTTAACGCAACTTTATCAGAAATTTCAGCACATACTGGATTTGTAAGTTGAATTTTAGCCGAATCTACTATGAGAGCTAAGATTCGACCACCGGTAGATAATGTTCCAATGTTAATTAATAATAACTCGTTTTCCGATAATTTGGTTACCTTAAAATAATAATAATAATAATTCTTTACAATGTAATGTTCTACTAATTTCTAAGCTTCAATTAAACTCAATGAAAACCAAAATTTCTAC
The DNA here is from genome assembly GCA_022393335.1 of Macrotrachela quadricornifera. Taxonomy (NCBI): domain Eukaryota; kingdom Metazoa; phylum Rotifera; class Eurotatoria; order Philodinida; family Philodinidae; genus Macrotrachela; species Macrotrachela quadricornifera. Next base: position 82,647 of record JAJEKB010000052.1, on the reverse strand, counting down.
GAAAATTTTGTAACTCAATAGAAAATGCTGTATTTGATGAATTAAAATTACTACTTATAATATTTTTTTTTATTAGAACGGCAGTCTTAAACTATTACGAACTGTTTAACATTGTCATAGTTTATCTACGATATACTTTGGAATATCTTCAATGAATCTTAGTGAAAAATCAGAAACAAACCTTTGTATGCCCACGAGCAGAGTCATTTCGTACACCAAGAAGACGTCGTAAAAGAAAATAATTTATAGTAATTTCTATATAGATTTTAGGTAGTGTACCGACTTCACCAAGTACTTGACCAACAAGACGATCAGCACGACAAAATGATGGATCAATTTTTGTACCTACACCTACAATAAAAAAAATTATTTAACAAATTATTATAGGAGTTTTTTTTTCTTTACCAATAAGACCACCAGGTACAGCAAAAGCAAGTTCATTTTGTTCGGTATAAAGTGAGATGATTTTAGATCTAATTGGACAACAACTATATCGTCCTTCATTATTTTTCAATATAATACCAGGTCGAATTTCAATTTCCTGATTAATCTATATATCTCAAAAATATAATACTATATTCTAAATAATAATAAAAATTTTTACCTTAAGAACACCTTTCGAAATACTACCACCAGCAATACCACCTTTAAGATCAGTAACAGTAATACCGGGTTTATTGATATCAAATGAACGAATTACTATTAAGTATAAAAATAATTATTTCTAATAAAAACATATTCTTTTTTTTTCATTTACTTGTCATTCTTGGCTTTGAAGTAAAATCTCTCAATGGTACAGGAATTTTGCGTACGATATAATCACAAACAACGTCAATATTACAATTAAACTGTGCACTAATTGGAATAATAGGAGCATCTTTAGCATTTGTATCTAAACATTTTAATATAAATTTTCTACTTTTCATTCATCAGTAAACAAAAAATGTTTAACCTTGAATAAAATCAATGATTTGTTTATGTTGAGATTGTGTGTTAACTAGTCCAACACGATCAATTTTATTTTGAAGTACAATTATTGAATTTAATCCCATAATATTAATAGCTGCTAAATGTTCGGATGTTTGTGGTTGAGGACAATTTTCATCAGCAGCTAAAATATTCAAATAAATAAAATTCTTTTTAATTTTATATTTACCGATAACCAATAAAGCAGCATCCATAACAGCAGCACCATTTAACATAGCTCCCATAAATGTTTCATGTCCAGGACAATCAACAAATGATATATGTCTTATAAGACGAAATTGGCCACCACATCCCGATCGATCACATGGAAACACATCTTCTTTATTTGAACTAGCTGAACGATAACGTCCTGGTCTTGGGCATGCTTTATTGTCACATTCGAAAATCTATTTTAAATATATATGTATAAAAGTATGATCAATTACAAAGACATAACTATTAAGATTTATCTAAAAGCCTTTCATCCAAATTGAATAGAATATTTGCTTAGGTTAGGGGTGTATTAAGTGTGAACAAATCGAACAACGATGACAATCGTACTAAAGTTTTTAATAAATTCTTTGAAAAGTCAGTTTTTAATAGCAAACATTTTCAGATATTAACTAGTATTCTGTTAGAACAACAGATCCATAGCATTTTAAAAGTATTGTAACCGACAAAAGGATTACATTTTGTTTTGAGCATATGATGAAGCTCAAATAAATGTTTTGTATACATTAAAAAAAAGCCTTTATTTTACCTTCGCATTCGCATAACCCAACTTAATAGTTTTATTTTGTAGTCTTTCTTGTCGAAATGTTCCAGTCTCTTTACCAGATAAACATTTAACAAGAGTTGATTTTCCATGTGCTACATGACCAACAATACCGACGTTAATAGTAGCTTGACGACTAATAACTTCATGTGTTAACGGTGTTAATAAATCAAAATTCTAAAAAATATAAAATTATTTATATTAAATTATACATTCTATTCCTACTGTATTATTGATAGATTGTTTAGCCAAATGAAGTTGGCCTGTTGTTTCGTATAAACTCATTTTTATATGATATACTTTCTATCTTTCTCATTGATAATTTATATGAATACGTAGTCATTGTTTGAATTCAATAGAGATCTTTCGTAATATTAAAGTAGTTACATTGCATCATCCATACATTATGTGTGTGTAAATGTAAGAGTAAATATTTTTCCCGGTATTGATTTTTTTCCCTTTCGTCATTAAGTTATATAGATGTCACTGAATAAATATTTCTAATCAGCTGATTATTTTCACCATGATGGTGGCATTATAATATACACAATGACGTAGAAAGAGAATGTTTGGACTAAATGGATCGTTTATCTTTTTATTTTCTTTTTTTTGGATACTTTTGTTTTTATTTTGTAACTTTTCTTGTTATTTTCAAATACATAGATAGAACATAAACGGTGCCATGGCGAATCAGGGCCCGTATAATTATTCATATATTTTTAAATATATTATTATCGGTGATATGGGAGTTGGTAAAAGTTGTCTACTTCATCAATTTACAGAGAAAAAGGTTTTTTAAAAGAAAAAAAAATTATATAAAATATAATTGATTAAATATCTTATTTTATTTTTATAGTTCATGGCTGATTGTCCGCATACAATTGGTGTTGAATTTGGTACACGTATAATTGAAGTTAATGGTCAAAAGATTAAATTACAAATATGGTAAATAAAATATGAATGTATATTTTGAAAATTTCATATTAATTTTAGGGATACTGCTGGACAAGAACGTTTTCGTGCTGTTACACGTAAGTTCTTTTATAAACTTTTCTTTTTTTCTTTTAATAATATTTTCAATTTTTTAAGGATCATATTACCGTGGAGCAGCCGGCGCTTTGATGGTTTATGATATAACTCGACGTGCCACTTATAATCATTTGAGTGGATGGCTTACTGATGCAAGAAGTCTAACTAATCCAAATACAGTTATTTTTCTTATTGGTAAATTAAATAGCAAAAATTTTAAAAAAAAATATTGTCTAAATATGTATGTGTGTGTATTTTTTTTTATAGGTAATAAAGGTGATTTAGATGGTCAACGTGAAGTAACTTATGATGAAGCAAAACGATTTGCTGAAGAAAATGATTTATTATTTCTTGAAACATCAGCTAAAACAGGAGATAACGTTGAAGATGCATTTATTGAAACAGCAAGAAAAATTTATCAAAATATTCAAGATGGTTCACTTGATTTAAATGCAGCCGAATCAGGTGTACAACCAAAACCACTTACATCACGTACACCAAATGGTACAGGCGGTTCAGAGGGTACTGGACCTAGTGGTGATTCCAGATGTCAATGTTAAAACAAAAACAAAAAAAAGAATATGTATGACAGATGATGGACCAAAGAAGTATAACTTATTCTCTTTCTCAGATCGATTTACATTTTTTTTTCGCGTCTTGTAATTGTCGTTGCTCTTTTATTTTCTTGTACATTTTGTGTGTGTGTGTGCTTCAGTGTCATTCTTTGTTTTTTT